>RHKH01000113.1:80619-113318 GCA_009829795.1 Lasiodiplodia gonubiensis | reverse complement strand
GATGCCGCCGCCGCCATGGCGCCGCACGAGGCGCTCGGGCTGCGCGGCGTGCAGGGCGTGCTGGCGCGGAAGCGGGATGATGCTGCAAGGGCGGCGGTGGCGGGTGTAAGGAGTTTGTTCGTCGTGCAGCCGCCGCGGGCGACGTCGGGTAAGGACGGGGAGAGGGAGAAGGGGGAGTGGCAGGTCGAGTCGAAGGCGGTGGAGGTGGGTAGCTCGTACAGCTATCCGGTGACGGTGGTGTGCGAGCAGCAGGCAGATGGAAGGGGTGTTGCGGTGGAAGTGGTGTATGCGTCTGCGGCGATGGGGAGGGCGGAGGTGGAGGGGATGGTGAGGGGGTTCGAGGAGGTGGTGAGGGCGTTGGTGGAGGATGATGGGGAGGGGGTTGTTGGGGATGTTCTTTCGTCGGTGAGTTTCGGTTCTGAGCCTGCAGCAGCTGCTGCGGCTGGAGAGCTGGGTACCGTCGACGGAGATGCCCCGGCGAGATCGGGCTCGGAAGCGAGCTCGGAAGTGGAGCAGAGGCTCCAGGAGATGTGGGCCGAATCGCTCGGCCTCGAGAGTCCTCAAGATGTTGGTGTGGAGGACGACTTCCTGAGACTGGGAGGTGACTCCCTCACGGCAATGCAGCTCTCGGGTGTCGCCAGGCGGGAGGGCTTCTCCTTGCGCGTGGTCGACATCATGAAGATGCCTGTACTCCGCGACATGGCACAGTGCATGACCGCATTGGCCAGTGCTGAAAAGAAGAACGACACAGATGCACCCGCATTCTCACTGATGCCGGATGCATCGTCAGAGCACGTCCGTTACGCCGCGGCTGACTGCAAAGTCGCAGTCGGCGATGTGGAAGACATGTATCCCTGCACACCTTTGCAGGAAGGACTCATGACCGCATCAGGGAAGCAAGCTGGCTCTTACGTCGCGCAGATCGTGCTCGATCTGAAGCACGGGACGGACATGAAGCGGTTCAAGGCCGCGTGGGAGTCTGTCGTGGCAACGCACCAGATTCTCCGTACGAGAATAGTCCACCTCGGCGAGGCAGGCATGTTCCAGGCCGTGCTCAAGGCATCCAAGCCAGCAATCAATTGGCGAACAGCTTCGACCATCGACGCCTACGTCAAACGTGACCGAACCATCCCGATGGGCTTCGGAGACGAGCTTTCTCGCTACGGCATCATCGTCAACGGCAATGCTGGCAACAACAACACTTTCGTCTGGACCGCCCACCACGCCATCTACGACGGCGCAACGGTGGCCATGCTCTCCGCAGCCGTCAGCGCCGCCTACCACCACTCCGGCAAACACCTCAGCGCGCCGCCCCCTCCCTTCAGCCGCTTCATCAAATACCTCAACAGCCTCTCCCCCGCCGCATCCGACGCTTTCTGGCGCACCACCCTCGACGGAGCCAAGCCCACGCCCTTCCCGCTGCCGCTCATCCTGGACTACACCCCTCGCGCCTCCAGCACCGTCACCCGCGCCATCTCCCTGCCGCCGCGCATCAAGTCCAGCAGCAACATCACGACCGCCACCCTCCTGCAGACCGCCTGGGCCATCGTCCTCTCGCACTATGCATCGTCGTCCGACATCACGCTCGGCATCGCGCAGTCCGGCCGCCTCACGCCCGTCGCCGACGTCGCCAGCCTGCCCGGTCCGACGCTCACGACGGCGCCGCTGCGCATCAACCTCGGGGAAGAAGCCGACGGCAGGCAGGAGGAGAAAACGACCACCGTCTCGGCGCTCTTGCACCGCGTGCAGGAACAGAGCACGGCCGCGATCCCGCACTGCCACCGCGGGTTGCAGGCCATCCGGCGCGTCGGCGCCGACGCGGCGGCGGCGTGCGAGTTCCGGACGCTGTTGACGCTGAATCCGGAGAAGAAGAAGAAGAAGAAGGAGGGGAGCTCGGGTGAGGAAGAAGAGCTGATCTGCGACCTCGTCCGCGGCGGCCGCGTGCTCGACACGGGTGCTTTCCACACGTACCCGCTGCTGCTGGAGTGCGCGTTCGACGAGGACGACAAGGCGAACGTGCGGGCCAGCGCGACGCACGACGACAGGGTCCTGGAGGGGCCGCTGGTCGAGCGCATGGTCGCGCAGTTCGAGCACGTGTTGAAGCAGCTGCTACGAGCTGCTGATGGCGGCGTGGATCAGCTGGCCGTTGCAGACGTCGAGCTGTTGGCGCCGGAGGACTTGGAGACTCTTCGCAAGCGCTCCGCGTGGGTCGTCGATGTTCGCAATCGCGACGCGCTGGTGCCGATGGGCGTCGTTGGCGAGCTCGTGGTTGAGAAGGCCGAGGCTGGATTCACTGCCGTGCAGCCTGCGTGGCTGGAGAAGCTGGGCTTCGCTCGGTCGAAGCGGGCGTACGCGACCGGCAAGCTCGCCCGGCTTGGAGGAGATGGTCAGGTGGAGGTGATTGGAGACATGCATGAGCTCGTTGAGCTGCAAGATGGCCGTCGGTTCGTCGCTCGCGACGTGGAGAAGATGGTGAGCCAGGTCATGTGGGACCGGCAGGTCGCCGTGCAGGTTACGGACGAGGGATCCCTCACGGCCTTCGTGGCGCTCGAGCACGGATACGTGGACGACGATGTGGCGCAAAAGCTTCTCGACGCGCTTGTTACCAGCGCTGGAGATAGGCTCGGCCGCGTTTTGCCTCCGTTCATGGTCCCCAAGGTTTTCCTCCCGGTGCGCTGCCTGCCTCGGACTGCGGATGGCGCAATTGACCGTCTGCAATTGCGCGAGACGCTTGCGCTTGAGAAGGCAACCCAAGAAGTCAAGGAGATCTCGGAAGAAGCGACGACCCGTGGACCATCTGAAATGGAGCAGCGTTTGCTTGCTCTCTGGAAGTCCATCCTCGGTCTTGACAACATTAGCGTCTGCGACAGCTTTCTCCGCCTCGGTGGAGACTCTCTCGATGCCATGAAGCTCGTTGCAGCTGCTCGCCGGCAGGATATTATCCTCACAGTCAAGGAGATATTCAAGAACCCAGTGCTGGCGGACATGGCGCAACTGGCAACGAAGCCCGAACCGAACACTGCATCCTGTGATTCTATCGAGCCTTTCTCCATGATGAATGGCAATACCGATGCCTTGGTCGAAGAGGTCGCGGCAGCTTGTCAGATTGACGCTGACACGATTGAAGACATTTATCCCTGCGCTCCTCTGCAGGAGGGCCTTATGGCTCTGTCAAACGTTGAACGAGGAGCGTACGTCGCTGAATGCGTCATCCCAGTTCCTGATGCCGAGAGGGCTTTAGAAGCGTGGAAGGCCCTCGTGGCCATGACGCCCGTACTACGCACACGGATCGCTCAGTTGGACCAATGGGGATCCGTACAAGCTGTCGTCGAGGAAGAAGCCGAAATCACCACCGGGAACAACTTGGACGACTACCTCAGAGAGGCACGGCAAATCCCAATGTCGTCGGGCGACCGTCTCGTTAGGGCCGGCGTTGTGATTCAAGAAACATCACAGCATCTTGTTCTGTTTACCCATCATTCTGTGTTTGATGGATGGAGTTGGAAGCTGATTCTACAGCAACTTTACTCATTGTACCAGGAGCAAGCCGTGCCGCAGTCAGCACCGTACAACAAATTCATCCAGTACCTCCATCAAGGACTGCATCCCCAGGAGGCGGAGGATTACTGGCGCTCTTACTTGGAAGGCGCGGAACGCACAGCCTTCCCACCCGTGTCATCTTCCATCGTTCCACAGCCCGATTCCCACGAGACCAGACGCATCATTCTCGGGCGCAGCGGTGAGAACACATCAAGTTCGATGATTCAAACTGCTTGGGCCCTCCTGGTCAGCCGCTACACCGACTCCAAAGACGTCGTTATCGGCGTCACCCTCTCCGGAAGAACGGCCCCGGTCGATGGCATCCAAGATATGATCGGCCCCACCTTTGCCACAATTCCTTTGCGTTTCACTCTCGACGGTACGAAGACAGTGACTGAGCTAGCGAAGAATGCACAAGACGTCAGTATCAATCCAGTGCAGCACCTCGGACTGCAGCGAATCCGCCAAGTCAGCGCGAGCGCCCATGCGGCCTGTACTTTCAACAGCCTGCTGGTCGTACAGCCTGCCAGCTCCGAGGATGATGACAGCTCGGACAACTTCTTTATGAGTGAGAACGACGCCCAGCTTGTTTCAAGCTTCACCAATTACGGCTTCGTTCTGCTCTGCCAAATGCTGCCCGACGGCAACATCGACGCCAGCCTCGTCTTTGACTCTCGACTCACCAGCAACAGACAAGCACACCGTCTGCTCGGACAATTCGAACACGTGCTCCAACAGATCAGCGATGGAGCTGCCCGAACAGTCCACGATATCGACTACCTTAGCCCTGAAGACATGAAGGAGGTCTCAGAGTTCAACCGTGAGTTGGACCCTGTGCCTTACGCCAACCTCTGCATGCATGACCTAGTCAAACACCATGCATGCATCCGACCCAACGCACCAGCCATCTCCTCCTGGGATGGCGACCTAACATATGCCGAGCTCGATGTGCTAGCCACCCAACTTGCAGGCCACCTCGCCACATCCATGGGCATCGGCCCCGGAAATACCGTCCCGCTATGCTTCGAAAAATCCAAGTGGACGCAAGTGGCTATGCTGGGTGTGCTCAAAGCCGGTGCTGCATTTTTGCTGCTCGATCCAGCGCACCCGCTTGCCCGTCTCGAGTCCATCTGCCGCAAGGTCCATGCCACCACGGTCATCGTGTCCACCGGACTGGACACACTCCTCACCCACACCGTCAGGAACTGCCTCGTTCTGGATGAGATGACCGCGCTCACCGGCACCAGCCCCTTGATCACAGTCAACCCCTCAGATGCCGCGTACGTAGTCACAACAAGCGGCACCTCCGGCGAAGCCAAAGCCTGCGTCATCACCCACGGCTCCATCGTCGTAGGTGCCCTCGCCTTCGCCGCCCGCGCCCACGTCAACGCAAACACGCGCGCCATGCAGTTCGCATCCTACAGCTTCGACGCCTCCATCATCGAGACGCTCATGATCTGGGCGGCCGGCGGCTGCACCTGCGTCCTCTCCGAGACGCAGCGCAAGGACAACCCCGCCGCCGCCATCGTCGCCCGCCGCGCCAACTGGTCGCTGATGACGCCCTCGATCGCCAGCATCCTGACACCCGCCGCCATCCCGACGATGCAGACCGTCATCCTCGGGGGCGAGGCCGCCACGGCCGAGCTGCTCGCCACGTGGAGCCCGAACGTCACGCTGCTCCAGGCCTACGGCCCTTGCGAATGCACTCCCGTGGCCTGCTGCTCCCTGGCTCCCATGGACGTCGCATCCAACCCCCGCAACATCGGCCGCCCGCTTTCCGGCGTCCGCGGATGGATTGTCGATCCGGAGACGCACGACAGGCTGGCGCCGGTGGGAGTTGTCGGCGAGCTGGTCCTGGAGGGGCCGACCGTCGGTCGTGGCTACGTCGACGATGCCGACAAGACGGCTGCTGCCTTCGTTGCTGTACCGGCGTGGAGGCAGAAGTTTGCTGCTGGCCGACGGACCGAACGCTTCTACAAGACGGGCGATCTGGTGCGGTATGCGGACGACGGCAGCGGGACGATGGAGTTTGTCGGGCGTAAGGATGCCCAGATCAAGGTGCGCGGTCAGAGGATCGAGCTCGCGGAGATCGAGCAGAATCTGAGGCGCTGCGTGGTGACGGCGGAGAAGTGTGATGTTGCGGTCGAGCTGGTGACGCCGGAAGGTGCGAATACGGCTGCCGCCTACTTGGCTGCGTTCGTCGCGCTTGGAGACAATTACGACCAGGAGATGGCCGATCAGGGCTCGCTCGCAGCCGTCTTCGCCCATGCGAAATCCAAGCTTGGGGAAGCGCTCCCATCCTACATGGTCCCTCGTGTCTTCTTGCCGCTCCGACAGCTACCCCTGAGCGCCGCTGGCAAGGTGGACCGTAAAGCCCTTCGGCAAATGGCAGCAGCGATGAACCAGAATCGCGAACTGGACGCTCCAGTCATCACCGGGGATGCGCCAACAACGGGGATGGAACAGATACTGCAGTCCCTTTGGGCCAGGGTTCTGGACGTCCAAGTCGACGCGGTGCACACGGATGCCAACTTCATCGAGCTGGGCGGAGATTCACTGTCGGCCATGAAGCTCGCCGCAAAGGCCCGCCAGGCTGGCCTGTCTCTCGCCGTCGCGGACATTATGAGACGGCCCCGGTTCGCGGAAATGGCTGCCAAGTGTGAGCCCTCCGCTGAGATGGAACCGTCGTCCGAGTACAAGCCTTTCTCCGAGTTTCCTGAAGGCGCTGACGTCGATGCGTTCCTGCGGAAAACTCTTGCAGTGGACCGTAAGGAGATTGAAGACGTCATCGAAGCGACTTCGGTGCAGAAGGCCATGACTGAGGCAGCAATGTCTCCCCAACAGGGCACCATCAACCACGTCTGGCTCCACTTCGGGGGACCTATCGACAAACAGCGCGTCAAAGACGCCTGCTCTCGCGTCGTCGCCCACCACGGGATCCTTCGAACCGTCTTCGTGCCGTTCAAAGAGCAACTGATGCAAGTAGTCTTCCGGTCACACGAGCCAGAGTGGGAGGAACACACCACAACCACCACCAAAGACGAGGACATGGAAGACGCAACCGCGGCCATCGTCTCAGCCAGCCGCCAGCTTCCAGAACAATACGGCAAGCACGGCCTGCGCTTCTACTTCCTCCAATCGAACGCCGGCAGCAGCAGCCGCTTGATCATGCGCATCCCGCACAGCCTCTACGACGGCATCACCCTGCCCCTCATCCTCGACGACCTGCGCGCCGCCTACGAGCAACGTAGCCTCCCTGCCGTGCCAGTATCCTTCCCCAGCCACCTCCACGCCTGGCGCTACCGCCAATCCACCAGCGGCGCCGAAGCCTTCTGGCGCAGCGAGTTGAAGGGTTCCCGCATGACGCCCATCGTCGTCGCCGATGATGCACGCCGCGACTCGCACACCGGCGCAACGGACAGCACTGGCACCGGTCAGCCGACAGCAGCAGCAGCCGTCAACGGCCACCTCACGCAACACATCACCCTCGCCCCTGCTCCACAACAGCCGGCGACCAGAAAACACACGTTCGAAACCCTCTTCCACACCGCCTGGGCCCTCGTCCTGCGCAGCGTATCGTCGTCTGCCAACAACACCAACGACGACGTCGTCTTCGCCCGCGCCATCGCCAACCGCGCCCTGCCCCTGCCGTCGGCCGCGTCCGTCTGCGGGCCGACGCTGAACACGGTGCCGGTGCGGGTCAACCTGGGTAAACACGTCAATGGTGCTGCTGGCGAAGACTCCGCCGACGCGCTGCTCTCGGCCGTCGAAGACGCCCGCCTGGCCGCGCTGCCGTACGAGTGCCTGGAGACGGAGCGGCTGGTGCGACGGTGCACGGATTGGTGTGAGGGAGAGGGGGTTCCGCGGTTCGGGTCGCTGTTGTTGTGGAATAATATCGCGGCCGCGAAGACGTTTGATGAGGGGTGTTTGCCTGGTTGGGGTTGTGGCAGTGGCGGTGCAGAGCGGGGAGAAGGTGCAGGAGGGGACAAGGAGGAGATGCCGACGACGACCAGCTGCGAGCTCGGCTGGGCCGTCGCGCCGTGGGATGCGGCGGACGTGCAGGTCACGGCGACGCCGGTGGCGCATGAGGCGCCGCCGTCGGGAAGTAGTGGGAGGAGCGTCGTGGGCGGCATCAGGATCGATGTCTTGTTCGCGGAGGAGCGCGTGCCGAGGGAGTTGGCGGGGCGTACGGTGGAGATGTTGTGTCGGAATGTTGAGGAGTTGTGGAGGGGTGGTGGGGAAGGCGTGCTGAAGGATTTGATGCTGGGGAATGGAGGTGGAGGAGATGTTGTGGGGCAGCAGGATCATGGGGGTGTGCTGCTGTCGATGGCACGGGAGAAGGGAGGGTATGATGGTTCTTCACTGGGCGACATGTCGCCGGATCACGCGCCTACTACGCCCGAGTCGTATGAGATTGTTTCGAGCGAAGGGTGGGGGGAGATTTAGATGGATTTAGTTTTGGCTGTCGTTTTTGGCGTTGCTTCATGTAGTAGATGTTGAGCAAAAGTCCTCTGTTTGTTGATAGTCATTCGTAATTTATGCATAATTCTAGGCAAGATACACTACAACTTCTTTTCGCAGCCTTTGACCTGCAGTGCAGGTTACCTTCCGTTAACCATTATGTGAAAGGGATTGCTGATCGGATATTACTAGTCTGTCGCGCTGCCGTGCACTTGCTGAAGTTGGCAATAACAAGCACTTGCGTCAAACTTCCAGAGTTGAACCCCTATTTCTCTAAACGAACGGACGTTCGATTTGACCGTCTATGCATAGTACGGGGTAAAATACATCAAGTAGTAGTATATACGGGAAGGCTAAATCCCGCCGAAAACGGAGCAGATACGGGGAACAAAAAAAAAGCTATAAGAGAATAATAAGCCATGCATCCAAAATTCCTTTAGATTATCTTCCTTACTGGGCTCAAAATATAATCTCAAATAATGGGAAAGGTCAGTTGCTTATAATATAGGCGGGGAAGAGGCCTTAACACAAAACTAAGAAACGTCACAAATGCCACACCTAAAATATTTCAACATACTGAGCAGCAGTCCTCTCTATATTCATATGTCAGTTGTTAAAGATCCTATCCAAACGTGAATGTATAATTCATGATGAATAATTCGACATTCACGCCCGGTCAGGAGCTTCAGCCGAGGATGAACCTAGCTCCTCATTGTTGTCATCTTCAAAAATCCATCGATTTTCACCATAAGACATCTACATCTTTTTCTTGATAGATGTGAGCGCCAAGGGGAGTATTCAGCGGCTTCTCTACGTGCAGCTCAGTACATTGCCCGTCAAGCTCTTCAATCTCGAACCTCAGACTCCGGCACAGCGACAGAGCCTATGATCTACGGTCTTCTACCATGCTAGATTTCGAGCTCTTTGGATTGATTAGATCCAGGAGTTGAGGAGACTCCTATGGTCCTCGCGCATTGGTGTTCGCCTCAATTTCAGCCAATTATACGCCTGGAGCAACACAGCAGTGCGAATAATCTGTTCAATCTAAGCAACCCAGCCATTTCAGATGCTACCTACAGCTCAATAGCTTATTTATGGTGCGGCAAACACTGTAAATAGACATAGCTACATCGCTACATCGCTACATCTCATATGCATCCATCAGTTAGAAAACTACTAGAGCGAGGTTTCCAAAAGTTCCTAGAGTTTAGAATTACTTAGACAAAGCTAACGGCTCCATCTACGTCAATTGCAATAGTCATTTTTAACGTTAGCTAGGGTTAAGTTCGACTAACGTAAGATGTAAATTTAACGTAGTAGAGATAGTGCGTCTGCTTGACACTATGACTATAGCCCTCCCTTGACAGGCTGCTGACGACAAAAGATATAGTCTGGAATGAAAGCGCTGCATCTTCCCTGGGATCGGGGGAGGTACTTCACGTCAATGACGTGCCAAATGCAATAATGCTCTCTTTTTTTTTTTCTTTGGATGTAACAGTTAATTTACTCAAACGCTTCACGTTACCTATGGACGGGATATCAATACCATCGGAAAAAGATTCATCGGATGAGTGAAGCTCAGTGATGAATGAAACCAATGAGAGTTTAAAAATCCCCAGTTTCACCGTCCTAGAAGATGAACCATGTCCAGGCTGAGTACCTCTGTGTCTCATCAATCAACGACTTCAAACTCCACGGGTTCATTCAGCTGCCGGATGCTAATGGCCGGTCTTCCCCTCGGCCCTTCGTCCCACCTCTCCCGCTTCTCTCTGGTGGTCCCCCTCAACAAGTCCTCCTTCCTGCCATGCATCCAGCTCGGGAACCCGGACTTCAGATCGCTCGAAAGCTCGGCTCTGTACTTCTTGCCCACCTCCAAACACTCGAGGCCGCCGGCCAAGGTATTTTCTTCAAGCTCTAGAGTGTACTCATGCCGCCAAGGTTTGCCGCCGGGCCACAGTTCGACGAACCAGTCGTCCGTGGGAAATTCAGGATAGGTAGGAGTGAGTTCGTTCAAGCACGGGCATGGACAATGGAACTCGACTTCTTCGCCCGTCGCGGCATCGACGCAGCGAATGTATTCACCGGCCGTGAACATCAGGTCGGTGTGGAAAGCCGCGCCGTAAAGACCCACGGTGACAGGACCTCGGGCGACGTCGGAGGCATCGATCGTGATCTCGGTGATGAACTTGAATTGAGGGTTGCCGGAGCGATGGCAGATGGGCGATGCGACACTGAAGACGGCGGAGCAGGTGGGCGGGACAGGGTCGTCGTAGACGGTGAAGTGGATCATGCTGGGCTCGCGGCGGACCGGAAGAATATCGTTCAGAGGGGGGGTTGTGGAGAAGTCGGAAGGAGAGGCCGCGTCGGAGATAGGGGTGTTGTAGCACCATGCAGAGCCGCCGGTAGCTGACAAGCGCAAGCTGTACTCCTTGTAAGGGTGCAAAATGCCCTTCCAGATCTGCGCGGTGGTGTCGAAGACAATGTAGATGATGGCCTGCGTGTGGCCAGGGCGCGGGTGTGGCGGTATTTCGACACGCCCCACGGAAGGCGCGTGTGCGGTTGACGGGAGTTGGACGACTTGCTGCGTTTTTTGCTCGACGAGTTCGAGAAGGCCGGAGCGCAAGGCATCGAGCAGGTCAAGCTTTGGAAAGAGGTATGGGCCAGAGACTGCTTCGGGGCGGTCGCGAGAGATAGGAACGTTGCAGGCAAAGGTGAGAGTGCGTTCAGTGTCGAAGGTGAGGACTTCCAGACAGTACATTCCCTGCATGCTGGGGAGGTTCAGCTGGAAAGTGCCTTCACGGCGGCCGCGGACTTGGCAGGGGTTGAGCGCAAGAGGTGCGTCCGAGGTGTTTTGTTGCAAAGTCATGCTTGGTCAAGCTGGGGAGTGTCGGGCGAGGCGGGTGGTGGTGAGGTGGTGGTGAGCTCGAGAGCGACCTAAGATTTTGAAGGAAGGCGCTGGGACTTCTACCTGTCAGGGCACCCATGACGTAATCCACCCATTGAGCAAACATAGCGGAGCCAAACAAAATTCAAGCGCAACGGGCAACTGTGAGTCATGGGAAAAGTTCCAAAGCTTTCCGTCGCACGGTCTGCGTCACTTCTTGAAGCTTCGCAACACCGGCTCAAAACAGGACATTCACACTCGCCTTCCCGTGATACGTAAGCGTTTTTCGCCCACGAGGTAGCCCCAATTTCCTGTTTGTGGAGAAGCTCTGGACCTCTAGAGCGCAGAGTCCTCCCATCAACGTTGCGGGAAGCGTGCTGGCGGCCACGTGTCCAGAAAACACGATTACTCAGTGTTGAGCTAAACAAAAAAGCAGCCGCGGCGATGCACACCGGATTTATTGGCCAGCTCTTGTCGTACTAAGCAGCCACGGCCCTACCATTGATGCCACCGAGAATTGGCTCACATGCGCGGCGTGGGATTCCTTGGACTCGAACGTGGGGACAGCGAGATTCTAAGCCCTCCCGGAACCCATACCTAGCATGCGAAAGTCGCGATCGACTACTCTGTGCGCGCGGAAAACTTCTTACCGAGGCGCCCGCCCTATCTTCGTGACTTGCAATCGTGCCATACGGTGATTTGCCGTTTCCCCTGCACCGACCCCCACATCACCAACTTTTCTGCGGCGTGCATATCGGCCTTCAGCCCGTGACAAGCAGCACTGATTACAAGTCTATTGCTAGAACCGAGTAGACGTCCTAGCGCGCATATCTGAAATGCTAAAACTAACAGTGCTGCAACGATCAGGCCGCCGAGAGACATGGCACAGACGATCGCGAGCGCCGAGTGTCGAAGACCAGTACTGCACTCATCATTCACTGATCAGGAAACTAAGGGGTTCTTATGCTGCCATGGCCGCCTGTGCTCATCAAACACTTTGTAGCGGTAGAAGAGAAGGCTCTGGGAGAGACCAGATCATGAGCGTACAAGGTGCCATACGCGGCAAGCTCCACTTTTCAGGGAGGAACAGCCAGTATGTCAATTTTTGAACACTGCCAGTGATGAAATTGCTGGAATTTTAGAGTAGGCGCCACAACGCCAATGTAGTACGGCCCTCGAGCGACACCATTGCAGTAAGCTTTGAGTTTATATAGCGATACATCACGGAGAACATGGCCTGCTGTGTGTTTGCAATGCGAATCATGATCCAAGCTCGAGGCTGCCCGTAAGTGAAGGCCTAATCATTGTCTAAGCTGAAAGTGGTGTGAGCCGGTTGGATGTCGGCCATTCCGCCTGCATTCAGAACATCAAGCTTTCCAAGTCCCAGTCGCCACTCAATGCAGAAGTCTGTCCTACATGACCTGTTCTGTATTTGGCCATCATTTGATTGTACGTGAATGACGTCAATAGATATGCAATGATACTTCTGTCTTTGTGTAAGACCTTCATCCATTGGCGGAGATCTCAGAACTTATGAGCTTGTGTACATCGGCCAAGGATAGCTTTCGACGGCTTTAAACTACCTCTTTCGTCGGCTGGCTCAGTGGAATGATAGCGAACCTGTAAGGTATGGCAGCAAGCAGATGCTAGCCTTTGCAAAACACAACCGGCTGCCCTCTTTGGAGCAAGATATAATCTATTCCTCTGGGAAGTGTTTTGAACAAACCGTCTTCTAGACAACCAATGCTTCTCTTTCTCCACACTAACGCGAATGTTCCACGTCAAATCAACCCACTGCATCGAACTCCACCGGCTCGTTCACCTGCTGTACCTCGATTCGCTTCCGCACTCCCGGATGCGCCTCATTCCACCTCGCCAACCTCTCCTCCACCGTACCCCTCAAAACCTGCTCCTTTGTGCCAAACATCCAATCCGAGAACCCTTCCTTCGCCTCCTCGGACATTTGCGCACGGTATCGCAGCCCGGGCTGGAAAGCGGTCTGCTGGTCATACTCCGGGAACGCCTGCACGAAGCGGGCGGTGGCGCTGCCGGCGGGCGGTACTTCGACGAAGGCGCCATCGTCGGGCCACGCCGGCCGCGGATCGCTGTTGAAGCACATGAAGCCCCAGTCGAACTCGACGTCCTTTCCCGAGTCGGCCTCGACGCAGTGCGCGAATTGCGCGAGGCTGTTGAGACCAACGCCGATCGGCAGCGTCGAGCCGAAGACGCTGCGGTCGATGCACACGGTGATGGGCGCGGGTGCGGTCGACGTGACGTCGACGACGAACTTAAAGGCATCGGGGAGAGGAGTCATGTTATGGACCTTGATTGGGCCGTCCGTGGGCGGTATACGACAGACGGCAGGCTCGACGCTGAAGACGGCGGTGAAGGTCGGCGGGGCGGGGTCGTTGTAGACGGTGAAGCGCACGATTTTGTTGCGTTCGAGGCGCAGGGGAGGCGTCTCATGCAGAGCAGCCGAGTTGGCAGCGACGGCGTCGGCATTGCGGTAGCGACACCACAGCACATTTTCGTCGAAGGCCGCGGGCCCGAGGCGCAAGTCGTAGGTTTTTCCGGTTTGCAGCGTGTCCCTCCAAATTTGGGCGGTCGAGTCGAAGATCAGGCCGAGGCTTTTGTGGTAGTAGTTCTCAGCAGAAACGTCTTGCTGCCCAACTGCTAGCTCCTCGACGCGCGGAAAAGCGACCACCGTTTGCGTGGCATGGTCGACGAGCTCGAGCAGGCCGGTGCCGAGAGCGTCGGAGACGTCGAGATGCCCCCGCTCGCTGAGGCCGCGGCAGAAGAGGGTGATGGGCAGCTTGCTCTTGGAAGTAGTCATCGCGATGGTGACACGGCGATCGAAGTTCGAATAGCCCAGCTGAAAGTCGTCGCCCCAGGAATGCTCCTCGCGCAGCCTGAGCGAAAGTCCGTGTTCTCCAGGCATTTTGCTGTCTTGGGAAGACATAGCTGTGTTGGTATTAATAGTAAGCTTCGCAGCCCCGAGGAATTTATAAAGAGCGGCTGTGGCTACTTTTGCCTGCGGTTTCCGTGGTTGAGCGTGGCTAAAAATGGAATCGGGTGACGTCACTCTTAGACAGAACTCCTTTCCTACCCTGGCGACAGTAGATCTTCAGTCATGAAATGTGTCTTTGGGAGTCTTACAGATAGGAGTCGTCATAAGGAAGGAGTCAGAATTCTCAACAGACCTCAAGATCTGTAGGGAAGACTATCTCCTCTCCTGGCGCGATCCTCAGGCACGTTCTCCAGCACGTCCACCGGTAGCCTTTAAGGTTTAGTGCAATATGAAATAAAATATTAGCAAGGTATGTTTTTTCTTATAGCATATGAACCAATCAAAAGCTGTGGACAAATTACCATCACGTGCTGGAGGACATGCCGGAGGACGTACCTAAGGATTGCGCCAGAAGAAGAGATACGGTGAGAAGAGTACCACACAAGCCCAAGATGAAATCTTCGCCCTAGCCGACTTTCCACTCCTTATGCTCTGTAAATTTGACAGGGAAGTACGATCCAGTGCCTTTCACCGGACAGGTCACTCTCTACTAGATGTAGCTTAAACTTCTCTCTATTCTATGGGGTTATTTGAGCCCTTATCATCAACCGAAGTTATTCCGCCCAAGCCCGCTTTGGTGGCACAAATTCATTGTGCTGCATAGAATATCTTTTATCATCTCAAGAGACACGAGCAATCAAGTGGCGAGTAGACCTTTGGCCAATAGGGGCCATCATTCTGGCTACAACTGACTAAGCTGTTTGCAAGCGAGTCGCGACAAGTAGCAGCTGAGGAAATCTATTACCCCGCAGCTGACCAAACAGCCTCACTTGATCTCTCACCAGCACCGAAATCGATATGGCCCCGAGATCCAATATGTTATGTCAAGTTTGCCTCAAGGCGCTTGATGGCATCTGGGACCCGAAGAAGACACCAAGAATCGTGGATTTCGACTCTGCAGATGACACCGATGAGGCTGGCTCAGACTTTATGGAAAAGCTTCGCGAATCGAGTGCTGGGGTTCTGAACACGGGGAGTATAGCTAGGTCAGAAGGAATTTCAGGCTGGAGTAACGGTGACGACGGGCCTAAACGGGGCTGTTGCGAGCCGGAAGATCTCAAAAATCAACCAGAGATTTTCAAATACCTTTTTGGTCACCACACGAGCTTTCGATCATTACGGAAATCTTCTGAAAAGGACCACTGCGCTATCTGTGTCATATTGTATTATGCTTACAAGTATCTTGGCGTAAGAACTCCATTCCGAAACTTTGCGACATCCTTTGCAATTCGTCTAGATCAACTGGCATTTAAGATATGCGATGGAGGGTTAAGCCCCATGACTCAATTTGCTCTACTTAGACTTGAAGGTATCAAGACCCCACTCCATCTGTTATATTTGTATAATATCGCTGATTGGCCTTTGACAAAGACGTTCGAGGACCAAATCATCCACCTGAAGAGAACACAGACTCACCTTCCACGTGGTCAACGGTGAAAACGTGGTTGAGACAATGCTTGAGCTCACACAAGTCCTGTGGCGAGCCTCAAGCATTTGTACCTTCGAGACTACTGAAACTTGATCCGGTTGGAAATCGCATCATCCTTGTCGATAAGGAGAACCTAGACCCAGTGGTTCGATACATGGCTTTGAGCTACTGCTGGGGGCCCAAGTCCGCCGAGACAAGCTTCAGGCTTTCTGAGGGGACTTTTGAACCCCTAAAATCGGGTTATCCCCTGCAGAACTTGCCAAAGACGTTCCGGCACGCATTCAGAATCACAGAAGAGTTTGGGGTTGATTATCTCTGGATTGATCGCTTATGCATCATTCAAGACTCGGCTGAAGATTGGCGCGAGCAAGCGACTCAGATGGGTGAAGTATATTCGAATGCATTCGTCACAATCTGCGCACATGGCGCAACGGACGACTCAGGAGGTTGTTTCTTCACCCGGAACCCATCTGAAATAATTCCCACTCAGCTATCCCTGGCTTTACACCACCCCTCGGACAGAGAATCGTATGCTCTAGGCGAGAACTCCGTCAGCTGGGAGGAACGTTTCGATGGGCCCGTGCTGCGTCGCGCCTGGGTCCTGCAAGAGGAACTGCTTTCCCGCAGGATACTCTACTTCGGCCGAAAGGAAGTTTTCTGGGAATGCAGATCTACAACACGCTGTGAGACATACCCCAATGGCGTGCCAATCATCAACGCACAGGAGGTCATGACTCGCATGCTTGACAGAGAGAGGTTTTTATGGAAAACTCCGCTCTACGTCTCGGGAGCCATCAATCTTCCAGGATTGCAACTCGACACTCTCGGCTCGTGCCTTCTGGAATGGGAGCAAACGCTTAGTGAGTACTGCACGCGCAACTTGACTCATGCCAGTGACAAATTGGTTGCAATATCCGGACTGGCAAATCAGATGAAGGACAAGTTACGAGGTCTTGGGGCGGACGATGCATACCACGCGGGTATTTGGGGTTTCTCGCTGCCGAGAGGCCTCCTGTGGGAGGTTTACGGGACCAATTATACCGAGTTGACGAGCAAACGTGCTCCGTCGTGGTCTTGGGCTGCTGTAGAACGCACTGTGGGCTTCTACGGGTATGCACTAAGCTCAAATGCCGAGGAATTGATTTTTGGCTTGCGTGAAAGCGCGACTGAAAAGAACCACCCGGAGGCAGGAATGGTCGTCGAACGATTATTGTGTTTGAAAGGTCGTCTTGCCACTCCAGTATGGAGTCGGACAGTTGTTCGACACTGGGATGGGTTGACGACCCCCGTGAGTCTACTCAGGAAGCCTGGCACAGCTGAACACATTTCGGTGAGAGATGGATATATCGTCTTTGATGACCACGAGACTGGGAAGTCCTCACTCGAACTATTCTGTCTTCCTATTGTTCATGATTTCATACACTCTTACAGGTTTAGGAACCGTCGACCGAAGTGGGCTGTTGTGGGTATCGTCCTGAAGAGGGACGAGAAGGACCAAGCTGTGTTTTGCCGCTGTGGGCTTTTTTTGTGTGCAGTGGAAAATAAATCAGCGGCTAGGGATTTCTTTGAAAAGCTACCAGAGATGACGATAGAAATAGTGTGACCTCAGGAACAGATAGCTTCTTATCGACGATGAAAATGGATGACGTGTGCCCGCAGGGTAGATAGCTTGCGTCAAGGTGGGAACAGCTGTTTGGAATAGCATGTGCCTCAAAAGTTCTCTAGAAAGAGAGAGGGGCTTCATGATGCGCACCTCACTATATTAGCTACTATAGGACCTGACGTGCGGAAGGGTTAATATGGACGTTTAGTTTTACGATATGTTTCTGAAGCTTCGATGGATGCCGGAGTTGATCCTGACGACGATTTCTTGTATGCGTGAGTGTCTGGGAATAGAATGGCCCTGGGGGATTGGATGGTAGAGGAGGGATTGATGCGGTGGCGAAAGGGTTGAAGACGAAGTTGGTGAGAATTTAAATGGGGAACCTGGAGGTGGAAGCAGGACTATGGTCGGATTGTATTGTTTAGGTACGGCAAATGAGACACCCTCATTTACTGGCACGAAATAAAGCTCTTTCTTATCACGGGTAAGAAGTAAAAGCAAAAGCAAGAGGATGAAAACCGAAGGGAAAAAAAAAAACCAGATATATAGCGAATGACTTGAGGAGAGGTCTTCGACCAAAGACAGGACAGGGCACACTCTGCCCCTTCTCCGCTCGCATATCGCCCCGACCACAGCCAGACAACCCCATCTAAAGCCCCCATCCCTGGCACCAAGTGTTCACCCACTCCGCATTCACGGGCTCCAAATTCCTCAACGTCTCGCTCCTCTTACTTGTCTCCTTGGTCTGCAACCTGAACGCAGCCGGCTCGCCCCTCTCCAACGCCTTCAGCTGCTCGCCCAACCCCTCGTAGAAATCCAACAGCTTGATACCAGGACACTTGACGGCATCGGCATCCGGCTTGGCCGCCTCGTCCTGCAACCGGCGCAGCCAGTCCCCGTACGGCACGGCCGGAAACTCCTTGGCGCCGCCCTTCTCCGCCAACCGCTTCTGTAGCGCGGGCAGAATAACCTGCGGATACGAGCTCGTCTTCGGGTTGACCAAATGATCAAACTGCACGAGCGGCCTGCCCGCCGTCTTGCTCTCGCGCAGCTGCTTCAAGTTATCAAACATGATGTCGACCACGACCTCCGCCGCGATGTCCACGGGCACCCAGTCGGCCTGATCCATACCGGCGATGGACGTCGGCAGCGCGCCGAGGTACTTGGACGAGCGCACGATGGTCGGGAACCACTCCTGCACATTCCACCTACCCTTCCCCTCACGCGCCGCCTTGCCGACCACGGCGCCGCCGATCTGCCCGGTCCGACAAATCGCAGCCGGCACGCCGCTGACGGTGCCGGCGGCCTCGAGCAGGCGCTCGCCGACGTACTTGCCCTCGCCGTAGCCGCCCTCGCCGGGGGCCTGGACGTCGTGGATGGGGGCCTCGGGCACGTCGCCTGGCCCGGCGCCGGCGTTGTAGTTGCGGACGGTGTTGATGGTGCTGGTGAAGAAGACGGGCGGCGGGGCTTTGAGGTGTTGCTGCTGCTGGCCGGCCGAGTAGGCCAGGTCGATCATGTTGCGCACGCCCTTGACGTGCGGCGCGAAGCTGTCCAGCGCCATGTTGAAGTCGACGGCCCACGCGTTGTGGATGATGTAGCGCGTGCGCTGCACCAGCTCCGCGTAGGCCGCGTCGCTCAGCCCGTGCAGGTCCGCGCCCGGGCTGGCTTCGAGGAAGGTGACGCGCGTGTCGAGGCCGGTCGTGGGGAGGCCGGAGTCTTCGAGGCGCTGGCGTTGTTTTTTGGCTGTGCTGTCGGGCGTGCCGCGGTTGAGGCAGTAGACGTGGGCGACGCGCTCGGCCGGGTGCGAGAGCAGCGCGGCCAGGATGTAGGAGCCCAGCGAGCCCGTGCTGCCCGTGAGGACGACCGTGACGGGCTCTTCCTTGGTGGCTCCGGCGGCGGCAGAGGTGGCAGCGGCGTCGGTCCGGTGCGGGAGGTCGTGGGCGTAGCGCAGGTACATCTCCTTCATCTCCTTCGCGCGCTGGTCGGCGTTGCGGGCGCCCGCGTTGCCGTCCTTGCCGCCGCCGCCGCCGGCCGCCGCCGCGTGCAGGGTGCGCGCGAGCTTGCGGATGGTCGGGTTGGCGTAGACCATGCTGAGCGACACCAAGTTGGGTGAGAGCGGCGCGTGCTCGTTGGTCAGCTGTGCCTTGAGCTGGCGCACCACCGTGAGCACCTGCAGCGAGTCGATGCCCGCCGCGAAGAAGTCGTCGTCCGGCCCGAGCTTCTTCTTCGCTCCCGCCAGCTTGCTGAAGAGGTCGGCGAGCGCGGCCTCGGTGTCGGACGTGTTCTCGGTGTCGACGTGCAGAGGCATGGTCGAGGACAGGGCGATGCTGGACCGTCCGGCGTACAGGTCCTCGATTTCTTTTTCGTATTGGGCTATCGTCGCCTTGCGGATGACGGTGCCCTTGCCCGCCCGCGTCATGGGCTTGGACGGGGTGGTGAAAAGGACTCGGTCGCGCGAGATGCGGGCGAAGGCTGGCGCCGCGGCGTTGGCCTTGTCGATGAAGAGCGCGATGGCTGCGAGATTCTCGGCCGGTGAGTGCCTCCTTTGCGCCTGAGACGACAGTTCGATGAGCACGGCGGTTTCGAAGCGGCCGTGGCCCAGCACGACGACGCCCGAGATGTGTGGCGACTGCGAGAGTTGGCCTTCCATCGGGATTGGGACCACCTTCTCGCCGTTGGAGAGCACGAGCACGTCGTCGGACCGCGCGCGATGCTGCCATAGGTGCGGCTCCGTGGGGTGGCGCACGAACAGGTCTTTGGTGTGGTATTCCTTGTCGTTGGGGAAGGTGCTCCAGGTCGAGTGAAACGCGTTCGTGTGCTCATCACGCACTATGACCATCTCCGAGAAGTCGTCCTCCTCGCGCGCCCGCATCTCCACGCCCTTCATCTCCGGTGGTACGAGGAGCCAGTTCCATTCTTTCAACGGGATGAAGTTGAACGGCGGAACCGCGTTCTCCGTCGTGCCCAAAACATTGATCACTTGGCTATGTTTGGCGATGACATCGCCCAGTTGCTGCGATAGAGGCCCTGTGGCAGGTCAGCCGACGTAGTGAGCAATTCCTTCTGATCTCGCTTACCGCCACCAAAGCCGATGTACTTCATCTTCGCCAACTTCGGAAGCACGTGCTCATCTCGCGCCAAGTCCTCGATGATGGATGGTGGCAAGAACATCCAATCAAACTTCAGCTGATCCAGCGCCTTCTCTACCAGCTCAGCCTTTAGCGCCTCTCCAGTCGGAGCATAGACAACATGGATGTCAAAGTAGATTGCAGAAAACAAGTTCCAATACACTCCCGCAGCCTGCAGACTCATCAGCAATGCTCACTCTCTGCAAAATCCGGGACTCACATGAAAGTTCGGCATCGGGTTGAACATGACGGTGCCTTCCACCGCCCTCAACACATCCCTCTTCCCACCAACATCCTTGATCAAGTGATGCGCGTCCATCGTCGCCATCGACGCATTGTAGATAGGGATCGGCTTCGGCGGTCCCGTCGAGCCGGACGAGTGCAGCACGATGACGGGGTCGTCCTTGGCCTGCTCCCACGTCTTGTCGTACGGGTAGCGCTTGACCTCGCCCTTCTCGCGCATCCAGTCGCCGGGCTCGGGCACCGTGACGCAGCGCATCTGGGGGCGCGCCTCGAGGATGTCCTGCACCATGTTGCCGGCGCGGGGCCCGCGCAGCAGCACCTTGCACCCGGTCTTGTCGAACAGGTGCAGCTGCGCCTCGACGCTGTTGCGCGGCGAGTTGAACAGGATCTTGTACCCCGTCTTGGCCGCCGCCAGCGCCAGCACGTGGTACAACGGCCCGTTCAGTCCGATGAAGGCGATGGTCGGGAACGTGCCTGCTTTAGCCTTGCCGAGCTGTCCTTCGAGCCACCATGACGCCTGGTCGACGATCCGCGCGAAGTCGCGCCACGTGATCTGGAGCGAGTTGGCGGCGAGGTTGCCGACGGCCGAGGTGGGCAGCGTGCAGTAGACGCCGTCGGGGTTGGTGGCGGCCTTGTGCTCGACGAGCGGGACGATCAGCCGGCGGCCGTAGTCGGGTGTGGTCATGTTTGGGATTCGGAGGCGCTTGCTGGTGGTGGTGGCTGTGTGGATGATGATGCGTGATCACGGGAAAGGATTTTGTGGCTCAAATAGGATTTCTTCCGCTCTCTGGAAACCATTGTGCATTTATACAGTTGGTGGCGCTTGCATCTACGGCTCGGTGAATTCATCTCAACTCGCTCACTCCAGAACCTCAACGCCGCATGCGGGCTTTCTCGCACGACCCCTACGTCCGCGGGTCGGAATGACGTTGGGACCAGGCGATATGAGAGACATCGGCGCAGGTAGGAACCTTTCGGAAGGGCGAGTCGGCCGGGAAACAAGCCTCGAGCTGCGGCTAAGGCAAACGTTATCGCAACTAAAGTTAAGCATCATTCTCGATCCGGCTAGTCTTGCGCCATCGGCTCGGCCGGTGCTGACACCTCGCGCTCTCGACCGGCGCGAACGGCACGGCTGGAGCGGGGCCCTCAGCCCGAGCTGAACCCCGACCCGGCGGCCGCTCCCGAGCTGGCTCATTGGCTCGCTCCGCTTACATAGCCACCTTAATAACATGACTAACGCCCATTGGCCCTTCGTTCCCGTCGTTGTGAGCTTGCTCTCTTCCCCGCACGCTCCTGCAAAGACCTCAGGGCGAGTTCAGCTCCTTAATTAGGATATCAGGTGCATTGTTACCCCGCCCACCTGAATCTAGTTTCTTATGCCACATGTGAAAAGGCGTCGCCAAGCTCACTGGTCGGCTGGCTGAAGTACCCTTTTCACGGTAAGGGAGATGGAGCTATTGTTTAATCAGAGTATATGCCATTCTCAAAATCCTTCTTGTCTATCGGTGCCTTTGATTTGGACTTTTCAGCTAGTGCAGACGTGTATATAAACACGTGCAACGACCTTCATTCTACTGTAGTGTGCCGGAGCCAAACACTGCCAATTTTCTAATTCAACTGACCTTCCTCTGTTCCAATTGCCTTGATCTCATACCCGTAATCGCAGACCATGGCCTCTCTCGCCTTCGGCCAAGCCCACGGCGTCGTGGTTGGCCTCAAATCAGTTTCAGACGTGAAGCCGCGCCGTGAGATTGACGATCTCGTAGTGAATGAGCCTGATGTCTTCAATCTGTTCTTGCTTGCGCTTGAATATCTTCAAAAAGACACTGGACTATGGCAAGACAAGATGTCATACTTCCAAGTAGCTGGTTCGTCTCTCTCCCCAAGCAAATTCCTCAGATGAACCTTACAGACATTCCCAGGCATCCACGGGCTTCCAAAGCGTGAATGGGACAATGTTCGCGGCGACTCACCCGAGCTCGGTGGCTACTGCACCCACGGCTCAATTCTTTTCCCAACGTGGCACCGTCCCTACTTGGCCATGATGGAGGTAGTTAACAACCCCTTCCATTCATTGTCAGACATCACATCTAAACATCACTCTAGCAAAGCATATACAACACGGTGCAGCAAATCGCCGCCCAGTTCGACGACCCCAAGTACCGTCTCGCCGCCGACAAGTTCCGCCTCCCGTACTGGGACTACTTCCACCCGCGCGAGCAGAAAAACACCGTCTTCCCAGGCATCGGCCCGGGCGGCAAAACGTCCTTCCCCTACGACTTCCGCATGCCGTCGGTGCTGAAAGAATCCCAACTGATGGTCTACCGGCCCAAGACGCAGGAACCCAACGACGAGACGTGCCTGGTGCCGCTCGACAACCCGCTCAAGACCTTCGTGTTCCCGACCAAAGGCAGCGTCAGCACCGACGAGTGGAACGTCATGGAGCAGGACGAAGCGAAGGCTCAGGGCGGCCGCAGCAGCTTCACCGTCTCGCAGACGCACACGGTGCGGCACGCCCGCCCCGGCGGCGACCGCGACGTCGACGACTTCGAGGCGCTGGACGCGGCGCTAAACAAGGACCGCGAGGCCGAGCTGCGCGTCATGCTCGACCTGATCGAGACGGCCCCGTACGCCGACTACCGCAACTTCGCCACGTCTGCCATGCAGCGCGACGTGGCTAACCCGACGAACGGGTCGCTCGAGGACTTGCACGGGTCGTACCACGTCAACATCGGCGGCGCCGGGCACATGTCGCGGATCCCGGTGGCGGCGTTCGATCCGGTGTTTTGGCTGCATCACTGGTCCGTACAGGCCCCTCTCCCCCGTTTTCCCCCTTAATTCTCGCTTCTGTGTTGTTGTTGTTGTTGTTGTTGGCCGGAGAGGAGAAAACACAGATCGAAAGCTGACATTTCGCCAGCAACATCGACCGCGTCTTCGCCATCTGGCAAGCCGTGCACGACGACTTCATCCAAGACGGCCCGCACCGCACGGCAGCCCCGGGCATCCCGAACGCGTCGACGAACCTCTACCCCTTCCGCCGCGCCATCGTCAACGGCGAGGAGTGCTTCTGGAACAGCAGCGACGCCCGCGACCACCGCAAGTTCGGCTACACCTACCCGGACCTCGAGGTGAGCGGCAACAAGCAGGCCATCGTAGCGTGCTTCGACGCCAACTACCGCTGGAGCCTGCAGCGGCAGCAACGCGGCGGCCGCGGCGGCGCTTTCGACAACATCCCCGAGGCCATGCGGCCCAAGGACGTCAGGGCCGCGCAGGTCTTCCGGTACCGGACGGATTTCTTGCCAGTCAGGATGGTCGAGCAGCAGCCGGTCGTTACGGGCGGCGCGTCGGCGGCGAAGGCTGGGCATAAGAAGAGCGACAGCGCGTACGGCGGGAGCGCGTATGGCGGCAGTACGTATGAGACCAGCAGCACGTACAGTAGCAGCACCTACGAGACCAGCAGCACATACGGGACCAACACACCCAAGACCGACTATACTGGCAGCGGCTACGGCGGCAGCGAGTCGAAGACCGGCGGTTACGGCGGTGGTGGCATCGCGCGCTGTTCTAGCTGCGGAGGCAGAGGTGGAGGCGGAGGCGGCGGCGGCGGCGGCGGTGG
Organism: Lasiodiplodia gonubiensis; assembly: GCA_009829795.1. Taxonomy (NCBI): domain Eukaryota; kingdom Fungi; phylum Ascomycota; class Dothideomycetes; order Botryosphaeriales; family Botryosphaeriaceae; genus Lasiodiplodia; species Lasiodiplodia gonubiensis. The sequence continues at coordinate 89,347 of RHKH01000113.1, read as the reverse complement.
TGGTGGTGGTTACAGCTCCGGTGGCGGTGGCGGTTACAGCTCTGGTGCTTATGGCGGCCAAACCGGCGGCCAAACCAGTGGCTATAGCAGCGGCGCCCAGCATCAGACCGGCGGAAGCTCACACCACTGTTCCAGCTGCGGCAGCAGCATGCCGAAGTCAGGTGGTGGTAGTGGTGACTACAGCAGTGGGCCCGTCAAGCCTCCTGGCGACTACGGGGGTCACGTACCCCCCAAGCCTGGCGACTACGCGCCGCCCAGGACTGGAGATTATGGCGGCGGCGGCTCCCAACCTCAGCCCAGCAGTTACGGTGGCAATGTACCCAAGCCCGGTGACTACGGCGGTGGAATCAGACCAGGCGATTACGGCAACGACGTACCCAAGCCCAGCAGCTACGGTGGCGGTGGCGGCGGCATGCCTAGGCCAGGGGAGTACGGAAGTAACGTACCCAAGCCTGGTGATTATGGCGGCACTGTACCCAAGCCAGGCGACTATGGCGGCGGAACCAGGCCAGGTGACTACAAGCCAGGCGACCACCACGGCGGCAAGCCAGCCCAGCCCCGCAGCACCGTGCACTGCACCAGCTGTGGTAACATTGTGGACTGTCCCAACTGCGGCACTAAAGTCTACTGCACCCCGTGCAGCACCACCACGCGCTGCACCGACTGCGGCAGCACCGAACATCCTCCTGGTAGCTGCAAGCACCAACACAGCGCCCACTGCACCGACTGCGGCAGCAAAGACCACCGGACCGGAGCCTGCAACAAGAGCTCATACGCCTGTGGAAAATGCGGAAGCAACACCCACGGGGCTGACAGCTGCCACAGCAGCAACGCACGCTGCACCAACTGCGGGAGCAACGATCACCATTCTACCGGGTGCCAGCACAGTAGCCCCCGATGCACTGGTTGCGGCCATAACGCACACTGTGACAGCTGCGGCAGCAATGCTCACTGCAGCCACCGCTGTGGTAGCAGCAGCTCCTCGCATCAACACCAGCACGGCAGTGCACACCACCAGCACCACGAGGCTCATCACCACCACACTGGTGGCCACGAGAGCAGGGGCAACACCTATGGTGGTGGTGGTGGTGGTGGTGGAGGCAGCAGCACGCATTGTGCCAAGTGCGGCAGCAATGCCCACCGGTCCGAGGGCTGCGGCAGTACCGGCGGCAGCGATCAACCCAGGCCCGGTAGCTACAGTGGTGGTTACGGCGGCAACCAACCTCAGCCCGGCAGTCATAGCGGATACGGCGGCGGCGGCAGTCAGCCTCAGCCCAGCGGCTACGGAGGAGGAGGATACAACAGCCACGGGAGCCAGAACCACGGCTTCCAGCCCGTCGGCGGCAGCTCCGAGAGTCAGAACATGGGCTTCCAAGGCGAGACTCGCAGCAGCTATGGCGAGACCCGCAGCAGCTACGGAGAGAGCCAGAACCACGGCTTCAACGGCAGCGCATCGCAGTACAACCGCGGCGGCAGCAGCAGCTTCGGGTACGATGGCAACGCGCCTCCTCAGAACACCGGCTTCTCGCCGCAGGCGCAGCAGTACGGCCCAGAACACGTGCCGTCCTTCCGCCGCGGGGACGCGATACTGTGCAACGAGCCGCCCGGCAGCCGTCTGGTGCTGCAGTGGTACATCGATTCCGAAGTGAACAAGTACGCTTTCTTCTCCCCTTTCCCCTCCTCTCTTACCCGTGCTGACCTTTACACAACAAGGGACGCCCTCAACGGCGCCTTCACCATCTTCTTCTTCGTCGGCGCCCCGCGCGACGTGCCGGCCAACGCGTCCGAGTGGCAGTCGTCGCCGCTGCTGGCCGGGCTGACGCACGTCTTCTCGGCGCCGCGCGAGGCGTGCGACAACTGCGCCTTGCAGTCGGCCGAGGGGCTCAAGGTGACAGGCACCGCGGCGATCACGCCCATCTTGCTGGATTATATCGAGCAGCAGTTGTACTCTGGAGGAGGAGGAGCAGGAGGGGAGGTCCAGGATCCGTACCAGCAGCAGCAGGGGCAGCAACAGCAACAGGGTTTGCGGAGTCTGAGTCCGAATGATGTGGTGCCGTTTTTGCAGAGGATGATGGTTTGGAGGGTTGCGGATGTAAGTGTTTCTTTTGTTTCGTTCTCTTACTCTCAGGAAAGAACGTGGAGAAAGCTGATGTTTATGTGTCTGTGTGCAGGCCAACCGGAAACAAGCGGAGCCGGCGCAGGTGGCGGGCTTGCGCATATCGGTCAGTGCTACCATCTCCGTCGTGCGGCCGGACTCGACCATTCCGCAGTTCAGAGAGGCCATGGCCTTTCCGGAGATCACTGCTGGTCGCCAGTCGGGAGATCCGGCTGCCTGGTAGAGGGAAAGAAGTCTTTGGGGGTGGTGGCGGTCGTAATGCGGGGAGAGATGTCTCATTTGCTTAACGGGGGAGGGGAGGTAATGGTACGGATGGAACATAAGTCGCGTCTTTGGCTGATCATTCATTTCCTCGTGTTTGTTTTGAGCTACCCTGGCTACTGCTGTACATCCACGTTGCCAATGTCACTCGTTCGGGTAACAAAATGGAAGAATGACTTTCACTGTTGGTATGCTAACTTGCACCCGCAACAGCGGTGGTGCTTTCGATGATTAAACATTTGATTTTTACGTTGTTTTCCCTACTGATACATCGACGTCTTGTCGTCGAAAGCCGCATGTATTCGAATAATCTTGTACTAGTGCGAGATACGAAGCGCCTACCTACGTTGGTCGTCTCCCGGAAAATTGCTAAAACTTAAAGTTTGGCGCTAACATGGACACTATGTTAGAGCAGAGCTTGTCTTTACGTATAACTCGCACTAAGTGTAAGTCTCTGAACATACGTTTCCAAGCCTGGACGACCTGATGGGAGACACCGAAATATCTTTAGCCCCTTTCGAGTCATCTTAATGGACTATACCGGCAGAGCTCTTCAAGTGGCCTGATTTTTAGTAGATTTGAATACGGGGTGTTTCTCTTGCACAGGCTATAGCTGTAGTGTACCGCTAGCAAGAGATTCCACAATCAAAGATTGCAAGTGTGGCGGCTCTGATTGAAGAGCAGGTTGGAATCATCAATGGTGGACGTCCAAGACGGCATAGCCAGTGAGCGGGCTCTCAGCATCTCTACTAGCAGCCCTCCTGACCGTCTTTGTAGAAAGCGACGAGCGTGGCGTGGCCCAGCACGACTTGATCGTGACGACGAATGTGATTCGCAACATGCTCCAAGCCGGTAACAGGATATTTCGCGGAAAGAGACCTGCTGTCATTTCAGACAAGCCGCCCGAAAGAGGTTTGGACAGCAGGATTCGGTGGTGGACACGATCCGCAGCTTCCGTCGAGCCCCGATACGTGACCAGGGAAACAGCGCTGGAGACGTCTTTAGCGAATCTGCGTTGTGGATGCATCAGTCATGTGGCACCTGCAACCCGCTCCCAACATCTACCTGATCGCATCAGCTGGCGTTGCGGTCATTCTGGTGTCGCCAATACTCGACGCAGGCTGTTTTCGATCTGGTCGGGCTGCCTTTGTTTGGCCGCATCGTTATCGTCGATCGGCGACGAGCTTCATGCTATTCCGGGAGCGAAGGCGTCGTTTGTGCTACGATGAGCAGGGGGCTGAAGGGGGCTGATTATGAGGATCTTGAAGCCTACATTAGGATCGGAGAGGCGTATGGGCACGAGCTCATGAGCGGCGGAACTCTAAAAAGGGACGATTTTGAGTGGAAGCCTGTTCTTGTTAAGTAGGACCATTACCTTCGATTCATGCTGTTTTAATACGGCATAATGGACTCATCTATGATATCGACACGGAAGCTGGATACTCATGTTGAACCTTACCAGCAATATCGGCATAGTGACTGAATAGTCTAGGAGTTGAAATAGTTTTGTTGGTATTGCAACAAACTTGGGAAGTCAAAGCCTTTGTCGGATGCATTCCTTTATATATGTCGTACATCCATGTCCGGGTGAATGGTTCAGCTACCGTCATTGGTTGCACTACTGGGTGAAACCTAGTCGGCAGTTGCGAGGCTGACTAACAAGGAGCACCTCTCGTAAATCTACCCCAGGTGAGGTAACGACGCAGTTCATCGTCGATGCATAGACTATTAGTGCGGGGTAAAGTGGCAAAAAAGTTAAGACAAACTCCCTGTGCCAAGGCGCTGCTAAAGCTTAGTTGCAGAAGTAAGCTATAAAGGGTAGTGCTCAATTACCTTGGTCGCGTCCGCCATTGCGCACTTTTCTAACAATGGCATCCGGACCAAACGAAAAGGTAACCGTCGACGCCTTGCAGGCCACCCCTATTTTAGCGCTGACCGTACTCTACTCTAGCTTTACTCGGAACAGGAGAAGCGTCTCCTCCACCTTTACGGAAGGCTGCCTTCTAAAAGAGACCTCCTTCACAGCCAGCTTGAGGTACGTAGCCACCACGTCGTCGATGCCACTCAAACGCAACGCTGATACGAGTGAATCCGGGATACAGTCACGGCAGTTCTTCGACTCGGGTGACTTTGCCCTCTCCCAAGCGAACGTCCCTTCGGACATTGGCGTCATTCAAACTGGTAAAGAACATCCGACCACCAAAACAGTTTCTCACCCCTCAGCCCCCGTTCCGGGCTCCAGCAACGTTAGAAAAGGTTCGAGTGAGCAACATCAAGATGGAAGGGCCATGTGCGAAGCCCCGGAATCTCACCTCAGGCGGGATTCACTGAGTGATGGTTTTGGTGCCGTAGGCAGTAATCAAGTAGAGAAAGATAAACTCTCCCCTAAGGGTGCGGTTGGATCCAAATTTGAGCAGAGGAAGTGATAGTTCATTTTTAGTTCGATTGAACTATGAGCTATATCCTTCCTGTTGAAATTGTATTTTCCCGAGGGTTTTCTTTGGTAGTTGATTAAATAGATATTCCGCAAGAATGGATCGCGACTGCGATTATAAAAAACGATCCAACTTTTGTGTCGCCGCCGACCTAAGGGCGGAGAGTTTGTGACAATAAAAACACCCCATGCCCAATCTACACCTGAGTGATAATGCTGACGAGATATTACCCAGCCCATAAGCCTCATCTCTTTCCGAAGGCTACTCTAGAAGGAGGAAGGTAATGATCCACTCAGCCCCGAAGATCCTAACGAGCGGTGCATTGAGGGGTTTGAGTGAAAAGCTGGGTCTGTCTTGAATTTCAACATGGTGTCTGGGAGCCTCGCGATCATCGGCACTTTCTCCGGTCGAGCATCATTGCTTAGTCGGCGCGGTGGAGAGCATGGAGGTTCAAAGCCGCGACGACGCTTCGGGGTTGAGATCATTATGAGATCTTCATCATCCGAATCGTCTGAATCATCGCTGGAAGATTGCTCGACTTCGGGTTGTGAATGAGGATGCCCCTGGTGGTTTGTCTGATCTTCAGACCCCAAAGAGATGCGCTGCTCGACTACCTCACTGAAGCGAATGTGCTTCTCCTCGGGTCCGGCGGGGCGTGAGACTGGTTTGAGCGTGGGATCGCTGATGGCTTTCTTCTTGGAGAAATCTGAGGATCCCGAAACAACAGGAATAGCTGTTTCCCAGCGAGGGAATCCGGGGCGTTGTTGTCTTCGCCTTGGAGTCGTAGATGGTTGCGTTCGGGTTGTGCCAGCATTGCGTGTCAGGGAGGATAAGCTGAAAGTTGATCGTCGAGTCATGGTCTCCAGGAGTCCCTTCTTTTTCAGAATCGATCTGTTGTTGCGTTCGGGGCTATTATTAGCCGTAGAATTCCCGGACGTTTTGGGGGCGTCATTGGCGAAAAAGCTGGCGGTTTCCTGCCGAGGCCCATAGAGCCAGGTATTGTCGCCCTCCTTGTACCTGTTTAGCGATTAGAACTGAGCATCAGATAGTGGCGGGAACTCCTGCTAACCAGTTGAGAGTTTCAGGGAGGACGGTCGGCAGGCGGAATCTCGACTTTGCCCATGCACGCCAGGACGCATTTTCAAGCCGTGATGCTTGCCCGTACTCCATGCGATTCACGATAATGTGTCGCCATGAGGAGTAGAGGTCGTCCTCTTGCCATGCATATGAGAGGTAGTCAACTTGGCTGGACGGGTCTGATCTCACCGCAAAATCATCTTTGGTGACGGAGTAGGATCCGGCGTCCTGGATGTTTGCGGATGCTGTGAGATCGCTGTCAAAGGAAGCTACCGAATCCGGGCCATCTGTCTCAAAGGGTGATGATGGTGATGAAGACAAGCTGGGTTCAGGTTGCGACGGAGACGAGTTTGACGGCAGTGCCGACTCCTGCGATAGCAAACGTTTGAGTGGGGCATAGGACAGACACAAAGTTGTGCTAGAACCTCGAATAGAATAAAGCTCTTCCATGTATTGTGGTTGACGCGGGCCGTGAGGGCGTTCCCGGAAATGGTTTGGCTGTGAAAGGCTGCAGAGTGGCAGAGTGCCGATCGGAAAAAATCATCCTGCGAAACTTTACACTCAAGAAGGGGGACTGCGCTCGCGCGCCGATACCGGATACGTCACGGTCCGCGAGGTAATTTTGTAATTACGTCACAATCACCGGACAATCAAGGAAATGCAGCACTAGTCTGTGGCGGAGCGTGGGATCTCGTTCGTGTTACATTCGCACGGCCCGACTAATTCAGCGAATGAAAGCGACCCAATACGACACTCATTGATTTAGCTAATACTCAGGAGACAGAATAATGGTATGATATGGGACCAGAATCACCGATAAGGCAAGGTCGGACATGTGACATTGAGACCACCTGAGGGCGAGACTCTCAGCGCTCAAATATCACTTTTCGCTAAGACCCTGAAGAGTTGTTTCCGCCGCCCGGCAATTTGTCTACAAACAATCAGATTGTCTTGCAGTGAATGAATACCGAGGCTCTCATGATATTCGCTCGCGCACGATCAGCTTGTGATCTTCGTTATACCGACCCTTCTGGCCTTTGTTGAGAGAACGTTCTGTTGGGCCTCGGCTGTTTCGTCGCACGCGTTTCAGAACCGAAACTTTAGGCAACAAGCAACTACAACAGACATGGAGCATCCAGTTTTTGGTGTTCTCACTACAGCGCAATCATGATCGGTACTTCTACAGCAGAGTATATTTTCATACGTATTTGCATCCTCCTTCTCCGCGCCGTCACCCCGCTTTCTACACTATATTGGCTCGCACGTTTCCTGCGTCCAGGCGCATTGCATGTTCCCGTGATTTTCGACGTCTGGACTGCCGCTGAGGTAGCCTTCTATGTCCTTTTCTACATTCCCCGGAAACGCCACCTGCAGAAGGCCGCAATACACCCCCTACCCCTGACCCGTCAGCAGCGCGGGGAACTATTCGGTCGCTGCAGTGCTAATATTCCGGATTATGAACGATACCTTAGAGGATGGTTCATGGGTGCGCCGTTGTCAGAGATCAAGAGGGAGAATCTACGAGAATTCTTGTCATGGGCGTTCTTGAACACTGGAGACCTTCGTGCGATGAGTGGAGACGAGTTTGACGAGTACATTCGTGACATCGAGGAGCAACTCGGCAGAAAAATCGAGAGTGGCAAGGGAAACGCAAAGTGCTTGCGGTTGTCGCTGGACAAAGTCCTGATGTCACACCGATGCTTGATCTGGTACTTGGTAAGGGCGCTTCTGGCCGTGCTCGAGTTGGAATCCGCTCATGTTTTATAGGCCGTCTTTGTGGTCGACTCAATCGCATCCGCCCGTCTGTCATACTACGGGTTCGACTTTCATCGAACTCGCCGCCGCCATTGGTTCTCCGTGCTCCCGCCTCGTCCGCAAAATCTGCTCGCAAAATCGACTTCTCCATCAGGAACGATTACCTATTGGCACCGACCACACACGGCAAGGACGAAGCTCCCAATCCTCTTTCTTCACGGAATTGGTATTGGTCTGTATCCATACGTGGACTTCTTATCTGAAATCAACTCCGATGCCAGCCGCAGAGAAGATGAAAGTGTTGGCATTATTGCTGTAGAGATAATGCCCATCAGCTTTAGGATCACCTCTCCAGCCCTGCGGAAGGATCAGATGTGTGCTGAGATTGATCGCATTCTAAAGGCCCATGGCTGGGACAAATTCGTCTTGGTTTCGCATTCGTACGCCTTTATTTCCCTCATCGAAATCTCATATTGCGCGGATATTGACGATCTAAAATAGATATGGGAGTGTCATCACCACCCACATGCTGCATTCTCCCGACACAGCTTCGAAAATTGGGCCACTTCTTCTCATAGACCCGGTCACATTTCTACTCCACATCCCTGACGTGGCTTATAATTTTGTAAGCATTGGAACAGCTATAGCGCGATCAAGACTGATGAGAACCCTGTGGGACAGATCATCCGCAAGCCATCCGGCGCCAACGAACATCAGCTCTCTTATTTCGCCTCGAAGGACATGGGCGTTGCACACACCTTGTCTCGTTGCTTCTTCTGGAGCGAGAACATCCTGTGGAAAGAAGATCTTACGGACCGAAAAGTGACTGTTGTCTTGTCCGGGCGAGATCTTATTGTCGACACCAGGACGGTTCGCGCATATCTTGCGGGCGAGGGGAAATGGGAGGGCACGCTGCGGGCCGGCAATAATCTCGATATCCTGTGGTTCGAAGGAATTGATCACGCTCAGGTATTCGACAAATCGGTGGATAGGAAGAAGCTCATTGGCGTCCTCAGGAGGTACTGTAACAAATCATAGGCGGGGCATTCTCACCATGTGAAGCAGGAGAGATGCAGCTAAAGGA
>RHKH01000113.1:60701-80469 GCA_009829795.1 Lasiodiplodia gonubiensis | reverse complement strand
GATTTTTTTTTTTTTTTTTTTTTTGGGGAGCGAGGTCATATGAAAGGTTAGATGAGCAAGACAGTATACCACAGAATTGTCAAAGATCGGGGCCCTATGTTCCATCAACTTATATTCCGCTCAGAACATGGAAATGCAGCTTCTTCTTTCAGGTGACACCGTGAACCTTGTACATACCCTACTGATCAGGCGGGTTGCCAGAGTGGTGATTGGCAGTGATTTCTGGAAAGTAATGACCCTCCCTGAACTCGGGCAGGATGCTGCCTGGGTGAAGGACGGAGTATGTTGCGCTGACGCTGACCTTCAAGCTCGGGACCTGCGCCGGGTCTTCGGTCGTTCGATCGGCCTACAAACACGAGATGAGCTGCCTGCCTCGAAGATGATCACATTCCAGAAACTCACCTTTACAACCCTCCAAATCAGGAATTTCTTGAGGAAAGGCTCTACATCTTCCGGCTTGAAACTCTGCAATTTTCCTGCTTCGATGTTTTCTTGCAAGGATGCGTTGATGGGGCTGGTGCCCGTCACCTTGAGGCCCTCTTCGGCTTGACCCTCGCAATTACCGCAGTTCTCTTTCCGTGCGGAAAAGATATGATTGAGACCTGCGAGGTTGGGTTCCGTCTGCCAACAACAGTCGTCGTCATTGTTGAGCTCGCTCAGAGGGCCCACGAAGTAGAAAATGGTGAAGACACCATCTATAGCGTCCCTGTAGCCCCGATGATAAGCAATTGCTATATGCAGAGAGAAGGTCTGCAAGATAATGGGAGATCAACTCCGGCAGGGGGAACTTACTTGTCCACTTCGCAATCAACATACCACTGCACCACTAGGCGCGTTCCCTCTGGCTCATTTTTCAAGAGGTCGTCCCCGCTGGGGAAGGATGACACTGGTGCCGATCCGTGTGGGTTGCCGCTCTGACCAGGACCGGCACCGGGGCTGCTCATAACTTGCTGTTCCATCATTCTCGTCTCAACCATCTTCACTGCTTGGGTTGGAGGAGCAACCTTTGCAGTCACTCTGTGGAATACTTGTGCTCCATTCGGTCCTTGCACGGTGATGGGCTTCATCTCCTCAGGGAAGTGTATTTCCTGTCCAACGTTTGCCGGAGAGCCCCACCCGTACTTCTCATCAAAACGCTCGCGGACGGATTTCCCACCGGGCTTGTCCATGATATCCGGGTAGGTATAACCGAATGTCGTCGTGGACTTGGACTGTGTGCTGTCCCAGTAGGGCTGCTGTTCCTGATTCGTGGGATGGAGGAAAGGGTAGAGGGGTGCGTCAGCCCTCTCTCTGGGGTTTTTGTTGCTCATGTCAATGAAGCCCTCGTGTAGCGCTTGCCAAATGGCGAGGATACGGTCGATATTGCTGTTTCAAGACGTACGTTAGCCGTAGTCGGATTCCTCGTGGTCGAAGCTGAAAGTAGAATGATAATACTGACCAATGATGCAGCCAGAAGATCGGATCAAACGCTGCCACCTCAACTTCCGACATATGCCCTCCTGGTCCTCCAATCGTCACATGAAGGTTTCCGTGGAAGTCCTCCAGCGATCCATTCGACGATCCCCCAACCGCTGCTGTCGCGAAGTTGCGATAATCCTTGTAGACATCCGATCGGACCAAGCTGATCATGTATGGCAGGAGGAACGTCCTGGCGCGGTTCAGGGCCTTGTCAAGCTCGGTGTAGTCATCCTGATCGCGGCTTTTACGACTGGCGTAACGTACAGTGCGGTCCCGGGAGTAGGAAGATGCGTTCCGAACCACGGGTTGATCCTGAATCTTCGCCGTCCAGTCCTGTTCGGAAACACCGCCGGTCTTGGGGAACCAGAACGCCCGCAACGGGTTGCGCATTGGCACCAAGTCGTTCTCGGCCTCCGGCCTGTACACCATCAGTTCCTCCTTTTTCAAGACAAGAGGCAAGCTGAAGTCGTAATCCGGTTTCTTGCTGGGGTCAGCACCCTCGATCTTGCGCGGATGGAAGTAGTCCCAGTACGGAAGGCGGAATTTCCGAACAGCGTCCTTGTGCTTGGGGTCCTTGAATTTCTCTGCGATCTTCCCCATGGCGTCAAAGATGCTTTGCTGGATCAATAGTCAGCTACTCTGTTCTGATTTTAGTATAAGGGCGGTACTATACCTCAATCATTGCTAGATAAGGCCGATGCCATGTTGGGAACAGTGACGAGCCATGGACACAGTATCCAATCTCACCGGTGTACATGTCTTTCTGGACGGATACTTTATTCCATGGCTTGTTCGGGAGTCCATGAATGCCTAGGTATGTGAGTAAAACCTATACCAGGATATGGTGAAGGAAGACAAACCAGCTACTTCAAAATAAGACATCTTGTCCTGCTGGCCATCTTTGTCTGCTTGATCCTTCTGAATGCTTTCAAGGGCGAGCAAGAAGAGATTGAAGACGACAGGTTCATTCATCATGAGGTCGTCGATTTCGCGCCGTGGCTGCGGCTGGCCATCCGAGATTGAGTCAAGGCCGGCAACTCTGCCATTGGCATGGGCTTCGGCAATGGACGCCATCGCGTGTGGTTGATTTGTGCAAGTTGAGGAGAATTTCGATCGGGTCTTGAAGGTAATAGCTGAACTGGAAGTCTGGCAAGGAGGGAGAGAGGTCCAAAGGCCCTAATATATCCGAGCTTTGTGTTCTAGATGCGCGAATAGTTGAGAGGCGTTCCTGGATAGTGATCCCTTACGTACAAGCGCTCTGTGATATCTAGTGAATGTTGGCATTTCCAACCAGTTATAGGCGGGCCTCGCAACAAGCAGGCAAGGCGGAGCAGGAGCCGAACTTTGGATTAGCTTGCTTTGTAGTGAGAAGGTGTGTAGTCAGAGAATCCCTCCCATCGGGCCAATGAGAAAGCCTATCAAGCGCTTACTCAATAGCTTGATAAGCTGCTTGCACTTGTCGCAAACCTTATTCACGCATCGTGAGTCTGACCCCGCCCTCTCACATGTTTGGTTCCTGCCTGCTTTAAGCTTCCATCACACGAAGATGCGACACTATCACTGACTGTAGCCCGGTGATTTATGACCACGAAGATTGTGTTTAGATGATACTTTAGACAGGCGTTCAAGTGGCTGGCTGAGCAGCTCACCAGACATTTTTGTCAAGGCACACGGTTTTCCGCATGCGGAGACGGTCTGGAGAACTTAGTGTGGGGAAGGAAACAAGCTTATTTTAACGGAACAAAGGGCATTTGGCGATTGATCTTCGTGTATGTCCCTCTGTTATTATACCCTACGGAGAAGGATGACGAGAGCCTTGTATGTTGCATCGGCTGAAAATCAAGATACCACTTCCCAGATAGGGGAAACGAGTAGGTGATTGGCAGGAAGCACACGGGACGATCAGGAGAAAGCGGGGTAGTGGCGTTGATCTAGAGTTGCGGAGACCCCCGCATTCAGCCGCACAAGGCCGTGTCCCGCGTAGCCGCAACCACGTCACATGCAGGACGCCGTCATCATTGTGTGAAATGATCATTTTCCGCAGCTAGCTCTAAAGAAAACGACTGGAATTTGACACTAATAGATCAATGTTAAGCGAAATGCTGGCGCAAACAATAACAAACTTTTAAGAAAGAGGCAAAATGACCACCAGAAGAGATGATCCCTGAAAACTTTTTAGAACAACACGAATTTGTATAGGCAGTAGCAGTCAGAAGTAAATACTTGCACTTTAAGTTTATATTTCCGTCCGGATAGAAGCTGGACTACTTCTAACATGAGTTTCAACAGACGTTTTCAAGACGAATTCACGCTAGCCTTGGACTGCAATATTTCGCTGTAGAAGCTTCCACCGGCGCGCCCTTAAAGGCCTTGGAGCTCAGATAGGTATATGACCAGCAAATACCTACTGCAGCCAATGATAGCAAAGGTGATGGGTTGAGGTGTCATTATTTTCGAACAATAACGGAAAGACTTGTGAGACAATGCAGATGTAGGTGTGACACTGGAACCGGACAGAGGAAGAGATCAATTTGAAATCAAGTTGTAGGCAAAGAAATGTCTTGATCGATACCGATACACTGTGGGCGGGGCATGGTACTAGGGTGGGAGCGGAAGCGACATCCGCCAGCACATGATTCCCAACATAATGGAAGATGACAGGATCCGTGATAGGCTTATTTCGGCTCATGTGACCTATGCCGATTTGTTATCTGCTATGTGGTGTTGACTGGTCGTTCGCGTATCATGCATCCGCGATTGCGGGTTAGCCATCCGATCAGGCCCTGCTCCACTGCAGAAGGCGGAACAGACATCCGCAACAAGTCTCATGATTATGTCGTGGCAGTGCACATCTTTAACGGCAAATGAGAAGGCTGATCTCATTAATGACTCAGATTCTGGCAGAGAAATTCCGTACTGCAAGCTACTTAAACGGTCAGTAAGTCCCTCAACGGATGAGGTCAATTGAAACCTAAATCTTACTACTTTAAATATTATACTTATTTTTATAGACTTCTGTAGTCGTTTTAGGATTTGTAAAGTTGCTATGGCTTTCCCGTTCTTAGACTTAGTTATTATTGTCGGTGCCGGTGTTTTCCGTCTCTCCACCGCCCTTGCCATCGAGCGGCGATATCCAGACACCAAAATCACAGTCATCGACAGGGGCACTCCCCCAGTTGCCGATGGCACAAGTGTCGATACCAGCAGAATCATTCGTCCGGGTATGCAGCATTTCACCATTTCACCCATGCACGAACGAAGCCATTATCACCTGACTTTTCTGAAGACTACGTGGACCCGCTCTACGCCAAACTCGCGCTCCGCGCCCGAGCCATGATGGAATCCGACCCTGCGCTGCAGCCCTACTACTTCAAACGCGGCTTCACCTTCTGCATCGACGGACAGCCCGGCGACTTCGAGTCCCTCTGGGCCGCGATGCTGGCCAACCTCAAGCGCGAGCCGCCGCACATGTGGAACGAGCTGACCACACACGACGCCGTCTTCGCCCACCTCAACGGAAATAACGGCGACAAGCCAGTTCCGGAGACGCAACTCGGGCGCGCGCGCAAGAGGGTCAAGGGCTTTACGAACAAGAAGTGCGCCGCCGTCGACGCCGAGGCCATCGTCAAGGTGTACTACGAGCGCTGCCGGTCTAAGCCGAGCGCTATCGACTTCGTCCTCGGCACGGCCGTCGACCGGCTGCTCTACTCGTCCTCCTCCTCCTCCTCACCTTCCACCGCGGTGGTGCAGGGCGTCGTCCTCGAAGACGGCCGCGAGTTGCGTGCCCACACCACCATCCTCGCCACCGGCGGCGTGGTCCGCCCGCCTCGTCGACTTTTGGCCGGGCGTGATGGGAGGCGGCGCGGGCGGTCGGGCGTCGCGTACATACGTACAGCTGGCGTCGCCGGCCGAGCACGTACGCGCAGTACTACGCCGACGTCGCGTGTGCCCACACCAACCTCGCCACCACCGGCGTCAACGTACGTCTTCACGCCCGACGTCGGCGGCCTGCTGAAGGTGTGCTGCGGCGCGCGCGGGCGGCGGCGCTGCCGAGGCCGGATCCCGCAGATGGCGGTACGACCGAGTATCGCGCGTCGTACCCGCGGACGGCGGTGGATGAGGGCGGCGGAGGCGGGGATCAGAGACGAGTTGAGGGAGATGGCGCCGAGGTTTGCGGAGAGGCCGTTCGCGAGGACCAAGTATTGCTGGGCGGAGCAGACGTCGGATGCAGGCGAGTTTCTGATCTGCCCGCATCCGAGGTACGGGGGGTTGCGGATGGCGACGGGTGGGTCGTTGCACGGGTGGAAGTTCTTGCCGCTGCTGGGGGAGTTCGTGGTCGACTCGATGACGCCGGGCGGGTTGGATGGAGAGCTTGTGAGGTTGAAGTGGTCGTGGGAAAGCAAGATCGGCGCTGAGATGGGGAAGTTCGGGTTCATGCGAAAGGGGCAGCCGAGGGAACTCAGGGACGTGGTTTCTGAGACTGAATAGGGATTTGCGGTTTTGGGCCGAACGTGCAGGTTGAGTCTGAGTTGGAATTTCGTCACGCAGATCTCAGTATTGTCTTGGTGGTTTCCTTGCAGAAAGTTATCGTTTGGTGTATTGAGTGTTACGATACCAGGTAAGGGTGATGATCCTCGACTTCACATTTCTCTCTGGCTCTTCGGTTTGGTTTTGTCCTTTTCTTAAACACAGCACTAGCGTGTTCTGCAATGGGCGAGGAGGAATACTCCAAGTCGAAGCGTCGCATAAGTAATCATCGATGATTGCTCTAAAGGGCGGGTCGATCATTTTGACTTTGTTGCAATTACACAGTATTCTCTGCTGTCGTCTGTAGTACCCCACAAGCATCCGAGCTCGAGTGGGGAGTTGCAAAGCTTTCTTAGCTGTGTGGAGCCCACGGAGTCCGGCACGGCATATGTGCCGTCGAGCTTTGGGGAGACGGCTCAGCGCCTTGTAGATCACGATGCGCATTGACGGCGCTCTGATTCCGCGCGATCGTCCTGGAGCCGGCTTCCACTAAGGCTTAGTTGCGGCCTGTGTGTCCGTGAACCACTCTGCAGACACCACCAGTGCGTGAGTACCACGTCAGCCATGAGCGGAGCTGTAGAGAGCGAAAAAGGTCAAGCAACGAGATGGAAGGGACGGCGACGGTTTTGACTGCGTTTTGCTTCGAAATCGCCAAGGCGTCTAGATTCTTCGGGCAACTAAAAATAGGGCCAGTCCGTATCGAGGGCGGGAAAGATCGTCTAGAAAATGAAACGGCGTCGCGATGCGAGAGATTAGCGAAGGAAAGTGACTTCAAGGAAGCAGAAACGGCGGCAGATTGCAGTGTGGCTTGGGGAGAACCGTTTTTCTGGGCACGGCACCGAATACGGATTTTAGACGCGTCATCTTAATTGTCCGAGTCTGCAGGCCTTGGCACGAACGGTACATGATGGAGAGATTTGGCTGCTTCGACGCATGTCCAGCATGCGGCCAATCGGCGCAACACTATAGGACCTACTCTCGCTAGCGGCCGGATCGTCGCGTGTTCACAGAGAAAATAGGGAGGAGGGTGTGTCTGGTGGCTCGGCAAGGCGGCACGTCACCAGCGCCACATTCGTGTTGCGCGGCCCCACATGGCGATATGGATTTGCCCCTGATCGGCAGTAGGGCTGTGCACAGAGCCCGCCAATATTCATCCCTATTGTTCCAGGCCCCGTTTTCAAATATTGCACATGTTCCGCAAAAGATCAACACACAACCCGTCACATCATCATGTACAAACCGCGGTCGCTGTGGGAGAGCGGCTTCCTCGGGATTGTCGCGGCGCAGGCTGCCGTGATCACCATCCTGGAAGTGTAAGTAGCTTTGTGTAGATGGTAGCTGGACTGGCTGACTCATCATCCCCTGCAGCTTCATGCTCATCCACTATCAGCGATGGGTGAATCCTGGCGCGTACGAGATGGTCAGGTCGTACACTATTCCGCTGAACGTCGGCCTTTTCGTGTTTGGCTGCTGGTGGCAATTACTTCTCACAACCGACGCTCTGCGGCTGAGGAATAACATTCAGTTGTTTGCTCTGTGTGTCGCCAACGGCTGCTTGTTTGGCGTCAACATCATGCGCTACTGGCAAACCAAAGAAACAAATCAAGAACTGCTCATTGCCACCATCGACAATGGGAGTGATCCGCTTGTTAAGACGGACGTCAGCTACTGGCCCGTCGTCAAGCCTGCACTTATCACCTCTACTGCCTGGGTCGGAATCAGCACCCTCGGCATGAGCGGATTGGCTTATAAGCTGCACAACGACTTTGCGTGGGAAATCTACAAGCACGTCAGTGCCGATGTGGCGCTGAGAAGACGCTACCTTGCATACCAAGTAAGACAGGCGCTCGCTACATCCCATCTGAGCCTGCTAACGCGCCGCAGGTTTTCCTCGTGCTGATGAAACTCGGTGTTTACTTTTTCATCGCATTTTTGGTGCTTTACGGCGTCATCAACGTACACTATGCAATGCCCGAGTTTGCCATCGTCATGGCTCTGATCCCAGCGGCTCTGCTGCAGATCTCCTTGGCAGTGTGGTGTACCCGTAGCGAGCTAAAAGTGGGAATGGCCGTGGTTATCGTAAGTGCGCTTGTTTACCCCACAAAATTCCTTTGGCTAACGCATTGACTAGCTCCTCTTTTGCGCCGCTGTGGGGTATATCATGAGCCGCATTGCGGCCATGGGCGGAGAAGGCCCCCGCGCTCAGACATTGCTCAAGGACGAGATGCTCCTCTTCGCATCAGTGGCCTGCCTGTTTGTCATTGCTACCCTGGTCACAGCAATACAATGCATGATCAACTTCAATCATGGATTGAAACCCATTTTCAAGAGACAGGAGGGCGCTCAAAAATTGCAGGATGAGGACGATGACTTCCACCTCGACGATCTCAAAGCTCGTCGCTTTACTATGGATTGAGGAGAGAGAAAGCGTTTTAGATATTGCGTAATTCAATCAAAGTTCGGGCCGGCCCGCTACAGTAATGTGCCAAATGTCTTAAGCTACGCGAGGTTGATTGGGTCAAAGTGGGAATCCTCCGCAGCCACAGTCTCTCCGTGCATCAGCCCGTGAATGTATGACTCGCCTATCACCTGGAAGCTATCGGGCCGTGCTTAGCGGAGGCGTCGCAGAGCACAAATGGTACGCATGCTATCACAAGGATTAAGACTTGATCGTAAGCCGTGTAGACCGCAGCCCGAGCCTGTGGTAATAACCCGTGGTTTGATCCTTGGTCTCTGACCACACATTTGTTTGGCAATGTTGACAAGCCACCTTTTCCGTCTGAAAATACTCTCAGGGGGCGGATACGAGCTTGAAGGTCTTTCCGATATAGCCGAGGTTTGGTGGATTAGGCCATGAAAACTGGCACCCAAGAAGGCAGGCTAAAGTCGGTCCCCTACGCATTTGACTGCCTTGCCTGCAGCTAGAGCAGTCCGAGTGACCTGAACATCAGCCTTGGTACATTTACTGACTCTTTTCAGCTATAGCGACCCTTAGCCAGCATGCAAACCATCCTCCACCCATATCGTTGCCTTTCATTGTTATCGATTCAAACATCAGTGTCACGCCTACTTGATGCCTTTCCGCGTCACGCAATAGCCATCCGCAAGCCGTCCACAGTAGAAAATGTAGACAACCATGGCCGAAATGCATGTAGGGGGATAACGAAGGTCGAGAATATCAGAAGATATGTTCCATTAACTAAGAACATGACACCTTACCGTTGTGCTGATCATCCACTAGCATATCGTTCTTCTATGTGATTCGTAAATTAGCTTAATTATGCGCTATTCCATCAATACACCACCGCCACTGACACAGTCTAAGCCCGCCCTGGACCATCGGCTGCAAGTTCCACGAACTCCCGATCTGCTGGAAGTTCAAGCACCTGGCTCGGTGCATCGAGCTCACCCACCATCTGAGACGTTTCCATCACTTCACCTTTGCCAGAGTACCCACGAATCCCACTCGCTCCGGTGTCTGGCAGCTGCACAATATGCTCATACAACGGAAGGGCCTCTCTCGTATGGTCCATCTTCCCCGAGCTCTCGCTCGTGCGTCGCCGCTCGTCGTGTCGCACATTGCGTGGTCGCAGACATTTACAACAAACAAAGACCGACAAACCCAACCCAAGTAGTCCCGCGGCACCGACGCCTGCACCTATGCCAATCTTTGCCCCAGTTGATGGTCCAGTAGCAACAGAGGGTTGTGCGGGAGGTGACGAACTATGCTGTTTGGGAGCGACGCAGTCCAAAGAGCCCGTAATTATGTTCTGATCTTTGTATTGTTGGAAAGGCAAGCAATCCAAGATTGGCGAAGACGTGTTGAGAACAAAGGGACCGACGTCTTGGAGACTGGGAAGTGAGACGCTTCGAATGTTGGTTAGTGACTGGTCCTGTTGCAACTCTAAAAGTAACTCACTTGGCCAGATTCCCTTCCAACATAATGCCGTTGGGTACGAGTTGGAGCTTTCCGAGCACCAAGTTCTGCAGCCGGGTATTGTCCACTACAGACAATACTCCAGTGCGAGCCAGGATGGGAAGGTCGACCATGGTCAAGCCTTGATTGCTTTGTATCGTGATTCCCATCGTGTCGTTACCAACACTTGCAAGCTTTGGTGCGCTAAACTCAGTAAAAGCATTGCTCATCAAATTGAGTGTATATGCTTGTTTAAGTGCAGGTAGAGATACTTGAGTTGCATTCGAGATGACAAGATTCTGTGCAGCTTCCAAATTTGGCAAAGAGACGTAAAGAGCGGGAGAATTGTCCGCGATGGTGACGTTGGATGCGACTGTAGCCATTGTGGAAGCCACTGACATAGTGATATTCGCTAAATTCTTGTTGTTCGTGACCTGGAAGCCATTGGTAGTGCCTTTCGGGTCGAGTCCATCGAGAGTGAGTAGCGCTGTGTCGCTCACGAATAAGTTCGAGCAGTTGTCGACAGTGGCGTCAAACTCCAATTTCGACAGCGCTGGCAAATCGTTCAGCCTGAGCTGTCCCACTGTTTGGAGCTTAGACATGTTCAAAGATTCCAGATTCGCGAGTCTTTCCAGATACATGTACCCCTCCACAGTTTCTAAAGAGTCGGCTGACAACGACCTGAGTCCATCCGCAGAATCTGCACTGAGGTATCCTCGAAGCGTTCGGATGCCATCAAGGGCGATGTCTCTCCCAGCATCGGCAGGAATGTTGATGTTACCGGTGAATGTGGGGCACGCAGCAAGTCCTGTGGCGTCGGCAGAATTTCGAATGGTTGTGACCGAATTGGAGCATGACGTTCCCTCTGAGCAGTTGGTACTTAGCACGGAGCCGATCACGCTCAAATTTGATTACTCACGAGCAAGTCCTTTACCAAGGGTGCAGAGGAAGGCAAATACAACAGTGACTAGTTTTGGCAGTTGCAGTAAGTTTCGGTTGTCCAGCATGTTTTCGATATATGCGGGTTGTGGGCTGTTTAGACTTGATGGTTGGTCTTTACATACCCACCCGCCTGGATGAGGATGAGGACCCGAGCAGCTGGGAAGGCTCTCTGTCAAATCTTTTGTGGCTGGTATGTTCCATGAGCGGCTCCATCTCCCATGGCGGGCTATTTGCTTACACGGCAACTATAACAGAGACTAACCTAAAATTGGGAAAGGTGAACCGTTCAAAGGACACAGTCGGGATCGATCTATAGGATCAACACTCTTCCCGTCCAGAGTTGCATTGCATGCCCTCGTGTGATTTTCTTATCAGGACCGAATGATTCGACCTCAAAGGAGCGAGCCACCAGCACCGCTCGAGGAGCTTGCATTATTGTCGCTGCCAAAAATTCCCTTTCGCACGCACTGGTACTACCCCGCACCAACGCCAACCGCATCCGTCGAATTTAGTTTATTATATCCTTGGCATTAGACACCCATTGGAACCAATGCGGGGCCGTGCGGATTGCGGACGGTCGGACCCAGAAAGCAGCCACCGCCACGAGACCGGGCCAGACCTGGCCAGATCGGAGCTCACGCTCTACTACATCTATCCATAGGCAATTTGTCTTTGTCTACACACGTGTGGAGCACAGCAGCAATGTCGAACTTCACCTGTCCCAATGCGCCCCCGGGATCGTGGCGCTCCTGCCTTTCCGGCTCAAGGTTTGTGGGATGTTGCCTGGCAGACCCATGCACCCTTGGCTGCAATCCGCAGGACTTGACTCCGGCATCTTTCAGAACCGACCTGCAAGGCAAGATACCCACACTCGACTGCAAGGAACCGGGTGCTCGATTTTACATCTGTCCTCATATCACCACTCCTTTTTTCGGGTGCTGCAAATCAGATGCTTGCGCCCAGGATACGGGATGTCCCCTTGAGGACCTTTCTCCAGCGGCTCTTGGCAGCATTCCGGAGGCTACAGCGGTTTTCTCACCAACCGGAGTACCTTCTGCAACAAAATCTGCTCCTCCGACACCCTTGCCAACGCATTCGAACTCGAACTCGACTGTGATCGGAGCCGCAGTTGGTGGAGCAGTTGGCGGTCTCTTGCTGTTATGTGGGTTGATCCTCTTCATCTGGTGGAGAAGGCGTCGAACAATGCCGCCTCCTCGCTCTGATGAAGCTGCAACTGCGACAAACGATATGATCTGGCCTCCTCAGGGCACGAGCAGTGCCATAAACCCTCAACCGGCGGAGCTCTCGGCGACCAGATCTGTGCACGCAAGAGGTAAGTGTGTTCTTGATGCAAGGAACAAAGTGTCTTTGCTGAACATACAGTTTATCGAACTCCGCCACCAAGGTATATTTCTCCTCCTCTAAAAGAGTCAGGGGGTGAAGGCATTGGCTCGTTTGGAAAGGCGCCTGCGCAAAATGATCCAGTTGAATTGGATGGTAGCACGACTGCGAAACGTCCAGTACGCACCGAAGAAGAAGAAATCTCTCCACAGATCGCAACACTCCCGCCTGGCCGCAGGGGGAACGAGGGCACGGATTCACAGTCTCCTTTCTGAACCTTCAAATAACAAGCGCTCTGGTTTTACTAGAAATGGAAGGCAATCAGCCGAACCGCATATTCCTTGAGTACGTTGCTCTGAATTCTCCTCACTCCTTTCAGAGCCCAGACATGAGTGCTATGGCGGACAGTCCAAGTGCAAGGATACCGCTTGACGACAGAACGATATTTTGCGCTGCAACGCCGCTTGAATTGGCTGCAGTCGCGGACCCTGTGGTGGGTGAGGATGAGTTTTGTGCACCATTGGCCCCTGCGCCATTGGGGCATCCACTTTGGCAGCCTTTGCCGCAATGATCGGATGTATTCCCGCAGTAGCTATTGATCGTCAGCTAACTCATTTATCCGGAGCTTTCGAGGTATGCTTACCCGACCTCGCTACAACAAGGCCCATAATTGTAGACACCGTATTGCACAAATGCATCAGGGCCAGCGTCCGGTGCGCAAATGGCATTGTTGTAAGCCGAACCACACCTCCCGTCGCAACGGGGACTGGTTCCCTCAGAAGCCCAGCTACACTTTGGGAGATTAAGTGTCGGGTTATTGGGTTCGCATTTTCCATAATCGGCTTGACAGCGGTCTTGACCGCAGTAGAGTGGTCCAGAGCCACAAAATCCTTGCGGAGTGCTACAATCAGTTAACATCCGAATCAGGTGGATTTGAGAAATTGAGCTGACCTGCAGCAAGGTGAAGTGCCGTTTATTAAGCACATCCTTCCATTTGTTGGACCGCATTTACCGTCTGTCGTGAATGGAAAGCTGAATTGGGGCGAGCTAGGCGTTGCGGATGGCCGTGCTGCTGTTGAATTTTGTGCTGCCGTTGAATTCTGTGCCGCGACCACCCCGAGGACGAGCGCTTGAAGAAGTGTATACACGAGCATTACGAACGGCCGATGTCTGTAAATGCTTGTAATGGTGGGTGCTCAAAGGATGTGGACGTGGGCTAGATTTGTCTTTATGCCGACCTTCCTGACGGCCCTTTTCATTGAAAGAAGTATTGTAGAAATGTGTAAGTATATCATCTATTATTGTAGCAATTGTAAAGGCCAGCCTTACCGAGTCTGGGATCTTCCGTGGATCACATCTCTCGATAGGAAAGCCATGGTACCTTCGCTTACTACAGCTGCGGCATGTTCCGTTGCAGGATCGGTAGTATAGCACTTGGTACTTCCGCAGAAAGGAATAGCGCGCAAGCACCCTTCCAAGTGTGGTTCACACGTAGTAGCGTGTATGCCTCAAGGCTTGGCATCCCGCTGTATGTTTCTGCTTGCGGGTGCGAAATCACATGCGGCAGATGATCTTCAAACCTGCTTTTTCTGACCAGGATCGATAGACTTTATCTGCTTCCTCACAGGATCGGAGCTCCGTAAATACATTTCTCTTACAGTTACTATATTCCTAAGCTCTACAACCCCAGCCGACATACTACCAGCCTTCAGCGAATCTTAACAACAATGTGCAGCTCCGTCTCACCTGAATATGCGCAACATACCGTACGTGTCTGAAGTGGGAGAGGACATCAACGGATGTTTGAACATAGTCGGTTGCCCTGAATTCCAACTTGCAGGGCTACCATCGGAGTTTTTGGTGAGCAAGAAATGTCAATTGTTGGTGAACCCATGCGCGCTGAGGTCATGAATTCCTTTCGGGAACTGGGTGTAAGATCTTCGTGTCACGAAACTTCAAATATGGGCGCAACCAACGTTACGAGATCTATTGTCGATACATTGACACGCAGATCTCATAGGTACTGGCAAGCTTTTTCTTTTTCGGGAAAAGGAAAAGAAAACGCTCAAAATTTACTTCATGATTCTTTTCATAAGTAGAACGTAAGAACGAGCTACCAGTAGGTAGATAAATACATAGTCAGGGCGTATGTTTAGCTGCAATACGATCAGCTATTGCACTCCTCGAAGCTCTATATCTATTTCTGTCCCAGAATTTCCACTTATTTCAATTCTTGCATGTAAAATGTATACATGGTAGGCTTCAGCTTATTGGGATGTATGGCTAGGGCGGGATGAAGCCGATTTCCAGAGCCAGAGATGCTCCGAGCCGGTCGACCCTGCAGCGTGCTCCCTGCGTCTGATTGCGGCTGCTATCGAGCCAATCATCAACGCACGACCGTCGTTCCCGCCTTTATCTTTAGCTTTTACCGGATCTTCTGCCGATGTCCCTGTATCCGGGAGCCCTAACCTCGGTTTCTGGCACTGTAGTTGAGCTGGACTCAACCATACATTCTCCTGATAAGAGGCATCTAGAAAGGTGCATCTCGATTCACCATAGTCCTCGTTACTGGGATAATTTAAATTCCCCAGGTGATGATGCTGTAGCTGTCCCTGTTGGCAGCGGCTTGGGTGAGCTCGGCCTTCGTGATCACTCCTGGCGAACGTGAACCTATGCAGTCTCACGCCCTGATTTACTACTTTGTCTAGATAAGGGCGCAGTATCCATAGCCATAGGCGGGGGGAAATTCTTCCCTAGATGGAGCAGAAAATGCGTCCTGAGAGATTTGCACGAGATACCAATAGTGAGATATTATGGCGCGCTTTTCTTACCGGCACAGAAGGATGGCCGCGTGAACTCAGCCACGGTGATGGAAAGGGATACAATCGAGATGAAACATCTGAATGCTAGCGTCTTGTACTCTAAGGATGCCGAAGACCTTTGCGCTTCTTTCTCGCTATCCCGAATTTCACTACAGCCAAGCTCTCACCTCCACCCCAGTGAGCGTCGCGATGATATCACAGTTGAGCATCGTGGAGCCATTGAATGACTAAGCCAGTGTCATGTAGCGCGCTCAACACGATCGCTTTAGCATCCATCATGATCTCGACCGTGGTTGTTGATGGGTCGCTGCTTCAGCGCGCCTATCGGTAGTCATGCACTCTGTCCGGTACAACGCCACCATGACGACGTAGCCAGTCTCAGACAATGCTCCCCATGGATACTCCAGTGTCAATCTTGTCTGATACAGAATTAACACTTGCTTCAAAATTTGCTGAGGCTGTTGAGGGACACCGGTCCCGGACGGACATGCAAATAACTCAATGAGTTGTGGGGCGTTATGCAACACAAACGTCCTGGCTCCAGGCTTCGATGTCCATTTTGTAGGAGGAACCGGGGGATGCAACCTATTTGTTTGGACTGATGGGAACAGCACCGCAAATGTTAGCAGTGTATAGCTCTTTTTCCAATGGAATGGATGTGGATAGGTTCAACGTCAGTGATAGATACAAGAGAAACGCAGACTGTACTTGCTTGCTTCATACAGTTGACTGCAGCTTCCACCTTATCACTGTCTGTTATCCAATGACAGTCACGAAAAGAACAGTTCGACGTCGCTGAGTCGGCGCCAATGGTCTTACATGTAATCAACACAGAAACTATTTTTCAGAAAGAAATGTTCTCAAGGGTATCTTGTGTTTACTATCTTTAGTTTGTTGCACAATGTGGACCAAGGGTTGGTTGGATTGTGAATGCACCGGATGAGCGGCATGAGGACTGAGATTGTCGCTATTCGGAAGGTGCCTATATACCTTGCTCAGCTGACTAAATTATCTACGAATTGCTAGGGTTTATATTGTAACAGTCTCTTTATTCAAAGTTCTAATATTCATTGTATGGAATATGCTCCGCATCAATCGCTCTAAACCTCCAGGCTTCCCAATCCCAAAGATCAGACATCTCTTCCAGTATCTCCAGCTGCTTCTGTAGCCAATCTATCCAAGATCGACCCCGAAACCATAGCTTCGTTTTCCTGTTACCCCAACCCGTATAGGGATATTTACGGAACTCCTCGTCATCCGGTGCAACCTTGAGCAGCAGCCTTCCCGGCGGATCCGCCTGATCCACCCACCCCTCGTCAAACAGCTGCACGGTACCGTCGTAACCAGGTCCCAACCCCGAAACGATCAGCATGTGCCCGGTCGCAAATGCCCAATGCTGCTGATCCCCGGGCGAGGCCAGCCATACCGGCATTCCAAATCCGACGTCATCGTCGTCAGACCACCCATCGAAGCGCCAATCGAGCCACATGAACGGCTCTCCGTTCCCACAGCTCTCTTTCTTCTTCAAGGTGAACGGGTAGACGTGCCGAAACGCCATCGTGGGCCCCAGCGGATTCCCACCTGCCAGCTGCCACCATACGTCGGCGCAAGGCTCGTCGTGGTATTCGTTGTAAGAAGGCTGATAGTACGGCCCCTGGTCCAATCCAGGCCATGTCCAGCCGATCACGGATTTTGCAGGCCACTCCCGGATCCAGGTCTCGAACTCGGAGGGAAGTTGCATCTGTGCCGCTTCTGCGAAAGGCAGCGAGGTGAGATACGC
Source organism: Lasiodiplodia gonubiensis (assembly GCA_009829795.1). Taxonomy (NCBI): domain Eukaryota; kingdom Fungi; phylum Ascomycota; class Dothideomycetes; order Botryosphaeriales; family Botryosphaeriaceae; genus Lasiodiplodia; species Lasiodiplodia gonubiensis. The sequence goes on along the minus strand of RHKH01000113.1, from coordinate 63,683 downwards.
ATGGCGGTCGAAGTCTCGCAAGTGCGGGATGATGTGCTGGCGGCTGGGCAGGAAGTAGGGTGACTTGATCACTTGGTCCCACAAACGTAGCAGATCCCGACGAGCGGCGGGGCGGATAGAGGATATATTGGCGTTGATGGTGGAGCGGAGATGCTGAGATACGCTGCGGAAGATGATGAGGTCGCGGAGGTTTAGGTGAGAGGCTATCTCTAGGAACAATTCGACTGGAAGGTTTCGAAAAGACATGGTAGCGTTGGCGGGCCTGTTTCGAATGGATGCGAAGTGATTGAAGACTGAGTCCATGATGTAGTTTTCTTAAAACTATGGCAACGGAATTCGCCGGCTGCTGCCTAATGATTTACAGGCCCCTCTTGCAGCGGAATGCTAGCGCAAAAATCATGACAAGGGGAGGCATAAATTGTTTCGGGGATGTGATAGGTCAAACCGGGTCATTTATGCTGATTCTTGTGATATCAGGCCCGGATCCAGGTTTTCCTTGAAAAAGCAAATTCCCACTAGCGTTCGGCTGCGGCACCCCCCTGTACAGCGGTTCTACGTCTAACCGCTGTCACTTAGCTTCTTTTTCGTGAAAAGCTGGGAACTCACCTATGATAGCTGAGCTTAGTGCTAATGCATTACAGAGCAGTATCACAGCCGAGGGCTAGCGTGAGTTCATTTTTCGCTCATTTCATTGGGAGCTGAAGCTATCATCCGGATGTAAATATTGAACCAACAATTACACACGAACTGCTACAAGTCTGTTAAATCTCATTTGGGGAATAAATCAAAAAGAGATCAGGGACTATTTCAAGTCACCTCTCCGCCCCAAAGTCTCTAGCGGCGGGTATGAGACAGCAACACGCTTACTGGTATCAGAATATTGTATCCATCTTGTGTCAGCTTCTCTTTTCCTTGATCCGCGTAGCAGTGTGGAATCACCACGGCCAAAAATAAAGCAGCCGTTGTCCGAGTTCCACCACGGCCCCACTTCTGCCCCCACACCTCGTAAATTGCCCCTTTCCACTCAGCTTTGCCACAAACCATTCACGAAGCAAAACAAGAAGCCAGAAGCAAAAGGAAAAGCGCCAACCCAGGATCGAACTGGGGGCCTCGGGATGACAGCAATGTTAACTGCAATCCTACGCTCTACCGCTGAGCTATTGACGCTTGCCGTGAACGGTGCTTACTGGTAGCAAGCAGTTGAAATTCTCCAATGGCAGACATGGTAAATGACCATAGAGTTGGAACAAGTGGTGCTTTGCAAGCCATGAAGGTTGCTGAAATTTCCTCAAAAGGCGTCGTGTCGATTGTGTGATGGCTGGTTTTCTATCTAAAATATCTGGAATATGAGACTGATACGGCTTGTCCGTCCAAGTGTATGCAGATAGCTTTGCAATTATAACTGCGCAGCTGTCCGTTGTCTCAGCAAATATCGGTGGTCTATTGTTGCGAACCTTCGTATGTTTCTTTTTTCTGAAATGTGAACATGAGGAAGGTAGAGAGGGCTGGGCCATGTCTGTAAGTCTAAGCTGTGGAGACAAAGTACCAGAGGCTAGCTTCTCCGTTGTATCGGACAGTAGAGACAAGCTGCGAGCGAAGCCTCTCTTTGGCGAGCGTGCCCCAGCAGTAGTTGAGGTGAACGTGAAGCTGGGATTGATATGGAGACTGACTGAGCGGATAATAAGTAATGGTTGCAACAAAAGTGGTCGCTGCAGTGGAAGACGTAGGTGAGTTAGCACTGGCATGCAGTCCATGGCGTAAAGTACGACAAGGAACAGCGGCTCTAGTTTGTGGCCGAGCAGGAAGGCAATAGAAATGGTTTCGCACGACCCCATCGCAAAATAGACGTGACTATCCTATTTAGCGAGTTCCCCTAGCTTCTAATCCTAGCAACGACGGCATCACGAAGGCGCATATAAAAGTTACGACCGTTGGCGCAAGCCTTGCGAGCCTTGGCACAAGCCTTGCCATTTACCGGAATAGTCGGCGGCAGCGTTGATACAGTACTACGAAAACATCACGACGCCCTCTACTATGACAGGCATCACACAATGGTACAGTTAGGCTGAATTGGAATAATAGTACACTGTCCTCATCCCGGCAGAGAAGTTTCAAATTGGGGGTTTATCGGTTCTTCAAATTGTCAAGCGAAGGTTTCAGCCGGCGGGCGGATTCTTCAGATTGCCGGACAAATTCAACTATAACAGTAAGCTTTAAATTGTGTAGTATTGTCAGGATTTGGCGTACAATCAGACGTTCCGTTTAACGTAATTACGTCTGTAGGGCCACAAACAAATAGTGTTGCGGGAGTAGTCGGCGCGTTGGATTGATGAGGGAGGTCTTGTGGAATCGTGAGGCGTGGAAATGGCATCGAATCTAAAGTGTGGCTTAGAAATGTTTCTGATGACAATAGAAGAGAACTTACTGTGAGCGAAATGCCGGCTTTTGTGATCGAAAATTAAAGGATACGTGTTGGGACCTGCAATATGCGCTGAATTACCGTATGGTGCACATGCCGCTTCAAAGGTTCTTCCGACATGCTTCGGCACCATGACATAGGCTTCATGAGGCTCTCCCAACCAAACCTCGACTTGCTCGGTGGCTAGTGATCCTTGCGCATTTACGGTCGTGAAGTCCGCCGATTTACAATAGTATGAACGACGGAAAGACCTCTGAAACAGGGATGGGAAGGAGCGCCGGAGGATGGTGTTCATGGCTGCGAAACGTTGTGAAGAGCGGTAGCAGAAGTCGAAGTGGCACGTCAACACGTCGTTCGGGATGTGTGATTAGTAATGTTACACGCTAACCGAGTTTGCACTAGACAATATCTGGGGAGTAGATGCCGGGAAACGAGCGAGTGAACAAGCGCTGCAGGCAGCCGGACAAAGATAAGTGTGGTAGTGCCTTTCCGACAGGCCAAGCCAAGCTCCTGACCGCCCACCTACGAAGAAAAAAAGAATTTCGACAACACTCCGTTCAAGC
>RHKH01000113.1:0-58483 GCA_009829795.1 Lasiodiplodia gonubiensis | reverse complement strand
TTTTTTTTTTTTTTTTTTTTTTTTTTTTTTGGCGGCGTAAGGACCTCCGTTCTGTAGGGGTACAACAGCGTGGTTGGGTGGGTGCCGAGGTTTTGCTGACGGGTTTTTAGACCAGATACCTAAGACTACATCGTCGTCGACGGCTGGTGCTGCTGCGGCTACGGGTGCACCGATGAATGTGATTCCCGCGATGGGGTTGGCTGGTGCTGTGGGTGCACTTGCGGCGGCTGTGGCGCTGTAAATGGGAGGAGGTAGGAATATGAGTTTACGATTTGCGAAGTCACTAGACACTTACAATTTTTTCCTCTCTCTCTATATTTTTCTTTTTCGAAGACGACGCAACGCAAAGCTCTGATATTTCATACTTCAGTCAGATATGTACAATACCTGTTCGATCCCGGGACTTTGTTCCTTCTAGAGGGGATTTCGACCAACGGCTTGATTGCCTAGCGCTGTGTAAGAAATTCATGAAGTATGTAAAACAAAGCGTGAACTATATCTTCAGCCAAAATCTAGCTTTAGTGACGCTTGTATTAGGTCTTGCCTCGCAGACTTGAAGCAAAGAAAGGTGAGCTCGACACTCAAACGTACTCTATGTCCAAAATTATTCTACTAAATTCTCTAATGATGTACATATCTAGACATTACACATGGCACTTTGACCACTTCATAACAACCCAAAACATATTCTCACAGCGCCAAAGCAGCAGCCAAAACACCCGCAGCGCCCACCATCCCCATCGCCATGGGGAGATCAAACCGCACCGCAGCCGCCGCACCCGTCGACGCCGCCTCATCCGCGGAGCCCGTAATAGTAGGCGTATCTTCGAACAAGTTAGCTCCCTTACTTCTCCCTCAATCAGCCCATAAGAGACAGAAAACAAAAACTCACCCATCGTCGCCGTCGCACTCGCACCCGTCGCCCGCAGCTTCTCCAACCCCGCCGTGACCAGCAGCGTCGGCCACAGCCTCTCGTCTTCCGCATCCGGGTAGTGCGCGTTCTGGATAGCCTGGATGTTGGCGCCCGGGTCGACGGCGTGCATGTAGCAATGGGCGTCCGCACTGGCAGTGGCAGTCGCCGATGCTGATACTGCCGTTGCCGATGCTGAGGCGGAGGAGGCCCAGGTGATGGAGCACGACATGTCGTCGGTGGTGCCCGAGGAGGTGTAGAGTAGGTTCATGGTGCCGGGGCCGAGGACGAGGGTCTCGCCGGCGGAGGGGAGCGCGCAAAATATGCTGTTGAGATCCGAAGAGGAGGAGGAGTCTTCGCTGTCGCCGTAGGCATCGTCGTCCCAGGTCTCGGGAGAGTAGGTGGAGGTGGAGGTGGGAGAGGCAGATGCAGCGGTGCGGCGCTTGAATGGGGCAGTGGTGGTCGGGGCGGGGGTAGTTGCGGAGGAAATAGAAGGGGAGGCGGAAGCGGAAGCGGACAGCGATGGCGATGCGCACTTGATTAGGTAGGTGGTGATGTCGGTGAAAGTGTCGTTGACGCCGATGACGGATGCCACGGGTGACATCATGGCGTTGGCGCCGCCCGGGAAAAAGAAAGAGGTAGTGAGAGTGCCATTGGTGGCGGTGCTGGTGCTTTGGGACATGGCTCCGGCACCTGCGAGGGTAAGAAAAGGGAATCTGTGGCGCATTTCTGGTTCTGGGGCGGGTTGGCGGTTGGTGGTGGAGCGGCAACAACTGTAAAAGTAAGGCACAGAAATGCTACGAAGGCTGAAGAGGAAGGGATCTGACAATCCGCACTCAGTATTTAAACCAATGACTGCTCTCCGTTCTGGGCTTGGCGGGAATATTGTTATACGAACGCCACAAGGCAACAAAAAGCCGCATTGTGGGGGCCTGGTGGCTACAGAGGATCACTTGATGGCCATGTGGCACAGGCTGTTTCCGCCGAGGTAACTTTGGCTTGGCGTGGTGTCATGGTGGGTCGCTTAGCAGGCTTGAAGGATTCGACTGTCAAAAATTCCTCCCGTTTCGGCCGTTACTTTGTCCTGTTTTGGAAGTGCACCTTACATAGCGCGCATTGCGGGGCTCCGATCAGGCAGTGCAAAATGGCGGAGAAGAGTCTTCACAGCATCCCATTTCAAGTGATGGCTCCCTCTGTTTTGCTTTCTTCTCAGCTGGAGTACAGCGGTGTCCGATGATACGGGAGACAATCTTTTCAGCGCGTATATGCTGTGCGACCAGCACGTTGGCACCGGAAGCGCTCGAGATCAAAGCGTAGCAAGTGCAATGCACAACAAGCGGGTGAACGAGCCGCATGCTATGGTCACATTAAATTAAAGTTCTGGAAGACGCTGGAGCTGGCTTGGTATCTGCGTTAGGCCTAGCGTGGACAGCGCCTTCCATATTGGGACCGCATATCTCGTTTCCGGCTGCAACCTTATTTCATTGGGGAATCATCAGCCGAAAGACCTGGCTGTAACCTTCCACCTTTCGCCACCACTTTGTTTCTCGTAATGCTGGCTCGTCGCTCATCACTCCTTTCAAATTTCACGTTGCGGACCGAACGAAGCTGGTTCAATCACTCCTTCGACGAGCGCGTTCATAAAAGGTCGAGTCGGTTCTCCAACAGATATATCAACTCCGACTTACCGCCACCGTCATTACTTTCAATCTTCACTGACTGCATCACGAAACAATTCGCGAAGTGAAGAGACATTTTAGAAGAATGGGTACGTCAGCCAGAAATAGACAATGTGTACTACCGATTGGCACCTCTCAATGCGAAGTGCGCTCTCTTGTGGTCTTCTCCGCGGAACCATCATTCGCATCCGCGGACAACCATGTCTCGTGAGCGCCAAGCTTGCTTATCGGCCACTTATACCTATCGTGCTACCGACGTGGGGCAAGGCTGATGACTACGCCGTGATTCGTGAGGTGCGGGGTAATAAGCTTGAAAGAAGGGCGGCAGGCCCCAACTTCGAACGTCGGAAAGCTGCGGCACGGGCCGCAGCCCTTGGTGCGGGGTCGTGACGAATCACATGCGTTTGTTGCTCTGTAGTAGCATAGGCCCTGGAGTAGGGTGGTTCAGATGGACGGAAGGTGCACGCACAGGCAGGTACTTTGATCACGAAGCGTGGTCGCCAGGTAGAGGAATAGTATTGATGATGGCTGTATTGTTTGTCCATCTGTTCCTCAAGACAGCCAAGAAACAGTAGGAAATGAATGCATGCAGATATGCGTACAAAATGCTTCATGGCAGGTACACATAATGGCTCCTCGAAACAATTCAAAGACAAAGCCAAATCATCACCTCATCCTTCCTTCACCAAGTACAACGCCAACGGCGCACACCCCGACACCACGCCACCCGTAACAACATGCCTCAACTCCTCCGCCTCCAGCCTGCGCACCCCATCCTCCAAATCCCTGACCAAAAACACCTTATTCACCACCCCGTCCAACCCGCACGCCACGGGATAAAACCCGTTGCCCAGACTATCCACCGCCATCATCAGCCCATCGTCCGGCGTCGACGTCGTCGTTGTTTTGTCCTCGTCGCCACCACCGTCGCGGTCCGCACCCGCAGTACTACCACCCGCCGCTAGAGCGACGAAGCTGGCGTCGTGCGGGATGCGGAACTGCGTCGCGAAGCGCAGCCGCGACACGCCATGGGCAGCCATGGTCGACGGGAAGAAGTACATCAGACGGCCGGCCGGGTCTGTGCAGGCGATGCCGCCGGCGTGGCCGAAGTAGAAGCCGATGTCATCACCAGCGTCGATAGGGAGTGGGTCGTCGGCGTCGTCATCGTTGGTGGCGCGGCGGTGATGCAGGTGCGGTTGGGTCGGATTGTGCTGTTGGCGGAGGCTGAAGGTGCCGGATGGATTGGCGTAGAGGTGCCAGGGGGCGGAGGAGTTGATGCTGGTGTGCAGGCGGATCTTGCTGTATGCGAAGCTGCTGGAGTCGTGCGGCGGCGGCTTCTTGGAGGAGGTCGGATCGTCGGTCTTGCCTTTGTTGATGGTGAAGTCCATCAGGTCGGCCATTTCTTGGCCGTCGAGGATGCCGTCGCCGCCGAAGTTGTTCGAGTCTGATGCGAGAGAGGGTGGGATGCTGTCGGCTGCCTGCTGCGTCTGCGTGGCGTTCGCTGCATCTTGCCTTTTCGCTAGAGTGGAGTTCGAGGTCCTGAGCACTGTTAGCAAGGATGGCGCAGGGATTTGCTTGGCTCTGGACTTACTGCACGCAACCGGTTTTGGGAGGGATGCTGCGGTCCGTATTCAAGTCGAATTGCCCGAAGCCGAATATATCCACGTGGGCATTGTCGCCCACTTGCACAGAATACGCCGCGCTGTCAGTGCAGTTGGCGGAAGAGTCGGTCACCAGGCCGCGGAGGTATGGCTCGTTGACGACGGAGATGGTCTTGTTCCACTTGACGGCGGGAACCTCGATTTTCAGGCTCATTTTGAGCGGGACGCTGAGGCGTGCCACAGTGTTGACCGTGCCGTTTGTCTGGAAGTTGGGAGTCAAGACTGGCGCAAAATTTCCTTGAAAGTTACTGTTCCGCAAGATGTCGAAGCTCACGCCGTAGTTTGGGATGGATGCTTTTGCACCGAATAAAACCTGCCCAGCCCCTCCGCTTATCGCGTCGACAGTCAGGTTGGCATCTAAAGAGAGGACCGGACCGATGCTCAAAAGACTGGGGATGGTGAACGCGTTCATTGGCAGTGACGCTATTGTTTTGTAGACTGAGCCTTGGTACGGACCACCGTCGGTGGCGAGTCCGAGGCCAAAGCTGGCTTCCAATGATCCGCCGAGCGAAACCCTGCCTATGCTAAGATTCCGTGTACCTGCACGCCAACGTCAGTTCAGAAGTCTCCTCTTCTAGCTTCGCGACCCATGTGACTTACCGATGGTATACTGGATCTGCCCCGCGACGTGCGCGTTGCCCCGGACGCGGCAATCAACGCAGTACAAATCCACCGACGACGCAGGCGACGATGCGTCGCCCGTCGCATTGTTCCGCGACAGCAATATCGGATACGCCCGCCCCCAGTACCCCGAGTCCACCAGCTGCGCCGGCCGCGGCCCAATATTGACGCTGAAGTCCCTACTGATGGGCACCGTCTGCGTCCGGCCACGGCCGCCTCCGCTGGCGCTACTGCTACCACCGAGCGCGTCCTGCAGCCAGCCGAGCGCGCCCTCCACCCAGCTGGCTGCCTGTGCAAGCACGCCCTGTCCCGCGGCGGCGGACTGGATCGCCTGCAACGCTCCATTAGCTAGCTTCGACTGCACCGCCGCGACGCCTATTTTGGCCAAGGAGTCGGGCAGGCCTCGTGGGACACGCAGGTGGGCGCGGGCGGCGGAGATGTGGCTGAGGGCCCGACGGCGACGACGACGGCGTCGTGTGAGGCTGTCGTCGTTGGAGGTGGACGAGTTGGTCGTCAGGACGTCGATGATGCCTGGGAGGAAGGCGCGCAGGCTCTGCAGGAAATCTGCATCGTCGAAGGTGAGATAGCCAAGGGCCGAGTCGAGCGCGTCGTCGAAGCCCGGGCCGCAGGCGGCGGCTGGGAAGCCGTCGATGCTGGCTGCTGGCGCTGCGCCGCAGGATGGTGGATATGTGCTGACGTTGTTGCTGGCGTTGTTGCTGGCGTCGTTGCTGTTCACGAGGACACCGCCGCTGCTACCGGGGAGCCAGCTGGGTTCGTTGGTGCCGTTGTCGTTGCTGCCAGGCAGCCAGCTAGGCTTGTTGGGTTGGTTGTCGTCGCTGTCATTCAAAGCGACACCACCATTGCTGCCAGGCAGCCGACCAGGCTTCTCCAAGTGGTTGTTGTCGTCGTCGCTTCTGAGACCATCATTTCTTCCCCAAGAGAGTGTAACGTCGCCAAAAACGGTGTCGATGTCGATCTTTTCGGCAAGCAGCTTTGCTGTCCGGGTCTTGCCATCAAAAGAGACAGATTTGACGCGCCAAAATGTATTCTGTGGATTATGCGGGTCTTCGTCGCAGTCGAGCGTGGACACGACCGCGACGAAGGAGCCGTGCCAGTATGTCTCGGCATACTTCAGAGCCTCCATGTTGGAGAACTGTAAGCTGAAGCCATCGTTAGAGCAGCTGAGGTTGAAAATGTACCGAGAATGGTCGAGAACAACCACTTTTTCAGTCGACTTTCCGTTCAGCGCGGCGAAGGTGTATGTTGACTCAGGATTCGCTTTCCCATTTTCCGAGAAGTACAGCTTGTTGTTGGTTTTAGGCTTGAGGTGAACCAAGTCGGCAGTGTCGTGGTCGTACCAGACACATGGTTTCAATGTTGTGACTGAGTTGTGCGGAGTCCGTGTCGGCCTGACTGCAGTTGGAATCGTGCCAACCGGAGACACATGGGGGTCTAAGCTGATTGGGTCGATGAGATCCTCTAGTAGAGGAGGATCATGGCGATTAACAGTGGCGGGGCCATCTGTACCGATAATAATCCAGGAGTGGATGCCAAGATAATGCCGCAGCCAATCCAAGCAAGCAAGAAAACCGGTGCGTCCAGAGCCAGTATCGTCTGAGTTGACAGCTTTGGAGTCATCAGTACAGGGAAGACATGGATGACTAGAGCGGCTTTTACCCTTCGAATGGCCATGGCCTTTGATACTGTTGTGGGGAACGTGTTTGGCGGGAGTCAGTGGAATTGGGGTGTTCTTTCTATCGGAGGAAACGGTTGGGCTATCAGATTCTAGAGAGAAGAAGTCTTCACCACCATGGGCATCATTACCTAACTCTACGCTGTCAGTGTCACCATTCTCTGAGAGGCGTGGGAGAGGAGAGTTATCAGTAAAAACGCGACCATCATTATTGCCCGTGCTTAAAGGCTCCGTGCTGTCGGTGCTGCTCATGTTATCGCTGCTGTCTAGCAATCCAGACTCTAAAGTGCCCGAAAAATGGTCATACTGATCAACGTCACGTTCATCGTCATCGTCGCTGGAGGAGGCGGGTCCCGAAAGTGAGAATGCTCCTTCGGACCGTTGAACGAATCCTCCTTCATTAATGCCATGGGATTGGTCATCATCGGCCGCAGAATTTTCGAGACCGTTGGCCTTGTTTGGCCCATAATTGCCGGCGCCATCGCCGTATGGCTTCCAAGGGGCCCAACCATCCTCGTCCAAGGTCTGAGCACTTGGTTGAACATAGTCGGGATCATACTCGTCTGAGCCAGCGGATAGATAACGGCTATCTTCGCTCGGGTGATCATTACCTGACTCAGTGGAGTCAGAAGGATCTGGGACATTCTTGTCAGTGATTGATTCACAAGGTTCTGGGAAGATAACTTCTTCATCTCCGTTGTCACTAGGCCTGCCATCGTCCGAGCCGGGAGATGATGGAGTGTTGGCACCAGTCAGATAACTGCTGTCGACGTCATCAGGACCAAGGGATTTCAGGACATCATGATCCTCATGACCATCGCGCTCTGGTCCTAAGTCGTAGAAAGGCTTGCCAGGCTGATGGTGCTGCGGTCCACCACCGCTGACGTAAACCTCGGCACCTCCAGGGTTGAGACCGTAGATATAAGAGTGGGTCGTATGCGCAGCAATCGGGTAGTCTTCAAAGACAGTGGTGGCGTAGTCATTGGGCGAATCAACGTGTTTGTCGCAACAGGCCTGTCTCGCCGTCGCGATGAGAAGGACTGGAATGAGACACGCTCGATACATTGAGGGTTCAGGGGCGGTACTGATTGTGCGACTGAATGAGCGGTTGGAGGTGAGCCCTGGCGACAGAGAAAGAAGTGAACGCTTAAGTCGCAATTGCCTATCCTAGGTCAACTTCCACCTGCTTTTATAGACCTTCATTGGAGTTCATATTGTAAAATTTTGGCAGTTTTCGTTACCACAGCAGCTCAGAGCTTCCAGAAAAGTGTGCAGTGCGACGAGGATTGGACTTAAATGTGGAGAACCTCCACCTACATGCGTCTTTCCATGATTCGTGAAAGGTTGCCGTATCGACATCACACCACGCGAGCTACTTGCCGCCAAATTCAAAAAAGTGACTAGGCCTCCGTAAGGTTCTCCTAGACTTGACTCTCGCCTTGAAGAAGCATTGTGGGATACTTGGTTGCTTAGACGATATGAGAACCATTTTTCCCTCTAATATCTATACAGACGATCATGGGTCTGTATCACCCAGACACAAGGATCACTGGGCGTTCGGCGTAAAATGATGGTACAATTCCCAAGTGGAGTCCTGTTCCCCTGGCTTTGGCGGAGATGCGGGGAGTCGTCTTAAACGAAAATGTAACAAAAGGAATGTGGAACGTATCTTTAGTCACGCCCGCCACGCGTCGAACCTTCTTTCTTGATGGAGCTTCTCAGGACGTCTAAAGCCTTGGTACCAACTCTAAAGGTACACGAGGAAATCTGAACCTGTACTCTGATTCAAAAAGTCTAGCCAAGTACGGGGATCCTCAAAGACATTAGTGATACGTGCTATACCCAGAGGTCGCTCCGTGGAATGGGCTGACCGAGCTACGAGCTTGAAGACTCAAAAATGCTAATTTATGCACCCTTCATGCCGGCCCCACAATAGCGTCATACTTAGATGAGCGCGAGCCTCTTGGGAAGTAGCCTACAATCTTAACCAGCCTTCGCAACGCCATATTCTACATAGCTACTGTAGTCATTCCTTACGTTAGCGCTCTATGATAGCCGATCATCGCACGCAAAGTCCCTCTACGCTTTCTATGAATGGCCATTTTCCAGTATGTTAAGACTGGTCCTGCTTGAAGTGCGGCTGTTGGAGCCGAAATTTGTTTACCCACTTCATAAACTTGCACTGATCACAGCCACAATTGCTTCTTTCTCAACCTATTCGTCCATCTCTACATACAACTTCTATCGAAGTTGCCATGTTTGCATGATGAAAAGCTGATAAGCAATTGCGCGTGCATATCCCAGTCCATGACCCCTCCTCTCTGCCGTCTCGCTGCATGTCGACAAAGCTATCGCTCACGAATACGACAGGATTTACATGAGTTAGGACATCATTTAAGTGCGTAATAGCCTCAGAATCACGTCCTGATGGTACTGTACTGAAACCATGCATCTTAGGTAAGAGTTTGAGAACTGAGCCGGGGGGGCTGAATTTCCACGATATCACCCAGCCCTCCTCGCTGGAGAGACTACAGTTTCTGTCACTTGAGGTACGGCGAATAGATCAGTGAGAAAGCTAGCCATCTGACGGTAGACTCAGTAATTGCGCTCAAGGGGCGTCGTTGCATTCGAAGGTGTGGCCATCCGAATGATGGCGGTTTGTACCATATATGTGTTGAAGTAGCAAGTCACATGGTAGTTACGTGATCAAGCTTCACTCTTTGTATATAAATATGCGGTTATTATCCAGTAGTTCAGTAGAAGACTGTATATAAATATCCGGTTACTATCTAGTGGTTTAATAGTACATAACAGTAATTGTGTGACCAAATTTGTACGGCCCATCCAATATGCCATGCAGATTCTGTCCCACAAAGATTCTGAATGTGTCAATGAGCAGGTGGTGCAAGGTGCAAGGTTGACGTGTTTCGGACTTGCTGGGCCGAATGTGGGGTGACGTCATCCTCACCATCGTCATCATCGCATCGAGAGCACACACAGCACCTTCCCGCGGCCAGATTGATATATTTCTCACGTCAGCGCTGGGGCCCCTTGCCTGTAGACTTGGGTAGAATGCGGGCGTGCCCGAAAGAATGTAAACTCAATTTGCGCATTAAAATCGACAAGGGTAGTGCAACGGACCAGTCGCAATAATCTGGTTTTTGTGCGTGCCAGGGGCCCTGTGGGTTGCCCAATATAGCAGGCACTGTCCGCCTTGACCTATCGTGTTGTCCGTGTCGACGCGACCGTCTCGCTGTTCGCTCTAGCAGTCACATGCGGTTCCCCACTGCATATTCCGTCAGTGCGGACCGTCTGTACGTCTCAAGTAGATGTTGTCACAGTGAATGTTACACCCGCTGTATGTGCTCTTCAGCTGCGATCCCCTAGTTTTGCCCGAAAAGTTTTTCATGGGTGCTTGATAGAACGGTTCTGTGCAACTGCATAAGTTGCTACTTGCAGCAGCGGAAGTGAATAGTTATGGGCACAATTTTGATTGGTCAGACTCAGAAATGTATAAAATCAGAACACTTTTGTTACTGCAAAAGCGCTCAACTGCATCATCCACCACTTAAGGGAACAGAAATTCAACGCTAAGATCTAGGAATTGGTACATAGAGACAGGGCGTGCCCCGTGTTTACGGAACGGCTCCACAACAGACTATAACCTGATGAGTCTCCTCAAACCAAATATATACACATCAGGACCTTGCGATTATTTGCACTTGGCAGTGTAATTGAAAAATGGTTCTAGGCGTGTCAACCCACGAGAGAATAAAGACCGCGTAGATTGACTGCTTGATTGAAAATTCTCATGCGTTTTTTCTTCTCTCTCATTTAGCATGTCCCGGTGACTTTTGCTTGATCCTAACATAGAACTCATCGCTGGGTACACGATGCCACAAGGATGATGCACATGTTTTATACCCCGAAAAGAGTCTTATTCAGAGTTCGTGTTAGTTTCACTTTCTTCCGCGAACCCGAACAACTTAGAAGCTCTCATGCATGAAGTCCGTGTAAGGTGTTCGTATACAGCTGGGCCAACATTTGGCACTTCTGCATGCGTAGCGAAGAAATGGACGATGAAGATAGCTGGATGGATTAACGATAGAAAGGGCTGAGCAAAGAGAATGCACTCCCACAGATGCACTAGTTGAGTGGATTTGGAATCCGACGACACGTTCTATGAGAAACTAGGTCATAGAGGGATCGAAGAAGCGATGAGAAGCAATTATGCTGTATATGTACAGTGCAAATGAGAGCTCCACATGATCTTTATTGATCCACAGATACTGTATCGACTTGAAGAAAATAGACGGTTCTATCATTTAGAACGAGCATCTGGCGGAGTCTACGACACTTTGTTCTTGCGAAATGTTCATGTGGCAATTCTATAGGATAGGGACGCAAGTTGCCCGATACAACGACGTGGGCTGTTAGCAACTGGCTCACTTCTTAGCTCATTGTCACCCAAAGAATACCTAGACTTGACCATCGTACCAATCAGGCGTAGTTACCAGCCCGACATAGCGTACATAACTAAATATATAAATCAAGGAGTTCTCCCCTATATAACGGATTAGAGATTCGTTCATGGAAATTACTTGTGTCACATTGTTCCATATTGTCTGAATAATTGCTACGTTTCTTACATGTGCTGGACGTAGCGAGCGAATGATAGAGAAAGTGGTGTGACAAGCGTCGTGACGTGCATGGGACGAAAAAGCAAAACTGACTAGGATTTGATTTGGTTCCCGCCTGCCTGTCACGGACTGCATCTCCTATATGCGAAACAATGCGGGATCAACATCCCCTGTAGGCGAAGAGGGTCCATCTCATGTAACGGGAGCGGTGTGCGCAAACTCATTCCCAATGCCCAACGGCATGGATTTGGGAGACGGATGCACAGAACGTTGCACAACATAGCGCACACCTGGAAACAAAGATTTGGGGAGCACGATGGCAAAAACACCAATAGTGTGATCTGTCATGAACTTGTTGGTATTTCAAGTACGGCGTTTGAAGACCGACATCACGTCTTTCCGAAGCATATCGGGAGGCGATTAGACTAGGATTACATAATCCAATTGTTTGTGCCGGATGATGAGATATCCTGCTGGTGGGGAAGGGGAAGCTGCAGAAGGAGCGACTGGGATGGCTCTGCCACGATGGATATACATCAGCTGACTGCTGAGCTGGCAGTCATGATGATATTGGATTGGAGTCTACTCTTTGCATCACAGGCCTGATATGGGGAAAAGTGGAGTCAAGTGAGGACGCTGCGACGAGACATAGCGAGGAGTGTTATTCTAAGCAGTTGTGTAGATGGTGTTGCTCAGAGCGACTATAAGTCTTCGCGGTTACTTTGGGATTAGGTCCGAATGCAGGCGTGGTGTCGAGTCAACCACTTCTGCTTTCGGTCTAGCAAGGACAACGTATGCGACGATGCGATGCATAGATTAAGTTGAGAGATCAAGGGGGTGTGCGATGAGGTGGCAACGGGAGTGAGACAGACGAAGACTATGACGAGCGGCGCAAGCAGAGCACGGCATTAGCTGCAATGCGTAGGTAGCTGCAGGGCAACAGCAATTGGACATGACATACGGCTGGGTGCGTGCGGTTTGCGGCGTTGCGGCGTGGAACGGGGCGGGTGCGGAGAAGGGCGTTAAGTGGGCCAATGGCGGGACGGCGGTGTATCTGCCTAGCGCTTCGGGCCAAAGTTTCGCCAGACGTGGGTCGTCGGACTTGCCTCCAAATGGCGACTTGCCCTTGTTCATGCCGTCAAACTTCGTAAGACGGTCCTCTGCTGTGCATCCCGACGCGGCCTTCTTATTTCCTGCCCTCCCAACAGTTTCGACCGCCACCCATGGACTCAATGAGCGACAGCGAGGCAGATAACATCGTTGTGGCCATGGCCAAGCCTAGCGGCCCGCTCGGTGACGCCTTTGAAGTCGAGAACGCCGCGCGCCCCAAGAAGTCGGCTCGCGGCCGCAAACCCACCACGTATGCTTCAAAGCAACGAAAACGGTCGCATTTGCATTTCGACCCTGAAGAATCTCACCCGCGGGCCCTGGTCACTCCCTCGCCATCGAGCAGCAAAAGCCCCTCGGTCGCAACAGAACGCAGCAAAGGCAAGAGGACTGCCGACAGTCCTGCTACCCACTCCTCTGCCAGCAAGAATAATTCCAGCGCTCGCAAGTCAATACCTACTAGCGCTTGCACGCAATCGCATTCCCCATCTTCTCCATCTCACCCCATTAAAATACCCGACTCGCTGGACTCGCCGCCTAGAGCCAGGACCGCTAACAACGAAAAAACCAGCACTAACAACGGCATCGCCCGAAGCAACAGCGGCATCAAAGACGCTGCCGTCTTCTCTAAGTTGTCGTTCACGTACAACGAGCGCAACAAGAACCAACTCTGCGAGCTCTGGGGAATCGACACGTGCACTCTTGACGACGCTTTTGGAAACGTTAGTGGCGACGAGGCGTCTGGCAGACTATCCACGCTTTCTGCCCCAAAAACCTTCATTATTAAACTATTAAATCTAGCGCAGATGACGGGTTTAAGGTTCTGTGGGGCGAAGTCGGAATTGGAGAGGGCGAAAGCGGAGAGAGTCAGGGGAAGTGATGATCATGCAGATGATGTGGCGTGGGTGGTGGAGGATATCGAAAGGGTGATGGAAATCTTCACCACCGAAAAGAGGAAGCCTGGTCCTGGCTCGAGGAAACGGACAGCTAGTCAGGCTGGCGTCGAGCAGGACCAGAATGGGAGACCGTCGCCCGCAGAGACGAGCTCACAGAAACGTCCTCATGCACAGAGCGACCTCACCCCGACTGTTGCACGGCAAAATGCAGCACCTCGGCCGATGGTGGTCGTAAACACACGAACCGAACAGACTACCCCAATGGATATTGACGAGGAGACTGACGAGGATGAGCTCTCCGAAAGGGCATCGGTGCCGCGCGCAAGCTCTAGTGAAGCTATGCTCGAGGCCCCGCGTAACAAATCACAAGCGGTGCAGCCCAAACATCAACCAGAGCCGGCTAGCAGTTCTGTTCAAGCATCGAAGACGCAGGCACAGACAAGTCCACCACGGACACAAACATCGCAAGCAAAGTCCCAGCCGCAAGTCCACTTTCAGCGGGGAACGGCGGATAACCCCGTGCGGACGCAACAAACTCCGTCTCGGCCTCAAACAGCGGTTCCACCACAGTCTCAATCATACTCTTCGGTACTAGCCCAGTCTGGGCCTCGACCAAATGTGGTGGCACCGCCACGACCAAATTCGACTCCGTCACATCCAAGACCTCCTCCTTCGCCAGTGACGGCACATGCAAGAGGCGGACAGTCACAGACTAGACCATCAACAGCCACGGCAAGACTAGGACCGGAAACGCCATCGCAGTCGACTCCACCGCTGAAGGGGCCAAGGGCAGGTCATTTTGCGCCCAGATTACCTCAGACTTCGCCACCACAGACTGGACCATTGCAGACTATACCACAGGCCACGCAATCACAGGCAACACCCCAATCTCAACGACAGGGAAAAAGCCGGACAGGGATGGACTTGTCGACTTTAATAAACTCGCACACTTCCTCTGTGCGTTCTCTGCTAAACGAGGCTATGCCAACCTCGTTGCATGATATGCCCAACGGCGACGTAAGGCACGTTGGGGTGGCAACAGTCAACGCTGAAGGAAGAAGCTCGCTGCCACACACGGTAATACCAAACGTTGCAGGACCACCGAAAGGCCCTGTAGCCGAGTGTAATAAAACGGGGCCGAGCTGTAATCGTACCCCTGCTCCTGTCACAAACGGCCCTAAAGCTCTCGTACCGATTAGCGCAATTTTGAGCAGTGCAAACACTCCGGTATCGAGTCCTGAGCCTGTGTCAGTTCTTCCGGTACCAAGCCCCCCAATACCGAACACCAGAGTATCGCCTCAAATCCAGCAAGCGGCCATGTCCAATCCTCCAGTGTCCCACATTCCAGGATCGAATGCACCTGTATCAGTGTCGAGCCGCACTCAGTCAAGCGGTGCAGCTCCTAATCAAACGGCGCAACGAAAAGATCGGGGCTCAAGTCAAGACGAGACGGCAGAGGCAGGCACCAATAAGGAGCATAATGAAGCGTTGAGGAGGCTTGAAAACAATCAACCCTTGTCGCCCTCCATCTTCACCTACATCATTCAAACATTTTGCTATATTAGGTAAGACACCACACCCTTCGTACCAGTCAGCCTCTAACCTTTCTAGCGCTTCGCATGTCGCAGTGGATACCATTACTAGCTCAACGAGCAGCACGACGAAAGTCCCATCTTTCTTTCTGCACAACTATAATACCATAATAATTCCATTCTACCTGGACTCCTGGTGGTCGCTTGCCACACTGGACCCCGAAGGGAGAGCAATCACAGTCTACGGCCTATCCAAGGGTCACGAAAACATCGGAAAAGCCGCCACCAGCCTGGCAACAACCTGGCTCGACAAGGCGGACGCGCCAGCGTGGAGCAAGACGTACATTCCCATGCGGCAGGCCACGAACGACTGGGACGAATCCATCGTCTGCCTCGTCGCGGCCATGCACATGTTCGCCGGCGTCGCGCCGCCGCACGAAACACCAGACCCGGGGCTCTGGCGCAGCATCATCGCCGCCCTCCTGCGCGCCTTTGCCGCCTCCTCCTCCTCCCCCTCCCCCTCCTCGTCCTCCTCCACCTCCTCGCCCATCCTCTCCGCCGCCTACACCGACGCCGACGCCGACGCCAACTCCTCCGACCAGCGCGACGAAGACGTCTCGCCCTCCGCCCTCCTCATCCCGCTCCCGCGCCGGCTCTCGTCGTCGACGACGACGGACGCCATCACCCTCCACAGCTGCTTCGCGCACATCGCGTCGGTCGTCAACGCCTTCCGCGCCAAGCACCAGGACCGCCTCGCCCAGGCGCGCTCCCGCCGCGACAACGTCGCCCACGCCCACGCGCTGCTCGGCCGCAAGCTGCTCGCCCCGCCCTGGCTCGACGCCCAGCGCCACGCCTACGCCGCCCGCGCCGCCGAGATGCGTGCGCTCGCGGAATCGACGGAGCACACGATTACGTCGTTGACGCGCGTGCGCTCCGGAATCATCTCGCAGGCGGTCCTAGACGAGCTCCGCGCGGCGAAGGTCGGCGCGGAGATGGTTGTCGCGGCGGATGCGCTGAGGGTGGAGGGGTTGGAGCGGTTGGTTAGGAGGGAGCAGCAGGGCCAGGGTGGCGGAGGCGGGACGGTTGCGGTGGGGAGGTATGTTGGGAGGTTGGCCGAGAAGACGGAGGGGAGGGTGCGGAAGTTGGTCAAGGATTGGGAGACGGTTGAGCGGGAGTTGGGGAGCGAGTGCGGGGCGTTGGCGGGCATGTTTGGGAGGAAGGTGCCGGGTGGGCAGGGGGGTGGAGGGGTGGTTGGTGGGACGGCGGTTGGTGCCGCTGCTCATGGGCCGAGTGCTGTGAGTGCTGGGAATGGGCAAAGGGCCGGTGGTGCCGCTGCGGGGAGAAGATAATGCTTGACCCCCTTTTTTTTTTTTTTGGTTAAAGGCGTTTGTTAGTACTTGGATAGACAGGCGAGCACATGATTTTAGCCGTGTTTCACCGGGTCTAGTTTTAGCTTTCTTTTTTTTTTTTCTAACGTTTGTTCAGCTCTAGTATGATGTGTTTTTGCATGTACAGCGTTTTATATATTGCTAATGGCTTCTATCAATCCGATTCCACCGTAAACACCGTAAAAGCCCAAATTCTAAATTCTGCCTATCCTATGAATAAGAGCAAAGATGGACTATCTACCGTGCTTTCCTAGACTTCTCTGGCCTTCCAAGACCAGCAACTTTCTGGTTTCTGCACATTGACAATGATCACGATGTTTTCTTTTTATACCAGTCAGGATCGAAAAGTCAAAGAGTAAAATTCAAATACACTTTTTGACACAAATGATTGACATGTGTCTTGCCAGACTATCCAATGCATGGTCAACCCCGCTACGAAAACTCTCCTTAGTTGAAAACAAAACCTCTGCCCCCTCAGACGTCACAAACTAGGGTGTCTCCGACAACCCACCTTTCCTTCGGCAGTCCTTAACAAACTCATCCCATTCCATCCCGAACCACTTGGAGATGTTGCGAGGGCCAGGATGATCCTTGAGCAACTGTTTCCCATGGACCCTATCCGGATTCGCCCCGTGCGTGAGCAATAGCTCCATGAGCCCTGCTGCTTCTCTCGTGTCATATTTGGCAGCGTACCAAAGGGCAGTGAAGGTCTGCGCTGATGAGGGATGATCTATTTTTGCCCCATTTCCCAGACAGAACGCGGCTATAGATTGTGCGTGGCATCGTTTAGCGACAAGGATGAGACATTCCCCAAGGCTATTTCTACCTAGCCTATCTTTGATGATCTTGAGACATTCAAGGGTCGCAGCTTCAGTGGTGACATCTGGCTTCTTTGGGATGATGCTGGCGAGGAGAGGAGAATCCGAGAAGTAACTCCGTTCGCCAGAAAGGGGTTGAATCGCTGCCAAAAAATGGAACATTTCAGGAGAGCGCGTCGAGGCGGCAGATCTGAGCATGTCACCTCCTTTGTCGATGGCGTTATGCTGAAGCAAGAGCTTCAAGTACTCAGGGCTTGAAAGCCTGAGAGCAGCATCTTTGATGCTTTTTTGGAAGCCAAAGCTGGGGTTGAGAGGAGAGCATATGCTGAGTAATGATTCCAGCATCACGAGCGACGTTGGCTGCTGTAAGCATGCCATAAGACAATCTTTCGTCCAATTACGAGCTTCATGTCCAAAAGCCCGAACTAAACCATGGTCCCCTGACTTTATTGCGTCGATAAGGATGTCCTTTGCCTCATCTCGCTGTTTGAGTTCGGCTGCGTTGACTGCAGTCATTTCCATGTGCTGTTTATGGAATCTCTGCAAATGGCTTTGAAGCTGCATATTGTTCCGAAAACCCATAATGATGAAGTCGCAATTCCTGACGTTGCATTTGAAGGGTCGGTCGTGGACTTCAAGGTGTCGATCTCTCTCTATGCGGACTTGAAATCCACTGCGGAAGCGAGCACATCCTGGTCTGGAACAACGATAGGATTTCGGACCGTATATATCCTGAAGAGTGGAGCAATTGCATTCGAATCTGTGTTTGTCCGCGGGGCAGAGCAACTGTTCGAATGTGGTCCGGATGATGATCTGGGTGGCGGATATTGTAAGAGGATCAGCGGCGATGAGTGCTTTTTCTGTACATGCGTCAGCTTAACATCTGTGTGGCTCGTCAAGTAGTCTTCATTTACCATCCTTGAAGCATAGCTCCCGCTTTCTCCTACGCCAAAAATCATCCATCACGACGAGGTCTTTGTAGAGATCTGGATGGTCTTTTCCAAAGCGCTGGAGCTCAGGCACAAAGGGTGGCTGCGAGTGATGGTCCATACAAAAGATTGAGTTTTTTCGAATAGCGAAAAATGTTTGGATGGCGCCAGCAAGGTTTCCAATGGACACTCCTTCGCTTCGTTTGACATGGTCGAGCCAGTACAAGCAAGCGTAGTTCTCCAGAACATAGGCACCATTGAGAACTCTCTCCTCAACCGCATTGAGGTTCGTATCTGGGTCAAAGCAACTTGATCCAAGATAGCGGAGGCATGTAGTTGCGATTCTGGAATGCGCCTTGCCTTCTTTCAGATATCGTTTACTCTCGGGGCTGAACAGGTACCTAGGGTTCATTAGATTTTATTTTGTAAAGAGGGCTTTCCACGTACTCTCGCGCAGTGAAGTGTACAAAGTGAACAAATCCGTCCACTTCTTCTATGATTGATCCACATCTCTGGAAGATATTCAGGATCAAGTCACTGCATCCTTGAGAAGGGTCTCCTTCACGACATTCCAATGCCAGCAGTATCTCGCTGTTCGACATTGGGCTGCAGCAGCAGCTCACCCATTCGAGTATCTCTTTCGCTTGCTCCCGTTCTTGGGGACGAAGATCTTCATCTATCCGTCTCAAGACTCGATCATACCTAACGCGAAGTCAGTGCTGATGGAACGAAGTTCAGAATGTAGACCGCTACTAACGCTTCGTATAAACCAGAGGGAAGATTCGTCACCTCCTTCTCAATTTTTGCTAGGGATCCTTGAGACTCTAGGTTTCCACAGACCAACCTCGCGTACAGAAACATTCCTGCTCTTTAATTAGCATTTGCGGCTTACTCACAGTTTCGCATAGCTACCTTGTGCATTTGGTGCGATATTCTCCATCAGTGCTTTGATTCTGTTCTTCTTGTCCTGATTGAACGGCAAGGTTGACAGCCACGCATGCGATCTTTTGGCTACGTATTCTTGGATACTCTCTCCGTTCTCCTTGTGTACGCAAATGGGGTCTACTCTTGACTCGAGCATCCTCAGAATGTCCTGTTCGGCTCTACTGCTGATCAACAGTTTGAGGTCGTCGTGTGCGTCGTGTAATTCAAGGAGTGTCGCAAGTATGCGAGGCCTGTTAGTCTCTGCAATTTCGTCCAAACCATCAACAATGATGTAGGTTAGTCCCAATTGCTGCAACAAGTCTCTCAGCAGCATCGTTGAGAACTCGACAGAGCTTGAAAACTGATCCAACTTGTCATTGTACGCATTAGATACGGGCGTTCTGAGATCCTTGTTGATTATGGCAAGCTGGAAGATCATGGAATGAAATAGTTTCAATAGTGAGCCTTCCGATCGTAGGTGGTAGCTCAGCATGAGAAATGTCACGGGTTTGTTTTCGTTTCGCAATTGGCGAATGATGAAGGAGCTCAGACAGGTTTTGCCTTTGAGTCGTAAATATAATTTTCTCCATTCCCAAACTATTGTACTTACCTGCTCCTGGTATACCTTGCAACCAAAGTAGCCGCGAGTCGGATTTTGCTGGGTCGAGCCAAAGTTCGAACTTGTCCAGCTTTCGTATCTGCTTCCCGGAGTCTACGGAGCAACGCTCCGTCGCGCTCTCCAGCTCTTTGTAGTAGAGATTCGGGGACAAAGATTGCTTGGCAGCTTCGAAGTCCTGTCTTTGCTGGAATTCGTAATCTCGTTCGTACTTTTGGTAGGCATCTATCCTGGCCTGATGTGCTAGGGTGATATCCATCAAGGTCACCGCGCTGTCCATCATGGTTTTGCTTTTCGCAATGTTCCGCAAAATCACCTCCAGCCTTCCGTGATACTTTGGCCACAAAGACTCAAGAACAAGTCTCCAACCTGAAAAAAATGGATTAGTATTCTTCTGGTGAGGCGATGTTGATCTTACTCTTGATCTTGAAGAATTTTAGTACTGTGGAGTGAAAGTCGAGTATGTCCTTGTAAAAGAGAGCAAGCACTTGTTTGATTCGGTCATTATCGTAAAAAGTTTCAGTGTACTTTTCGAAGTCCGGCAGCGCATTACCAAGTTGCTCCATAGCGTCCAGAATTTTGTCGTAGCTTCTGACGTAGGTGCTGGCAATCTGTTGCTCACGTGGATCAGAAAAACCGCTTGCGAGTAAGAAGTTTATTACACACCAACAAGATGGCTTTGATGCTCCCCTTTCATTTCGTTAGCTAGGACCAATAAAATCTCGGGGCACAATCCAGATCCATACCCATATCGGCGAGATAAACTCTGGTTTTGTTTGCGCGAAGGTCTCAATTACCGCCGCGTAATGGTTGATGCAGGTTAAATATGGTTGGATCCTCTGCAGGTAGCGCAGCGCCTTTGAACTCGATTGCTCTTGCTGAATTTTGTCTGTCGTATCGTACACATCGTGGATTGTCGTGAAACTTGAGAGATCAAGTCCTGCGGCAGTGTCTGATTCACGGAGAAACTCCTTTTTTGCAGATTCGAATGCTTCTGCGAAAGCAGAGGAAGACATCGTTCATGGTAGTATTTTAAGGCTGATGAGGTCAATGATAAGATGTTGTCCCACGAAACAATAGCGATGGGCAGCGATGAACAGGTTGTGGATTTGCACGCCTTTTTGAGCTCTACCAGGCTGTGCAAGCGCGGGCGTACGTGGGGCAGACTTGGGCTTGGCCGTATGCAAGTGATCGGCACAGCTTTCAGCTGACGCTGCGTTTCTCGCTTGAATGGGAATGGCCCCATTTAAGCGTCGGCTCTTGTACATCGCAGTGCGCCTGTGGCAGCAAATCATACCCCCGGTCGCAGAAACTTCGCCTCGCCACGTATTCAAGTGAAACAATCGGCATCGAGTTCAGATGCACACAGCCCCGACGAGGCTCTTTCGTCGCATCAAGCTTTGAGCCTCGTCTTCCCAGACTGAAAATGCTTCGCCTCCCACTTTTGGCGGCTCCACAGATTACCACTATGGATTTTCCTCCATCTGGACTCAAGCGCCCTTGGTCTGTTTTGGCGGACCAAGAGCAAATCGACCGATCAGAAGAAGAATATCTGCAGGATGGGATGAAGCGAGCTTGCTCGCCAAATCCATCACCCAAGCCTTCCATATCGACTCCTCTGGAACTTCAACTAGGTTTCGAACAAATAGGAGCTGGCGAGCAGTCCTCGTCTCTATCGTCCGGAATCGATACTGGGCATTACTTGTCACCATTCGGCTCGACCACCGGTGGCAACTACTTACAGGAAGCACAAGTCATCGGCAATGCACCGCAAATAGTAGTGGCCGATCATGATTTTACGGAAGGAGCGGTGGAGACCATGATCTGGAGTAGGGATCATTCAGAGACAGCACTTGATGGCTCATCTCTGAGCCCTGCTGTATCTATCAATGATAATCTTGACACCGCCAACGGTACGGCGTCCAAGCTCTTTTTCCTGACTCGAACGGTCGACTGAGATCCTTTCCAGATACGCCAAGCACCCAGACGCCCTCTGCCGCTGCAGGAGAAAATCTTTTACCGGATTATGATACATGTTTTGGCATGGTAAGGCAGCCATATTGTTACTGGACACATAGTGACAGTGATGCAGGTCCGACTTGACACCCCCAAACTGCGCCTTGATGCGCTCGGATATACTGATCAAGCTCGCATAGACGTAAGCTTGCAGATCAATGGGAGGATCATCATCATCCGGAACAAACAAGACTCTGTCTACGGTGGTCTTTTGTCTGGAGATGAAACACACGGATTGATCAAGCTAACTGAAAGCTTTCAAGTTACGCTAGTTGCGTATCTACTCGTGTCAAAAGCGGGGAAGAAGGAACTCCCGAGTAGCACTCTTTGCATTGTACTCCATGGACTGCGCCGAGATGCTCTCGAAGTTGGTGCCGTGCTAGGAGACTCAGGCATCTACCTTCAATCTCCCCATGAATTTCACACACTGGTCCCTTATTTCAACCCTCAGTACCTTCATCGGCCAGGAACTGATATGTCTACAACTGCTCCTCATCAGCGTGTAGAATCGGATGCAATATCCTCAACTGTCTTTTCGGATAACGACCCTTTCAAATACCAGGTCCTCGAAGTGTTTGACGATGCCCAGGGCCCGACCACGTATCAAAATGTCAATCCCAGCCCAAGGTTGAAGACGCCCTTGAAAGAGTGAGCACACTTTTGTTCACGTCTCTTCTAGATCAGGATACTAATGCTCAAGTCTGCAGACATCAACTCAAGGCGCTTGCGATGATGATTGAGAAGGAAAGTGGTGTTATGGAGAATGCTAAATTCGGTTCAATGTGGAGTCAAATCACCGATCCTAACTTTTCCTTCCGGTGCGAGGAGATGTGAGTACCCTCATTGGAGATTGAATATAATAACACAAGCCAGATACAAAAATACTGTTACCGGTACTTTCCAATTCGAAAAGCCACTACTTTGCCATGGTGGGCTGCTGGCAGATGTAAATTAACATCCCTTGATTCATTCCAGAAGCTAACAAATAGAAGGATATGGGGTTGGGAAAGACATTGTCCATGCTGGCCCTGATCACGACCTATCTGGATAACGTTGAACACGTTGTTATCCCACAACAAGATCCGAATCCAAGGAACAGTACACTGATCGTTACCCCAATGTCTCGTGAGTCTATCTTGATCAACTGTGGCTTTAACTGTATGCTAAATTTGCCTCTAGTGCTTCTGACGTGGGAGGAACAAATCAAAAAGTACGCACCGTAGACTTCCTAGCTTATCCATGAGTATTGACGTCCCATGTTTAGCCACGTCCATGGCAACACAACCTCGTACCACATCTACCATGGCCCAGGGAAGCGAAAGGCGGCTTCTTCGCTGAAGAACTTCGATATCGTCTTGACGACCTATGACACTCTTGCTGCCGAATGTCGCAAAACCGATGACAAAATGGGTAAAAAGATGAAAGGAATTACCTCGCTGGAATGGGGCCGAGTTGTACTTGACGAAGGTAATTTGAAATGCTGTAGATTGTGGTTGGTGCTCAAGCTGACTTAATGTCATAAACACAGCCCATGTAATACGGAATGCTTCTTCGAAACGCCATCAGTGCATGCGTAAGCTCCAAGCAACGCATCGATGGTGCCTCACCGGAAGCCCCATGTTCAACCGTGTTGAGGATTTTGGCTCCCTGCTGAGTTTTCTCCGAGTCGCTCCATTTCATGATCCTTCCTTCTTCAATGCTCATATATCGAACTCGCTGAGAAAAGAACCAGAGAAAGCGCTTGAAACTCTGAAGAAACTTGTTCAAGCAACCTCCCTCCGCCGTACTAAGGGTTTTGTGTTTGGGCAGTTGCACCTTCCACCACGCCACAATCGAACAACCGATATTTTACTGGACGCAGAAGAGCGACATCTCTACGAGATCCTCAAAAACAGCTACTCGATGATATTGGAAGAATCGGCAACATCAGAAGCACAGTCAACATCTTGTATCTTTCAAACGATTCTCCGGCTGAGACAGTTCTGCAATCACGGCATGGACCTTCTCCCGCGGTCTGCTCTGGCAGTGTTCGAAGACTTCACAGACCACAGGTGCCTCGCGGATGAACTCTTGAAGGCGAGTCAGACATGTGCACTGTGTAAGAAAGCAATGAAAGACAATGACAACAGTGTCGATAAGTCCGAGCGTCTTCTTGATTGTGGCCATCAACTCTGCAACCGATGCGAGAAGAAACAACAGGAGGATAACGCGGCATCGAACATGGCCTGTAAGGTTTGCTCCGAAGTTAGAACCCCGGGCAACCTTTCGCCCTTCCCGAACTCCTCCAGCGCCATGGATGTCGACACCCCGTGCAAACCTTCTTCCAAGGTCAAAGCTCTCATCCAAAACCTGGAGGCCGAGCGAAACGTCGACGCTTCTCCACCTATGAAAAGGTATCCTTTCCACACTTACAGGCTGAAATCCTTTTCAGTTTCCATTGTTCCCTCATATTAGTGAAGCGAAAATAGCAGCCGTACGCAGCACTAACACTACTCCAGTGTCATCTTCTCCTGCTGGACCAAAATGCTTGACCAAATCGGCAAAGCTCTTTTTGCCAACAACTTCTGCTTCGAACGCATCGACGGCAGCAAATCCGACTCGCAGAGGCGCGGAGCACTGGACCGCTTTCGAAACGATCCAAGTTGCTGTATCCTGCTTGCCTCGATTGGTAGTGCAGGCGTAGGGTGATTTTCCCTCGTCATTTCCATACCTACTTGATTTAGCTGATCTCACACCTGGATAGGCTCGACCTCACAGCAGCCTCTTGCGTCCACCTTATGGAGCCGCAGTGGAGCCCGATGGCAGAGGAACAGGCGTTGGACAGGGTGCACCGAATGGGGCAATGGAGAGACGTGGTTGCCACACGCTACGTGGTTAAGAACTCCATTGAGGAAGTTAGTTCTATGGTGCCCAATTTCCTCTCGAGATTGCTGACATTGTTCCATAGTACGTCATTTCGGTGCAAGAGATGAAGTCTAAGGTGATCAAGCAGACATTCGATGCCGGTGCAGCTGCGGAGACGCTGGATGCGAGGGAGCGGCTCATGAAGGTAAGAGGTCTACCCTCTAAATAGCACCCCCATGCTAATGTTTTGAGTAGTATCTTCAGCAAAGGTGAGCTCGATGGTATGTATAGGAGAAGCCAGAAACATTGCCAGAATGCCCAGTATTGTCTTTTTCTTCAATCAAAGGTCTTTATTGTATACAGAACGTAGTGGTTATGCACAAATTCACTTAACGCCTTTTTAAGACCTCGTGACTTACTCAGCAATCATTTATATCTGAAAAGATGAGTGTAATACAGCTGTTCAGGTAATTACTCGTGATTACCCAACATGTGCAAAATTACCGCCGCCCACTGCCCCTCCACGCCCCCGACGGCACGAACACGACCCACCAACCCACACCCCAACGCCAAAACACCCACCCGAAAATCCAGACAACCAGCTCACTCATGACCCGCGCCATGACCCGCGCCATGCGCCAACCACCTCGGATTCGCATGCGTCTTCGCATACGCATAAATGGCGCCATAATCCTTACACATATGCGTACTCCCGATGCCGAACGTCCCGAACGCAAGCGTGTCCTTGCCCTTCGCGATGGTGTACGGGTCGGCGCCCTCGAGGGCGGTGTCGCCGCAGCACATGATGGCCTGGCGCAGGTAGTCGAAGCAGTGCATGGCGTGCGCCGTGTCGCCGCCGTGCGAGTGCGGCCGGTTGTCGTCGGCGCGGTCGGCTTGGAGGAACATGCGGAGGATGGAGTCCTGGAGTGCGGAGGTGTGTTAGTGGGGGGGGCGATTGGGGTAGGTGGTGGAGGCACGTACCAAGCAGTGGATTTGGTGGAATACGGACATGGCGTAGTAGTATGGGGCGGAGGGGTCGTCTTTCTGTAGTGGGGGAGGTAGTATGGATTTGGTGGGGTCGTCGACGGGGACGAAGCCTTCGCCCTCTGGATGGATCAGTGTTAGGTCGAAGTTACTCTCTTGCTGTTAGAGTTGAGGAGCTGTGCGTGACTTACCAGGTATCAACTCAGCCCAGTTGTCGAGCACCCGCTCGCGGTCTTTTTTGGTGAGTGTGGAGATGTCGACATCCGGTCCATACATGGAGTCATTCCAGAAGACTCGTGGGACTCTCGGGACTGGAGAAGAAGAAGTGAGTTAGGACCTTCAATTGTTTGTGTGTGTTGGGTGAAAGTGAGGTAAAGTGATTGAAAACGTACATTCGGGTACCAGATTATTGATTTCCTCGCCAAGAAGGGCCTTCCTGTGTGCCAAGACTCCCGAGAAGACTGCGTAGAGGACCCAAAGAGAAACAGCTATGAGTAGCACGCCAGCAGCGATGGCGACAGGCGCAAATGAAATATCTGCTACCTGGTCTCGGGAGAATAGTGAGGAGGGAGAGAAACGCCGCTTGCGACGAGGCAGATGCTCCGCATCTTCAGTGAGAGGGACAGCTGCGTACTCGGCCATCTTTGAAAAGGGTGAGTTGCAGAAGAAGGAGGAGGAGGGAGGAGAGAGGGTATGTTCTTTGGTCTCTTTGTCACGTGATTAGCTTATTGAAGCACCGATGCGGTGTCTTGATCTACGTCATTGACTGTGCATGATCGGGAGAGCTCTGGAGCGAATTCCTCGGCGCGAGAGACTCTGATATAGATCCCTCGAGCAAGAGTGAAGCTACGTGGCGATGTCAGTCGGGCTGAAATAAGAGAGCATGGCAGACACAGCGCGTTGCACCAGGTAAGCCACGTCTGGCACGTGTTTCATGCCAAGCTTTGAATAAGCTTCTTGCATCTCTTGATCGCCTTTTCCCGTGCTTCTGAGGCGCCAGAGTTCTCAGGGCTGTTTCACATATTGGTGCAAATAAGCACGTCACTTCAACCTGGCCAGTCGCAATGGCGATGATCCCTGGTCACATGTAGTGACTTGCTCAGGGCAGGAGAATATTGGCCCGCATGGCGTGCTAGCCCTCTGCACCGACATCCAGAGGCTGGCTTTGCTGCCGACAGAAGGATGACTGATGTGTGGTGAGATTGCTACGTATTTTCGACCGGGCATTCAATGCTTAGTAATCGTGGACCGCCTGAGTGAGCTTTGGTTCATCCAGGCGGTCCACGCTAACCGATTTCGGATGGTCCTACGCTGTGCTTGGCGCTTTACAACGTTGTTACCGTCTTCGCGTGCCGGAAGGAGCGGAAAACTCCCATGACCCTTGAGCGTCTATTATGTGACATGCAAGTAGAAGGGGTTTCACTTTACCGGATGTTGAGGAAGATGGTTCTTTGTTTGGCGCCGGTGGCGAGCGAGCCTGACAGAGCGTCAAAGGCGTTGAGAATCTCGCGGCAGATTACGGGGCGTGCACCTGAGTCAGCACACAAAAGGTCTAACTGCTCCCCGGCAATGAGCCGAGCCGGCTGGCGTCAAAGACGCGCCGATCCTCCGCGCTCGACTCCGCGTCCACCAATGCCAACTCATCATGCAGCGCCATGTCGCACCTTTAGACGCGTCGCGATGCTATACAACGCGTCGCGTCGAGCCGCCCAATCAGTACCCTTACAGCCGCCGTACCGCTGTCCATTCAGCACTAGCCATGCCCACTGAGCACAGCTCCCTGTTGCTCTTTTAGTACTGCACTCACACTATCGTACCGCTGAGCAGCGACCGCTCAGTGGACGCAAAGTGGTTTTCCTAAATTACGTCATCGAACCAAACCATGAGCTTGAGGCAAAAATAGATGTTTGCTACACTTTTGACGGTACGTCAGGCAAAGAAGGTCCGTAGTACCAAAATGGATGAATCAAGGAGACATTCTAGCGCGGAACAAGGCAAAATTGTTTTGTTACCTGAACGTGATCCATGGTTTGCTCCACGTTACAAAGTGAGCCATGAATATGGCTCTTTCTACAGACCTTCCAAACTTTTCTGCGGCAAACATTCATCGGATTGTTTGTGTGGATGACGTGGCACCGCACTCTCAACAGGTCTCCACTTCTTGCGACATATATTTGTGCCACTCCCTGTGCAGCCCACAGCATTTCCCCGGCTGAAGGACCGAGACCATCGTCACCATGAAGTCCAGCCAGAACGCTTTCGAATTTCTCATCAACCATGTCATTTTGCCGGCGAAGCTGCCTCAGCAGGAAGAGGATACTGACATCGAGCGAAGTGGAGAGCACTTGCTATTGCGGTTACTATCGGAGTCTCTGGACTTGTTTCTCACCAACAGCTCCCTTGAGGCTCGTGAAAACTGGAAGCCAGTATGCTCTGCCCTCCATGGTTTGTGGGACATGACCAATGGAGCGTTGGACTCGAAGGTCACCGTGGGAACGAATCTGAAGGAATTGAAGCCGCCCGGTCAGTCAATCTCTAATTACTATTGTAAAGTCAAGCTAACCATTAATAGCCGCCATGATTGTTTTCGCTCGAGCACAGAACTCAGGTCTTGTCCTGTTCCGTGAGGATGCTGGAAACGTTCTGGTCCATGCTTTCGAGGCTTCAGCTGTATCTGACCAGGTCATGGGATCCCGCGATCGCCTGATCTGGAGATTTCCTGGCCAGACCATAAGTTTTGGAAGCCACCTCCTTGACGATGCATACTTCACCGACGAGTTAGCAACGATGCTACAGCAGATGAGCAACGAGCACGTGGAATCCTCCATGCCGACCACTAAGAAGGCAAAGTCCATTGTGCCAGAGGAACGCGAGACCGTCCATCCAAGGCTGGTGACCGAGGCTCTCATCCCCATGCTCTGTGCTTGGGGAGGACCCCGCAAAGGTCCGGAAGTCATCAAGCACGTCCGCGATGACGTCAACTGGAACGACAGCAGGTTGCCTTGGAGGCGCTCTCCATTTTGGCTTGTGCTTCGCGTCAGCATGCAGCTTCTCTTATCGCACACCTTCCCCGAAGACCAAGGACGATGCCAGTACAAGAACTTTATGGCTTTCTTCATGGCCAGAATCTGTATGAACGTTGTTCATGAACATGCCGGGGCCGATGTACGAATGATTGCTGCTGTGAAGGCTGCACGACGTTTATCCAAACTTGGCGATCAAGCACTCCCCCATGTTGGGAAAGCTGTCCAAAGTGCTGTGGCGGCGATTCGCTCCAGATTGGACTCTTCCTGGTCAGAGTTTCAGACGCAGGAATTATTGATGATTCCGAAACTATCTCGGCAAGCAAGCGACGAGGATTGCAACCTCGGTTTGAAGAACAGCCGCGAATACCTTCATGCTGTTACGCGTGGTCAGACTGAAAAGCCACGCTTGCCTGAGCTCGACTTGGAAGCCGGACCTCGATTGGAATTCAAGGCAGATGGCTTACCCCGCCTGCACCGAACAGCAGATGCTGTTCACAACCTGCTTCTTCTCACTGACTTCGAAGCGTGGGTTATGGAAGATCTCCATTCATGGACAAAAGGCCGAGAGGGGACTCCAGCAGACTGCAATTTGTTACTTGTCGAGTTCCGCACGTACCTAGATTTAGCTCGTGCAGAGTACGCTGAGAACCCTCGGGCACTATCCGTCATGATTCTGACCGTTTTGGAAATCTGGAGAAATCTAGACATCCTCTGTCTCCAGGTGCATCCGTTGATGCGGAAGTTCCACCCTGAGATTCCGGTTGAGTTTGGACAACCACTTCTACTTCCACACAGACTCCAGATGGGGATTCTGGACCGCATAGAAACGCATCTTGCAACGCGTTGGCGGGAATCGGAATCAACCAACCCACCCATCTTGGGCGAATTGTCTTCGAGGTCCTTTTGCATCCAGTATTACGCGCAATCCCAAGCCCACCAGAGTATGCGGAAAGCAATCGAAGAAGAGGCCGGAAGAAGGAGAGAGAGCAAACGTTCAGAATGGACGGAAAGGTCCGAAGAGTATCGACGACTCATACGGGAGGAGTCCAACATGGGACATTCGTACTCCACTGGTTCATGGGGAGAGTCGATACACCTAGGCTCCTGCCAGAAATGTCGGATCTCGAACCAGGCGATGAAAATGCAAATTTACGTCGACGAGTGGCCACTACCCGATGATGAAACACAAGCGAAATCAGTCATCTTCGAGCTGGATTGCCCCACTGCTTTTTCGGCCTGGCGTGATGCCACATGGCTCATCATACAGTACCTAGGACGCCCTGAGCACTTGACTGGCGAGAATCTTCATGTGCTGGTTCTCGAATATGACCCTTTGAGGGCTTATTCCAGTTCCCAAGGCCGGATCATTACGTTGGGCTCGTACACAAAGACCTTTCTCCAATCACATTACCGAAACCGATGTTTCCCTGTCGAATTGGAGCGTATTTCGGTCAACAATGGGTTAAGATACGAACTAATCGACAAAAGCACCAGCTGCTGGGTGCGGAATCAAAGCTCTATGCCAAAAGCTGACCGACACTGCATTTCGTTTCTGCCCAACGGACCGTACTCAACCCTACAAGATTTCGTGGATACTACATCCTCTACACCGAACGAGGGATTGGCTAGCCAACACAGATGCAAAGCCGAGATAGCTACTCACGAATTCCTTGCATTCGCCTCCTTGCGGGCAGGTGAACGGATCCAGTGGCTAAACATCATACGAGAGCTTGGATCAGCAGATCTGTCATTCAATGCCCCAGCCGTTCATGTGCTCCTTCGACAGACAGCTCTACAGGCAGGATCACGGGCCGACAATACCATTCTCAGAGCAGCCCATGTGCATTTTCAGGACCTAGACTTCTGCACTCGTCTTATTGACCTCTTGGAAAGCCATCTCTCCAATGTCACTTCCAACTGGAAAGAGCAAAGCCGGCTCGCTACTATTGCTTTACTCGGCCTCCGAGGGCTAAGTCTCAGCCCACACAGCGCAGTAACAAGCCAAATCATTCGGATGCTTCGAGAAGTACGCAAAGTAGCACTCGCTTGGTGCCGAGAGATCTCCGGCAACATTGACCAATGTCCCACCGAAGACGCGACCCAAAGAATGAGGAACTTCATCAATATGTCTGCACTCACTTGTCGAATGACGTACAATACCGACCATGGCAACTTGTATCTTGTTTTGGCGGACCAATGCGACGTTGCAAGCTTCGTGGAGTCGTCAATCTATCTGAACGATAATTACTCGGCCCACCAACAACACGTTCCCGTTGAAATTGAACAGGCCATTCTCTTGGACAAGAAGTTCTCACGCAATCTTCAGGCTCGCCTCAGAG
Source organism: Lasiodiplodia gonubiensis (assembly GCA_009829795.1). NCBI lineage: Eukaryota > Fungi > Ascomycota > Dothideomycetes > Botryosphaeriales > Botryosphaeriaceae > Lasiodiplodia > Lasiodiplodia gonubiensis. The sequence goes on along the minus strand of RHKH01000113.1, from coordinate 27,860 downwards.
AGCTGATCGAGGTTTCAGGAACTGGTGTCAATACTGGAATCACCAATGCATATGGGCTGGAAGGCCTTAACGCGCGTTGGGAGTTTCTGGTCGGCAAAGAAAACAGGTGGCTATCCTCCACTCGTATGTTTAAGTCGGACAACGCAAGCCAGTCTTGTCATTATGACATCTCGTCCGGAACCTTCTTGCTGGATTGGCGACGTATTGGTCGACTCCCCCCGGAGTATATGCGTGCTCCAATCTACGGTAGATTGTTTGGTTCTGTGAGTCTCATTACTCAAACCCTTTATTTGATACTGTGCTAATTGTTTAACAGCGTATACTCAACGTCACTCAGTCTCATTTGAACCGGATGGAGTATATGGCAGTCAAACCAGTCAACGGTCACGAGGCAAGATATCTTCTAGAAACAAACCAAAAACTCAAGAGCTAACTGTATTTCAGGTTCATCTGACTATGGAAGACGGTGAGCTTCTCATTGAAGCAAAAGCTGAGGATCTCCATCTCCGTCTCATACCCCATACGGTCTTGGAGAGCGATCTGCCTAAGAGCCTCAGCGAGGACTTCGTGCATTGGATGGACCTACAACGCGGTGAAATTGAATTCAGGCCGCTGGCCTCTCCTTGGAATGCGCCTAGAAGACCCTGGAAGCTCCATCTTCACAGCAGCGCAGGCCCCTACATGGATATGAACAACGAGCGACTGCTGGACCGAAATAGCCATTTGGCTAAATCCATTCTGGACATCCTCCAGGCCATTGAACGGCGTGACCAGATCATCATCACTTCCAATGCGGCTGGAGTTAAGATCGAAATTCCTCGAATGCGGTTAAGTTTCACCATAAACCAGGACGGCCGCTTGGAATCGAAACAGCTCGGAGCAATTGTGGACCCCGACCAAGACATCGGATGTTTAATTGGATTGCGGAATAAGCTCGTGCTTCGACACCTGGGCCTGCATCCCAACACTCAAGAAAGGAGTGTTCTTGTGCCATACGGCAAAACCTTCATCTGTAGACACATGGACCACAGCAAAGTCGAGATAGTCCTTGGCCACTCTCAGAAACTATCTTTCATGCACTATCAGCTAGATACCAGGCTAACACGCCTACGAAACCAACAAGGCTTTCTCAGCCAACTCTATCTGGCCTACCTGCATGCTGTAACAAGCTCGGTAGTGCTAGACCCACTCACTGGCCACACTGGTACTCAAGAGGCCTTGCAAATTCTACGAGAACAGTCACTCAGGACTTCGACTCCAATTAGCGAGGAAGCTATTCCGTTGCTTAACAAGATTGCAGCATTAACTCCTGCGCGCCACTTCTATCCGAAGCATTTGCGGAAAATGCAAACGACTAAGTGGGATGCACATCTCGGAGAATTGGCGCAGCATGAAGACTTCCACACTCTGGTCGAAGACATCGTCCTCCATGCGTCCCAGGTCAGCATGCTGCAACCTGAACCGAGCGATGCCTCACTTCTAGAAGATCGGGGAGCTCCGGACCTTCTGCGAAGGGCATCGAATCGTAACTCATCAGTGCGCAACACGGACTTGGGAATAAGAGAGAAAGATGACAGCGTGTACCACGCAAGAGATGGTAACCTTGACAGCGACGAAGCTCGTCATGTGTACGAAGTAGCTACCTTGGTTCGACAATGGCCCCAGACACATGACGTGGTTCAAGATCTTGAAAGGAGAGTGGAGAAATGGGGGCGTATTTCCGGCTACGCTGAACCACTGAACATTTCAAGGCTGACTTGTGAAGGCCTACGCGAGTTTCCAATTGGAGAAAAATGGGGCTCGTTGTATGAACTTTGCAGAGGCTGTGACCGACAAGTCGATCAACACAGGCTCATGCGCTTGTTCTCAATGATTGCTTTCGAACAAGCCGCATCTCTCCCAATACTGCGGACCCTTCTAGCCATCGCATGCTCCTCGCATTTCGAAGACGTCAGACCTCTGAAACATTCATACGACCTCACTCCAGGGGAGAGCCTCAAACGCAGCCGAGTTGAAGATACGATCTTAGGGTTTATACAAGAGCCCAAAAAACAATACGACGAGTCGTATGAGCGATGGGAACAGAGGCTCAAAGAGTTTCGTAACGAGAGGAATGAAGAGGTACGGTTGGCCGCCAACAGCGTCTGTGGCCAGTGGCCCTGTGATTCTCCTACAGTCCCACAAGGGGGTAATCTCCTCCGTGGAAAGGAATATTTGGTCCAACGGGAGTGCGAGCGACTCTTTACTGCGTGGAATGACAACCGAAAGTTCATGATACACATTTCCGATTTACAGTATGGACTTTTGAGTATCCACTGCGGGCGATCGGAAACACCACGACTGGAATCCGCGTCGAGGCTACAGCCGACCCTTGACAAGGCGTCAATCGCTGTAGCGCCTGATTTGATAAGCCTCCTTCACACGAGGATTCCTCCGCAGTCGCCGATCATTCCTGCACCACTTGAGGCAAGACGGCCCCGTCAACCTGCAAAATACTTGTCAGGTTTGGAAGAGCTGGAAGGGATCCTACATGGCATGAAGAACGAGGGTGATGCTACTCGAAGAGCTTATGCCGAGGACCTGGAAGCTAGTCTCAGGTCCCTCAAGGAAGCGGATGTCCCCGAAACACCTGAATCAATTCCATTGCAGAACAGCGAGCTGCTCGCTCATCAGACAGCACTGCAAGAGGAGTTCATTGCTTCCCTTACCTTACTCAAGCTCGAGCTGAGCCCGAAGAAAGTCTCGGAGCTGTCTTTGCGCGACGCAGGCCTGTGGCCACGCATCGATGCAGCGTCACTGCTTGCATGCCTGTCTGCAAGTCGGCGAACATCCGTGCCTGAAGCTTGGAAAGCATTTCTTACCTCTTTCGGTGAGCTCATCTCATCCCTCCAGAGGATTGAAAGATTGCTGAGTTTCAGTCATCGGAACGATGCTGTGGGCTTCTACAAAGAAGCAGAAGAGCCGGGCCACAGATCATGGAGTACCTCCGACTTCCCTGACTGGCTTCTTATCGAGATTGAAAACAACCTGACTATCCGCGAGATTCAGGCTGAAGTGGCACGCAAGATGATTCAACCGGACCGCGGAGAAAACGCAGTACTTCAACTCAACATGGGTGAAGGGAAATCATCCGTTATCGTTCCGATGGTGATGACCGCCTTATCAGATGGCAAAAGCTTGGGAAGGCTCGTCGTTCTCAAGCCCCTCCTCAAACAGACATTGGACTTGCTTTGCCAACGCCTCGGTGGTCTAGTTAATCGCCGCATATTCCACGCACCATTCACACGAGAGAACCGCCTCGACGAGAGCCAACTTTCTCAGCTCCGCGCGCATTTCCAGAAATGTCAGCAAGATCAATGTATTGTGGTAACCCTTCCGGAGCACATGATGTCATTCCGCCTCATGGGCCGCGAACTCCTCCAGACCCAACCCCAGTTGGCCTGGCAAATGGTGGACTTGGAAAAGTGGTTCGGCGTGACATGCCGCGACGTCCTTGATGAGAGTGATGCTATTCTGGACCCACGTTTCCAACTGGTATACTCCATGGGTACTCAGAGGATCATGGACGGTCAGCCAGACAGATGGATTATCACTCAGAGAGTCCTCGCACTGTTCGCCCGCGAGGCTGGCCGTTTGCAAACCGAGGGTTGTCAAGATATCGAAGTGGACTTTTGGGGACGCAGCTTTCCCATAATCACCTTTTTGAACCCACAAATCGGCACCACGCTCCTAGACCGGGTCGTTGACGAGATCCAGCGCGGGAACCTCCTTGGCCTTTCCCTTTCTCACTGCACAGCTGGCGTGCGGCAGGCTGTCGTCGCGTTTATTCGCGAGCGTTCCGTACCCCAGCCCGTCTTGGCACTTGTGGAGCAAGAATTTGGAAGCTTCGCAAACTGGAAAACCCTACTTTTACTTCGTGGGTTGATCGCCCACAACATCCTGCTTTTCGCCTTCCAGCAGAAGCGTTGGCTGGTCAACTACGGTCTCGATCTCTCGCGCTGCATGATGGCAGTCCCATATCGAGCCAAAGGGGTTCCATCCATCAGTGCTGAATTTGGCCATCCGGACGTCGCCATTGTGCTGACCTGTCTGAGCTACTACTACAGCGGTTTGACTCCAGACCAGCTCCGTCAAGCATTCGACAATCTCTTCCGTGAATCAGACCCTGAGAGTGAATACGATCTATGGGCACGAGATTCCCCCAACATCTCCATTCGGAGCCTCCAAGGAGTCAATCTCGAGGACGAACGATCATGGGAAGAAAGCATATATCCGCAATTGCGATTCTCGAAGGCTGCAGCAGATTACTTCATGACAACCGTAGTCTTCCCGCACGAAGGGAAGGAGTTCCCCGCGAAGCTATCGACGTCGGCATGGGACATTCCATCTGAGATGCAACCGAGCACTGGATTCAGCGGCACCAATGACAACAAGTTTCTCTTACCGCTGTCGATTCGCCAGAACGACCTGCCACAACTTCATCGCACGAATGCAATGGTAGCCAATATGCTGCTTCACCGGGAAAACCGGGAGTACATAGAGGCCAAAGACGCATCGGGGAGGAAGCTCAATGTCGAAGGGCTCCTGGCACTATTGTGCTCCCAAGCGCTTCCTGTCACCGTTCTCATTGACGTCGGAGCCCAGGTTCTCGAGGCGAGCAACGAAGACGTAGCCAGAAAATGGTTGCAACTTTCTCCCGAGGCCCCTGCGGCGGTCTTCTTCAACGAGGCAGACGAGCTGCGCGTGGTGGATCGGCACGGATTCGTTGAACAGCTGTCGCGCTCTGCATTCCACCGGAACCTGGATAAGTGTTTGATATATCTGGACGAAGTGCACACCCGTGGAGTGGACATCCGCATGCCAACACATGCCCGCGCTGCCGTCACGCTCGGGCCAAGGACCACGAAGGACCGTCTTGTTCAAGGTATGTTTCCAAAGTGATGTGTTTACTTTTTCATCTGCTGACTAGAATTAGCTTGTATGAGAATGCGCAATCTCGGCTGCCACCAGTCTCTGATTTTCTTCGCCCCGCCTGAGGTGCATCAAGAGATACTAGCGCTTTCAGGAAAGCAGCAAGGAGACATTCTGGACTCACGGGATGTCCTCAGCTGGAGCTTTGATCAGACGTGCCGTGCAACCAGCTCCATCAAGCCGCTTTGGATCATGCAGGGACTGGAGCACAGTCATCGAAGACGTCTCTGTGCCGAATACCTACAAGGGTCAGCTTTGGAATCGTCCCAGATCACTGAGTTTAGTACCCGCTTAGAAGAACCCGAAGGCCGTACTCTATACGAGATGTACGGCGAAGGCTCTGGCCATGCTATTTTCCGCTCTTGCCTCATAGACGAAAAGGCCCACCAAGACCCAACCGTTCAACATTTGCTGTCAGAATGGGAGCAATTCAAGGAGGGCCAGAACAGGGACTGGTCTCTTCAGGAGGAACAGGAAAGAGAGATTGCCCATGAAGTGGAGCAAGAACGAGAGCTCCAGAGGCCTCCTCCGGCGAAGGTGCTCCGCCATGAGATTGATCCCGCACTGAGAAAGTTCATCCAGACCGGACGCCTCGACGATGCTTCCATTTCCCCTTTCCAGCGCGCGTTCGACAGCTTGGAGCAAACCTCCGCATTCCAACATCTGCGCGCAGATTCCGTAGCAGACACCCTTCTCGTAACAAGCGACTTCGCCCGCACGATTGAACTTGCATCAGGCTCGAGCTCAGATGACTTCATCCGGCCCGTCAAGTGGATCCTCACAAGTAGATCACATAATGGCCTGCTTCTCATCGTCAGCCCATATGAGGCCAACACACTCCTCCCCGAGATCCGAGAGTCTTCCCAGGTCGGTCTGCATATCTACTCCGCCAAGACGTCCAAGGCGATGCACCACTTCCACGATTTGAAGTTTTACACCGTGTCGGGTTCCCCTCAATTGCAATACCCGGATGCGGTGGTGTCGGGCCAGCTTGGTTTGTTTGCCGGAAGCCTCTTCTTCGAGGGCTTCTCGGAGTACAAGGCTGTCACTGATTTCTTGGCTGTGTTGATCGATGCTGCGATGAATAAAGAAGGGGTTTTGGTGGGCAGCGACGGTTTTGTGGACGAAAATGCACGGATGCGCCTTTCCTGGCCCGTTGCATCGCCTTTCAAAACAAGTCCGATTGTTTTTATCAAGGCTTTGACGGGGATTCGGAGGAAAGGTCATGTCTACTCGCAGACGCATCTCGGTCATCTTCTGAGTGGGAGATTCATGACCGAGGACGGCTTTCAAAGGTCCTGATTAATCTCTCTAGATTCCTAGTGTGGTCAGCGATCTGGATCTTTTGTTTGAAGGTTAAGGCAGATGGGTTTGCGGTGTGTAGTCGAATAGGCGGTGGGTGGGATGTATGAGGTGGTATTCAGAGGCGGCACAGCTGCGGTGGAGGCGTTGGTGGGTATCGGTGCGAAGGTAGATGCGTATGCTGGGAAACTTGGAGCTGCGTTCCATATAGCGCTGATCCGAACCTTTGCGGGGACGACAACAGTGTCTTTGAAGTTAAGCGTGGAGTCTTATTTGATTGGAAAGAGTAGAAGGGCGGAGATAGCGGGGTGGTATAGATTGTAAAGTGAACGTCCCCATGTTGCGAGTGGTGTTTTGGTTCGGTGAGTTGACAGCATAGTGGAAAGTGGGACGTAAATTTCACGGCCCTTGATACTGGTGGTTTAGCTTTTCCATACCAAAAAATTAAAGCCGAATGTTCTCAGATTGATGCTAGCCACCAGCTTAGCCTATAAAACAAATACCGGGAAAAGTCGACACTATTCGCTTCATTTATGCTACATCCGAGTCCATTGGTGTATCTGGATCGAAGACCATCTTTGCAATGAGCTTCAGCTTTCCATTCGCAGCATTCTCTTTATCCCCATCCCAGCCTATACTTGCTAATTCTGCCTTTCTCATTTGGACGTTTTCCATGTACTAAGGTAAAAATCAGCTATGTGTATCCATGCGTTGCAAGAAATAGAGCCTCACATCTTCGACGGTTTTCGTCATGATGTACTTGAAGACGGTCACACGCTTCGTCTGGCCTATCCGAACGGCACGTCCAATTGCCTGGCTCTCAACGGAAGGATTCCACTGCGGCTCTACGATATGAACATTGGTGGCTGCCGTGAGATTCAAGCTGAAGATCCTGAAATTAGTGCAAAGTAAGAGAGAGATTGTATAGAGCGACTCACCCAGCAGACCCTGTCCCGAAGGTCATCAAAAGAACACAACAAGAAGGATCCGACTCAAAATGTTCGAGGGACGCTTTCCTGTCCGGAATCGACATTGGACCTTCTACGACGCGGTGAGGGATGTTCGTCGCAGTGAGGAGAGACGAAATGACAGTGATTGTGTCTTTCCAGGCGGTGAAGATGATCCTGGAACTGATATTAGCGCTAAAAGCAATGTGCGGGTAGTGTATGTAGGTTGTACCCTTTCTCTGAACTCTGATATCCCGTAATGTCGCGGTACAATGAAGCCAGCTTGGTGTTGAAAGTGTTCGCCACATTGTGCAGCGAAGAAAACTGAACGTGACTGCTCGGCTCGGAGTTACTCTGATGGGACCAAATTCCGCATACAGGGCATGCAAATTCGGCCGTGATGCCAGTCGGTTGAATGCGGCTGATGCACTCACGGCAGAGGAGATGCGAGCAAGCCGTAAATATGCCAGATCCTGAGTCCTCCGTATTACCAATGGAGCTGACTTCTCTCAGGCAACATGCACAGGTGGCTTCCCCAGCCTGCTGTAGGCAGCTAAAGAAGTCTTCAGCATTCTGCGTAGGCGACTCTGTAAATGCACGTGCCGAACAGCCGGTATTGCAAAATCGCCTTAGCCGAAGGATTGCCTGGCATAGGCCCAGCTGTGAGTTTCTTTTATTAGCCTTGCTGACCAGTTCATTCATGGCTTTCATGTGTGCCTGTGCCACGTCGTTGTACGCTTCGCGTTCAACATCAGTGAAATCAAGCCGCCGAAGACAAACCGTTGGCTCCGGTGCCGCAAGCAACTCAGCTGTTCTCCTGAGACAGATACTTTTTAGCAATGAACGTAGCCTCTGTATGCCATAGGCTTGGTTTTGTTCAATCGGCTTGGAAATCTGGTTCTTGAAGCTGAAAGCATTGTCAAGGTAAGGGACCTTGAGGAAGCGAATGAGTGAAGACAGGTCATCGAGGCGGTTCTGGATTGGGGTTCCAGTCAAACACCAACGGTGCTGAGCCTGCAGAGCGGAGACTGCGCAGAATCGTTTCGTTTGCTGTCCGCAGATGTAGTGCGCTGAAGATATTGTTAGCGATACCATAATACTCAAACTATTCTACTTCGCACCTTCGTCGAGAACAATACGGAACCAAGTGAGCCGATATAGAACGCTGCCTCCTCGTTCAAAGTCCGCTGACAATGTCTCGTATGTTGTCAACACCACATCTTTGTCCAGTATAGCCGCAGTTTCCGTTGGGCGGCGAGGGCCATGATACTTCAGATGCTGCATTGACCCTGGCGCGCAGTGCCTGGCTGTGTCAGTAATTAAGAATGAAAACTAGCCTAGGAGTTATTACTTATCTACCTCGGATATCCAGTTCTGCAGGATCACTAGCGAAGTTAGGTAAGCACAAAAGAGATAGGAATGGAGACCCAAGATGACTACTCACGAGCTGAAGGGACAATGACGAGTGTCGCTTTCGCTCTCAATTGGGCTGAGTCGTTGAGGGATCTGCTGGTAAAGCTATTTGCCTCTTCGGCTGTAACGCTTATTGCCGCCAGCATCGAAAGCGTTTTCCCCAAACCCATCTGGTCTGCAATGATACCGCCAAAATTCTCTTTCGGTGGGTGCTCTTTCTTGATGTCTAGTACGGTATGTCGAAAACTGAAAACAAATGTTATTATTTTACCCCATAAAAGGATCAAATAACAGACCAATTTTGCTGGTTGCTTTGACATGGCTTCCATAAAGAAAAGCCCAGCGGTGTTGTAGCCGCTTCTCGTTGAATGATGAAGTCGACGGCTCCTCTTTGATGTCTTTTCAGAAGTTAGAGAGGCCAAGTTGGTGCAAATAAGGGCATTACTTACTCGCGGAGTTTGGTTTTGATCCGTCTTTCGTCTACCACGACTAGTTTCAGGTCTCCGCTTTGATCCAGGCAACCGAGGACATCCTGGATATCAATCTTCCTTGTACTCACTGCGAAAATCTCTGGTGCATTTGGTATAGCAGTGTCGATTCTGGTCTCTTGAAGCTCTGTGAAACTTATGACGTGTGGATTCCGATAGGCTGCCCCGGTGGCAAGCACTGAAGGACGCTGTAAGAAAAGATGTGCATCTGACAAATTCCGTCCCACCTCTTCGGCTTTGGCATGCAGGCCATAGATATTGATTTCGATATCAACCACAGAAGCCCCAGCGGTGTTCTTCGCGGTTTCAATGCCCGATTTCCAGTCTTCCGATGTAGCGTAAGCCTCGTAACGGATGGACCCCGAGGTATCGAGAATACGCAAGGCATCTGCCGTTTTCTGGTTTAGGACTGCGAGGTCAAGTCCATTGGAATCTTGCAAAACATAGTTCCTCTTGTGTACGATTTGTAACTGCATGTAGCCGCTTGCAGTAGGGATGCAGAGTTCCTCAAATGCTGATGGGTCTTTGAGTATTCGGGCCTTGACCTCACAAAGCTGGGCACTATGTCAGTAGGTTGTACATAACAGGTTCAGTAATATGAGTCATACGGTCCCAAAGCAGCAGTACTGCCGCTCTTGTGGTGCAGCTGAAAGGCCGGCTGGGGTACCGGGTTTAGCAGGGCTTGCATCACTACAAGAAACCGGTGTGATTGGATAACCTCTGTGGCGAACATCAACTACAAGCCATTAGTCATCTAGAACGTGACAATCCAAATTTGGCTTACTTATGGATGGGGCAGACACGCCCAGATAAGCTGGGTGTAGCTGAGAGGCTGAGGAAGCGCAAGGCTCGTCCTGATCAAAAGGGGATAGTAACCTCGGTCGTTTACATGTCTGTGCGCTCGAAGAATACTCTTGTCGTTTAGTGCTAGACATGGCCGATCACAGCTTTCGAGCAGTAAGGCTCCTAAGCACTGCTCCTTTTAGGACAGTACGAGGGGGGACCGATTTCAAATGCTTCATTTGAATGCATCGAAGAAAAAAATGAGGCGCGGCCAAGGCGCAGCAAGGCTGAATTGAATTGGTGCCCAGACACAGCCCCCACCTTCAGCTGCGCAAGGATCAGAGAACACAGCCCCATGCGTTTCCTTGTTGCATCATAGTGGCAGGATTCTGTTTCGCCGGACCTCAAGAGTAAGGCCAAAATGATAAGAATAAAGATCATGAGTACTACAAGGTATTTTTTTCCCAAGGCATCTTCTCCCCTTCATGACTTTGTTCACTTCGTTTGCATGGTTCAATATGTTAATTATTTACACCGTACTTAATCGAACACGTCATACGTGCCTTCGTTGCTGCTGTGTAACGATGTTTTCATTGGCGGCATTCATGGGTGCGGGGTACCGGTGACTGATCGCCGCAGGCAGCAACAGCGAGGCTGTGCCCCTCGAACGCTGTTCCCATCTAGAGCTCAAGCGAATGCGCCTTGTCCTCCAGCCTTGAAAAACCCGACTTCACGCAGGATTGATCACTGCGATCATTTGGTAACCCCAACATCATGGCAACCACACATCTTCCACTGAGCCCTCGCTTTCAGCAGTGCCTGAATGAATTCAAAGATGGGTTGAGCTCGGACATGACAGAAAGTTTCAAGTTCACTACGCTGGATGAGCTTAAGCGCCTTATCCACGATATACAAGAAGAGCAGATGAAATCCCGGCGGATGACCAATCTCAAACGGATTGCCCCATTCTTGGAAGCCATGGAGCAGTTCGACAAGGTGGTGCAGATCTTTCTGAATGCTGCAGATCTTCTTGCTTTCGTCTGGGTACGTGGCATTCTTTTTTTCTAACCCATGAGCCTTCCATCACGTGCTGTCAATATGCACACGTGACAAGACTACTGAATTGCAATGCACATGTCAAAGCTCGTATCATTCAAGATCCATTCAATTTTCTTTCATAACAAATCATCCTGCTAGTTCTTAGTTGTTTCATTCGTCGCTAATTCTTTAATAGGGGCCGGTCAAGTTCCTCTTACTGGTATGTATCCCAGTTTCCTGAATTCAACTATGTACCTCTAATCAAATGGACATGTGATCAGTCAGCACGGACGTATCACGATGCATTTAGTGCTTTACTCGATGCCTACTTGGATATCGGAGAGAATATTCCCCTCTTTGCTCAATTTGAGCAAGTATTCAACGACAAGTCTCAGATGCATGTCGCTTTGGAGTACGTGTACATCGACATTATGGAGTTTCACTCCTCTGCGATCAAATACTTCAAAAGCCCAGGTAAGCAAAGAACCTAAGAGAGCCACGTTCGGGATAGGGGTCTGATTAGATTTAAGTGTGGAAACAGCTTTTCCATGCGACCTGGAAGACATTCCGCACCAAGTTTGAGCCGACACTAAGCAACCTTCGCCGCCACAAATCGTTGCTGGAAACTCAATCGAACCTGCTATATCTCCAACAGTATCAGCTGGACAGGCAGCGGACACAGATGGAGTTTGAGAACATCGAGCAACAGGCTGAACAGAACCGCAGAATTTCCATCGCCAATTGGCTGTCCGCTGCTGACAGCGACTCCGACTACCGAGCAGCTGCTTCGACACGACACGAGACACCAAACAGCGGCGAATGGATGCTGCAGGAGGACTTGATGAAACGATGGCTGAATCCGAAGTATCCACTGCAGCCTCTACTCTGGATCAATGGAAAGCCAGGCGCGGGCAAGACTGTCCTTGCATCACTCATCATAGATGAATGCCGAAAGGCACCGAATTCAAACACAATTTTCTTCTTCCACAAATACGGAGATGAAAAGAAGAACTCTCTCGCGGCGATTCTACGCGGAATACTTTCCCAGGCAGTACGTATGAGGTCCATGTTGGTCCCATACTTGTTCGAAGAAGCCGCAAAATCCGGATCAAGCTTATTGGTAGATATCGAGGTTGCTCAACGCTTGACTGAAGTTGCTCTCGGGGCATTCGATTCCGTATTTCTCATCCTTGATGGTCTTGACGAATGCCCAAAGACTGCTAAACGACCAATTACTTTGTTCTTCCGCTCGTTGGCAGACAGAATGAATCAGTCAGTGCCCGGGAGACTTCGTTGGTGCTTCCTCAGCCAGCAGGATAATGACATTGGTGATCTTTTGAAAAACATCCCATCTTTCACGATCACCAGAGAGCAAAATAGTGCGGATATTCGTTTGTTTTGCCATATCCGGGGCCAGAGGATCCAAGAAGAGCTTGAGTATCCAGAAGAGAAAGCAAAGAAAATGGCCGACAAGGTCTCATCTCGAGCAGACGGTAAGCTCGCCCTATGCTCCCTTAGTTGCCGTTACTTAATATTAGACCTAGGAATGTTCGTTTTCGCGGCGTTAGTCATGCGATACCTCGAAGAGCAGACGTCTTGGAGACACCTGGAGGAAGAGATTGAAGCGATGCCCCTTGATCTAGACGAGGTGTTGGTACCCTTACATGCATTCATTTGGTTTGCACACTCACTTACTGATGAAAAAACAGATACGAGCGAATTGTGAGGCGTGTACTCTACGAATCCGGACTGGCAGAGCGATCAGCGGCACGGATGATCCTTGGTTGGCTGCTTACAGCTGTTCGCCCTCTCAAATGGCACGAGATCCAGGGAGCCATAGCGTACGATTCGTCAAACCATTCCTTTGATCTGCAAGGTACCAAACTCCGTAAGGGCCCGAAACGACTATGCGGTTCGCTCGTGGAGCTTTTCGCCAATGGAGAGATTCGTCTTGTGCACCTGTCAGCCAAGCTGTAAGTCCTCATTCTCGGTTTTTCTATTCAACAAACATAGTATACTGAGTAAGAATTGACTTTAATAGATACCTCGAGCGAAACGTGATGAGTGCTCCAGAGGAAGAGCTTAAGCTTCTTTGCCGCTGTCTCGACTATCTTCGCCTACCAGCATTTGACCAGAAACTTGGAGAGAGTTCTGCGCGAAAATACCTTTTGGAAGGGCAATATGCATTCATGACTTACGCTCTTCCAAGTTGGACAATCCACCTGGACAACATTTTGCGCGATCGACAATTTGAGCAAGATGGACCATTCAGACAGCTCACTAGCTCTCTTGAAGCTTTTTACCGGGATCACCCCGTGAGAAAAGACCAGTCACTGCAAGAAAAAGCCGTGAAGAAGACTCTCCATCATTTCAAAGAAGAAAGCTTCTTCGAACAACTTGTGCAGACCGTACATTTGATGCAGCAAATCAATTTCGACGAAATGCACGAGTCTGTCTCCAACGACACCGGCCATCTAGTCCCCCAAATATCTCTGTTCAGAAGGCTTATTGAGGAGTTTGCGAGCAACTCTACGATGAAACCGCGGGTTGAAGATATACACGGCAGCAAACTTTTTCGGTGTCCGGTATTGAACTGTCAATACTTCCACGAGGGGTTCTCTAATGCACGTGAGCGAGACAGTCATGTCAACGAACATTCAAGGCCCTACAAATGCAGCTACTCCGGTTGCGTGGCTGCCTTCATTGGGTATCCGACTGGAACCCAACTGCGGAAGCATGAGGCCGAAGTGCACTCCGTAAGAACAGATGCGTTGACATTTCCATGGCAAGGAGCACTATCCTCCTCTGAAGTGTGCCAGCAAATTGAATCTGGCGATAGCGAAGCCTTTCAATGGTGGCTCGAACAATTTGAGGAAGAAATCCCGCTGGATCAGATATGGAAGAACGACAGAACCCAAGGTCCCCTTCGTACCGCCATTAAAACGGGCAACATCCATGTCCTGAAAGAAATTCTGAGGCGTTCTGGATCTGTTCTCCTGCACCAAAGGCTAACCAAGAATCCAGAACGCCTACCAAGCGTAACAAAACTGGTGAGAGAAGCTTTAGACGCCCGCAACACTGATGCGGTGGAAGAAATTTTGTCTCATGCAAAGCATTTGAGAGACACCGATACCTTCCAGAGCTTCCGATTAGCTCTACAACGAAAACTCGATGCAATGGCATTTCGCTTCTTGAACCATCCGGCCTGCGAGATGGCGAATTCCAATCCCAACAAGAATCGCGCCATCAAATATCTTTCCAGCGCTGTTGAGCATTCGCGATTAAGGATTGTGCAGTCTCTCTTGTCAACAAACCTTTTCGAGGGGAGCGACATCTTAGCTAACAATGACATTCGGTATGCCCTGGTTAAAAGTACACCAGAAACATATCTGTTCTTGTTGCGCACTTGCACTTTCCGCAAACACACCAAGGTTTACGGTTACACGGCTGCAGAATTCTTCTACGAACGCGGGTCCTTGAATATTCTGGAAGCTATCTTTCTGGAAGTACCTACGGAGCCTGAAGAGGGCGATGAGGGTTGGATATTGGCAACAGAACTACTCAAAGCTTCCCGTGACGGCAACCTTGACGCAGTGCAGAGAATTATCAGCCAGCAAGAAGCCCCGATCAACCCGTTCAAAGATGGACCGACACCGCTGCATCTCGCAATAAACAGAAAAAATATGGCAGTGGTAGATGCTCTACTTGGAACGAGAAAGGCAGACGTGGGGCGCGAATTGTCGTACATTATTAGGAGAAAAAAGACCTTCCTGGCGAATAGCGCCATTAAAGAGTCTGTGGTGCAGGGTGATACGGCATTATTTTGCCGGCTACTCGAACATTCAAACTCGAACGTTGACTACGGATCTGATGTTTACTACGTAGATTTGTTCCGAGGGTTTGTTAAAAGGAAGGGCACGGCAGAGATGCTTGAAGCGCTAGACACCAAGATCCAAAATTCGAAACTGGATCGTGTTGCTGCGGGCCTGGATACTAGCTGAGGAAAATATAGATCTCCGGGAATCGGACACCTCAATCAAACGTCTGTTCAACTTGATATGATGTGATTTTTAGCAAGAAAGTAGATAGTACCTTTCTCTTCAAATACAACGTCTATTTTTTAGCGCTTATCTTTTGCAAGTTGGATAGGTCTTAACGCCAGTTCCATGATTGCCTTGGAATCGAGTTTTCAAGGCAGCAAAAGTATTGTATAGGCCACATTGCCCAATGACAAGGCGCTTGACTACGAATCAAGAGATTCTAGGTTCAACCCTTAGTGTGGCCACTACTTTTCGACCCAGCCCAACAGGCATCTTTTTAGAGAGATGGGAAGGGGTCTGAAAAGTTTTTCATGATAGCGTCGGTGGTGTTCAGCCACGCAGGTGTCTGTGCTCTATTCGGCGCATCATTTTTGGATGCCCTGTGCACAGACATTCGGTCGACCCTTCTGATTGATATACTTCAAGAAACACAAAGGTGGAAGGACCATGCGAGATGCAATTGAGCTACATACCATTGAAAGTGGGTTTGAAACTACGGTCGAAAACACAGGTGATGACAATGCTGAGAGTGGCGTGACAAATGCTGCGCCCTGTTAAGAGTTCTACAAACTCTATATTGACAGGGCCTCACAGGGGTTCAAGTGTATCTCAGCAACAGTTTATCGGGTATCATCCATGTAGGAAGCATCCATGCCAAGGGGATAGACGATATATCTGTAAGCTCCATATTAAGTCTACTTGACGCGCGCCAACCAACCGAGTATGTGGTATAAAACAGAAGTGCACTGGATGAACCGCTGCGGAAAGCGACGGTGAACTGAAGTGACCTTGCATCGTTTGCCGAAAGGGATTATTTACCCCGCCCCAAGCCGGGCAGGTCCTGTCTTTACCTGCAGATGCCGTGCAGATGCCAAGGACTGTACACGCATTATCCAGCCATTCGCCAATAATGACTTCGATGTGCCAATAGAGTTGGCATCTATGCAAGACACGCATTTCTAAGATGTGGCATTATATCAGTGGACTGGACGGCCAATAATTTGCGACTGTGACGAAACTGTACGAAAATCAAAAGCTCACACAAAAGCAGAGCCAGTTCCAATGCTTGGATCCAAGTAAAACCCGTCATCTCTATTCATAATCTCTCAGGAAACCCACATGGCGAAAAAGAAAGGCAGGAAATCCCTACTTGGATCTTCAGACTCCGCGGCATGCCCGGTTGAGGACCAGGAACCGCCCGTAACCAACGGCGATGCCATCTACGAAGAGCCTCAGAAGTCTCAAGAGCAGCCATGTTCACCACCGGAGGAAGTTCCCGAGCTGTCCCATCCAAACGACGAAGCGAAACCCAGCTCATCCGAACACGACAGACCCGTACACTGGTAAACCAATTCTACCACACCCATACCCAATAACAGCAACCAACTAACACCACAGCCCCTACTCCGGCCCAACCGCCACCCTCACCTGCGGCACCGCCTCCACCACCGCCGTAAAACTCCCCCGCGCCCTCCTCCCCGCCTCCATCGCCGCCAAATGCGCCGCCGACCGCGACGACGGCGACACCGTCGCCTCCCTCCACCTCGTCCACGCCGCCGCCGCGCACACCCTCGCGCACTACATCCACACCGGCACGTACCAAACGCTGCGCCTGGCGGACGACATCCCCGCCGCCGACCAGGCGGCAACGGAGCACGAGCGCGCCCTGCTCGCCTACGTCGCGGCGACGGCGTACTACGTGCCCGGGCTGGCGGCGCTGGCGAAACACGAGGCCGAGGCGCAGCGCACGGCGGCGCCGGCGGGGAGCGTGCTGCGGAACGTCGAGAGGGCGTGCGAGGACCTGCCGTCGGGGGATGGCTGGGTGCGCGAGCATCTGGGGAAGGTTTTTTCGGATCTGGATTTGGATTGTGTGCCTTGCGATGGGTTCGATTCGCGGTTTGCGGGGGCGCTGATGGCGACGATTGCGGATATTTTTGCCACCATGAAAGCGCACGTGGATGATTGGGAACGGCTGAAGCGGTCTTTGGACGAGGAGGAGGGTGGTCGGTCGGGGTCCGTCGCGAGTGGTGATCGGGTTGCTGAGCCCTTGGCTGATGAGGGGTGTGTTGTCTCGGACGCGGGTTTTTGTCATGACCCGGGTTCTTTCCATGACCCGGGTTCTTGTCACGACCCGGGTTCCTGTCACGACCCGGGTTCCTATCATGACCCGGGTTCCTATCATGACCCGGGTTCCTATCATGACCCGGGTTCTTCTCATGACCCGGATGAAGTCAACTCGTATCACGATGAGAAGGATGATGAGAGAGTAGACTTTGCAGACGATGAGCCCAAAGAGGAGCCAGAGGAAAAGGTGTATGACGAGCCATGCGCCGAATCGGCTAGGGAAGGGGTCAACGGCGTGTTTCCTGAAGAAAATGCTGATGCTCAGCCGGAGGAGTCCTATTGGAGCGAGCGTGCAGCCGAAGACCCACCGCCTACTAAAGAGAGTCGCGTTGAAGGCGTCGACTATCCAGCTGAGCCGACCGACTACTCTGGACACCCTGAAGGAGAGGAGGCTCAACCTGGGGAGGACCTTGCTCCACCTGATGAGCCTGCTGTACTTGACGAGCACTCTGCTTCACCTGATGCGTGTCCTTCCCCCTCTGAGGAGTACCCCTCGCGACCTGAGGCGTACCCTTCTCCTCCTGTGTCAGAGCTGGAACCAGAGGTACCGGTCGAGCTCGATCCAATTTCCGATGAGAGATTGGCACAGGAGGAAGAACCCTCATCAAGAATTACAGCTGCACAATGCGACAACGCATTGGAACATTTGATCGGCGATGGGTGGAAGCATTGTCCCTATTGCTCAGTAACGGCTCTCCGTATACAAACGAATGGTCACGAGTCCTAAATTTGTTGGAGTCTGATTGACAATCAGTCGTCATGAGTCTATGATTTTTCATATCCCTACACATTTCATTTTTCGGTACGTCAGTGCTTGAGTGAAAATAAGTTTCGTTTTACTCACATTTTCACATGAACTGTAATTGGGTGGATTGCGCAAGACGGAAACATCGAAAACAGGGCCAAATGGGACGTATGTCGACACGACAAAATACCAAGTTGTTGCTCACAATATTGCACGTGCTTGCAATGTAAGGAGTAGGCGTGAAATTTTACCAAACATCCAAATACGGACAGTTTATGTCGGGCATTTTTAAGTTTTGTCTGTCTCTTAGCCTGATCCAGACAAAGATTCACAACCCTTTTCGATTGGGCACACTGTTTGCCACAAGGAAGTACGAACCTCTGGAAGTATATAAACATCGCCCAGATCGTCGCGATAGCGCTGAATACAACACGCTCATCTTCTTTACTGCAGCAACAGACGATGAGAAGGCCTTGCAATAGTTTCTTCGGTAGTGGCCAGTGTCGTGCTGGTCAAAACTGCTCCTTTTCCCACGACCCAGATGATTTTGCAGTCCTACAGAGAGGTCGAATCACCCAGTGCAGATACTGGGCAACACATGGCACATGTCGGTACGGTAACGTTTGCCGATTTTGCCACGACAGTACATCTGCCGATGCCGATGCCGATTCCCAGGCCGTTAGACACTCACTCTTGTTCCAAGATCTGAAGGAAATGGCTGAGACTTTCGACCGGCCGCTACGTGGAGAACCTCTAGAAAAGGACGGAACCTTCATCAATGACATTCGTGATCTCAAAGAGCTATGTAGCTACAGCTGGATATCATCTGAGAGTCCAACCATTGCTGTACCCGGTAAGTCAAGACCGGCAAAGTTAGAGAAATGTCCTAATCAACGCATAGGGCTTCCTCCGATTCTCTCGCTTCCAGACCGCGATCTAGATCTGAAAGAAGACACGAAGACCCCTGGTTGTAGAGAAGAAGACAAACCAGAACCATATCGATACAGCTTTGAGCCTCTTATCCGCTCTCTCAAAATCATGGACCCAGAATTCAACATCAAGACAACCGATATCGTCACCGGGCTAGGAAATATTCGAAAACTGTTTGATTTCTGCGCCGGGGGATCTCACATCCCAGATGGAGTGAGGATCGATCTTGAGCTGATCGGATCAACTCTCTTCATGAGCCGCTACAGCTACGTTGTCGACGGCATCCGTTCAGATTCTACATTTTCAGGCTTCGGTCGTGGTTTTGAGCGCGAGTGTGTCCGTAACCATAGCTGCTTCTTGAAGGATGCCACGAGCTACCATCGCGTTGTCAGCTATGACCTGGGAAACTGTAAGCTTTGTGTACAGCACGAAGCAGATGCATGCAGACCAGAGTTCTTCCCGGGATGCAGCTGCGACGCCAAGGTACCCGAAACCGCCGAAGAAGCAGAGTGTATTTCATCACAGGAAGGAGAGAGTCCTGACAGTAACAAAGACCTCAATGTCGTGCGACATGGAGCAAAGTTGCCCTCTCAGCACATTTCAGAGATCAAGTCTCGTTGGAGTGATTCTCGAACGCCATACTTCCGTATTTTACCGCAGCTATGGCTATGTGGAATAAGAAATCTTGTCTTTGGCAGACACGATCTGGGTCTTTTCAAAAAAGACAGTATCGTGGAAGAGGATGCAAGCGCTATGGTGTCTCAATGGGTACAGGAGAACCAGGACAGCATATCAGAGCTTTCTAAATTGTTGGTGTGCATTTTTCAGAAGGTGGAATGGCACAGCAGGCGGCTGCGCAACAGAAGGTTTGCACTGGTGTTGCGTTCAGGACAGGGGCGGAAGTTGGACATGTACGAGCGGGAAGGGGGGCAGGCCATGTTGCCAGATGCATTGATTGAGGAGATCTGGCAGAGAGCCCACAATGGACCTTGAGCAATGTAGCTTTCCGAAAAAATGAACATCTGCGAATCTACTGGATGATAACAGATCCTTAGGCCGGTGGAGCCGGCATCGCCTCCACAGACTGTTCGTAATGTTCGACTCTGATCCCTGGAGTTACTTCTGGAACTTACTCTTCCAGCTATTTTACTTCCACGCTTCATGATCAAAGTATGACGATCGGATCATATCTCAGTTTCTAAGAAACACTTCTCAAAGCAATTAGTCGCCTACGTCGCGCAAGCGCAAGGATTGCGCTCTATGATGATTGAAAGAAATCAAGCAGATTGTAACATTTATGACTTTTATTTAGAAAAGAAAAGAAACCATTCGCAAGGTTCTTAATCAACTGATCTCAAATTAATGCTGACTGGAAACATGTTTGTGTCCTGACCAGGTTTGTAAAGGTTGAAGGGCTTTGTTCGTCTTCCGCTTGCTAGCCTTGACAAAGACTTTAATTAAACGAAGAACGACTATATAAATGGTATAGGGGTACGCTTTTGACAGACCCGCAAGATCGTAAGACTGTCAAACCTGTGCCTTAGAGCCATTGGCATCAACATGGAGATCGATAAATGGGTTGAAGCAAAGATTGCCGAAGCACGGAGAACCTCCGTTTCGATCGGAAAAGGGGAATTCAAACTACAACTCATTTCGAAGAAGCCAAAGCACGCTGAAAGGATCAGGCAGCTAGTAAACCTGTGATTATACCTTTCTTTTCTTGGTTGTTATTGTGAATCTTGCTAACTGATTACTAGGGCTGAATGGTGGTCAGCACCACCTCGCAAACCGCAAGCGACAATGCCAAGTGCTCCAACTGCGACATCTTCTCAAGCACCAGCTATGACGCACTCACAGAAGCCCTCTACGCTTGATGACGGATTAGCTGAAAGCTCCGCAGCTCTGCCGGACCAACCAACAGATACTGCCTTGAACAAGATGAAGGGCACCAAGTTTGACGGTAAAAGAACACTTGCACTCGCAAAAAGGACTTTGTTGATAATTCGTAACAGATTTCTGCAAATCACTGTCAAATACCTTCCCCGAAGTGACAACGGACCATGCTCCCCTGAGGATCCCACCTCTCTCCATGCAGGAAGCATTGCTCTGTAGCAGCAAAGATGAGGTATCGGCCAACTCTGTTACGTCTGGCAGTCTCGACAAAGCAGTGTTGTTCTCTGCCGAGGCGTATGAAAAGGATCAAGCGGTCAATATCCCTCAGTTCGCATTGTTTGGGAGCCGTGTTCCCGAACCAAGCACGGATGCGCCCATGATCGACAGAAGAGTCTTTCTGAACACGAACATCCCGTTCTCTGCATTTGTATGCGGCCTCCAAGGGAGTGGGAAATCTCACACCACTTCTTGTATTATCGGTGGGTTCCATCCACAATCAAGTTTCGCTTCAAATGATTCTAACCCCAACAGAAAACTGCATGATCAAAGCCGAGAGACTAGGTGTTCTTCAGTCTCCGTCCTCGACTCTCATTCTGCACTATGGAGAGTACACCACGTCACAGAGCTTCCGGCCCTGCGATTTCGCGTTCCTATCGAACCTCAACAGAGAGCTATCTGGCGACGTCAACAGGCCTTCAGTGACGGTCCTCGTCTCCCCGTCCAACTACCCGAGCATGAAGCTCCAGTACACAGCCATCCCTGGCGTGACTGTGCGACCATTACTGATACAACCGGCAGAGCTCACAGCAGGTATAATGCTCGCACTGATGGGAGTGTCAAACTCAGAGTCTCCACCGCTGTACGTCAATCAAATCACGAACATTCTGCGGAAAATGAGTTCGGAAACCGCCGGAGCGTTCTGCTACACGACGTTTCGCAAGCGCCTGGAAGAGGTACAATTCAGCGCCATCCAATGGCAGTTCCTCAGCCAGCGCCTCGAACTGCTCGAATCGTTCATCGATCTCTCAGGAAAATCAGCCAAGACTGAATTCGTTCCGGGCCAAATTACCATCGTCGACCTCTCCTGCCCGTTCGTGGATGAGAACACCGCGTGCCTCCTCTTCAACATCGGCATGAACACATTCATGCAGTCGACAGAGTCTCGGGGCAAGCTTGTAGTTCTCGACGAGGCGCACAAGGTAATTCCCCCGCGTACAGTCACACCCCACTTTCAAAAGCTGACCGTCTTCACACAGTACATGCACAACACAGCTGGAGCGAAGGAGTTGACTTCCCAGCTCCTATCGATGATCCGTCAGCAGAGAAATTTCGGCCTCCGGGTGGTGGTTGCGACGCAAGAGCCGTATGTCTCGCCGCAGCTGATTGACCTCTGCTCCATGATCGTCGTCCACCGCTTCAGCAGTCCTGCCTGGCTCGAAGTATTGAAGAAGCACATAGCGACGGATGCCGAAGACATCAAAGGCTTATTCCAAGAGATCTCGGAACTGCAAACGGGTGAAGCGATCGTTTTCGCGCCCACGGCTGTGTTGGATTACGATGGTTCGCAAGTTCAGAAATCTGGGGGGAGGAGGTTCAAGGTTGCGGTGCGGAAGAGAATCACCTGGGACAGCGGGAGGTCGATACTTAGCGTGTGATTTATTCTTGGAAGTAGTCTTCCGGCATGTCATTGATTGAGGGGCTCATCCATTGTAAATAGTCAAAGCCTCATTAGGAAAGAATAGGGAAAAAGAGCAATGAAAATCGTCCTCCTGACCACAACTCACAGGGTCTACGCTTATTCATGACTGCCGGTCTAAAGCGAAACTGCTGTCACTCACTAGGGAAAATAACGCCGACACCCACGGAATGCCCGCCCTGTCAGATTCTACTGTTGCTTGGGCTTTTCAATTTTATCAAGACCTGTATCAAGCTTCGAAATCCAATCCTGCAATAGACAATCAGCATCACCAGCGAAGGAGGCAAAGGGACCGACAAACGTACAAAGAGGAAGGTAGGCATCCAGCCAGTCAGGAAATTCACAATCGTCGCCGACCTTCCGCGGTAGATCTTGCCGTGCGCACCGCCGAGGATGTCGTTGACGAGGGTGCGAGCGTAGTCGTCGACCTTGGTCGGGACCACCTTCTCGGTGTCCTTGCCGGCGGCGCGGTCAGCGATCTCCTTCTGAGCGGGGGTGTAGATCGAGTTGTCCGGCAGGCGGAGCGGGGGTCCGTTTTCGAAGACCTTGCTCTCGACCGCACCGGAGACGACCGTCACGACCCTGACGCCGAACGGCTGCAGCTCGAGGCGCAGCGTCTCGCTGATCGAGTTCACGGCGGCCTTGGAGGCGCCGTAGATGCCTGGCAGTGATGACGGTTAGAAAAAGTGGGATGTTGTCGATCATGCGGCTTTCGTTGTTGTTGCTTACCATAGTACGGCGCATACATGATCGAGGCGAGCGACGAAATGTTAACGACGCATCCCTTCGCCGAGACGAGGAGCGAGGTGAAGGCCTGGGTGACGGCGGCGACGCCCCAGATGTTGACGTCGAACATGGCCTTGGCTTTCTGCATGTCGAAGTCGAGCACGGGCGTGACGTACAGCGCGCCGGCATTGTTGATGAGATAATCGAGCGAGCCGCCCGTCTGCGCCGACACGGCCGCGACGGCCGCGCTGATCGATTCCGGCGAGCAGACGTCCAGCGGCAGCAGCGTCACGTTGGGCATGTCCTGCAGCGCCTCCATCTTGGCAGGGTTGCGGGCGGTCGCGAAGACGTGGCAGCCGCGCGACTGGAACTCCTTGGCCAGCGCGAAGCCGATGCCGCCGCCGCTGCAGCCGGTGATGAGGACCGTCTTTGGAGAGGACATGATGCGAATGGTGTTGGAGTTGAGTGCTTACCGTGTTGGTGGTATTTATAGCGCACCAAGAGAGAAGGATCAAGGCCGCATGTAACTCACACTCGCAAGCTTTACCGGGATAGGAAAGGCTTACCGGGTAACCCCGAGTGTGAGTACCAGCTTCCATCAACGAGGTCCATCAGTAAAAGTCCAAAACGAACAAGAAGGTCAATTACGCGGCAAAGATTGCTCGATCTTTGATTGACCAGTATTTACGAGCACTAAAACCGTTGCCAAGGACCGGACGATTTACTAGCGCAATCAACAAAATCACGTGAATATCACGTGTAAGATCGTTGACTTGCACGTTCAGCCGTCGGAGCTCACGGATGTGTAAGTGTTTATTTTGTCTCCATAAGCCTTAGTATACGCGCTTTTATATCGTATGCAATTACTTTGTGTATGCTTTCCGTCTTGCAGCGTTTGCATTGCTTCGTAGCGCAGGACCTGAGTTCAAGGCAAAGAAGGCATTTCTTCGGGAAACTCCAGGGCGTCGGTGCGTCCTTACTAAGCGCCGTGATCTGATCCATGTGAAACGTCCCCCTATTGGCACCACCAACATACGGTCAGCCGCCCTCGTCTAGATTCTCTCAATCTTATCTTACACCTCTAAAGCTCCAATTCCTCGATAAATTAATAGCGTCTGGATATTCTACCTACGGGAGCATCTTCCGTCTTCCAGTCGTTCCTCACCTCCACCATGATCGTTTTCACCGACATTCAACAAGAGGCCTTCAAGGCCGCTGGAGAGGGCAACTTTGAACGTGTGAAAGAAATGCTGGCCGGACCGAACCTCGTCAAAGACAAACCTAAATTCACCACTCAGCTCCGCGAAAAGCAGCCCTGGTCTGAAATGGATCCGCATGACCTCAAATCCGTCGAGTTTCTATACATGAACGCTGCCCGTGGAGCCCCAATGGGGAAGCTGCTGCCCGTCAATGCATCCCGTGAGGGCCATGTGGCAATTCTGCAGTACATGTTTGATTGCTATCCCTACCCGAGATCTCACCTCCTCGACGCTATCGGTGACGCCATTCTCCACGGTTCTCGAGAGACCGTGCTTTTCTTCCTCGAACGCTGGCCTGACATTGTCAACGTACACCAATGCGGTTCCCACAGCGGGACTCCCTTGTGCCTTGCGCTTATGATCGAGCGCCGTGCAGCCGCCTATTCCATGGCAGAGCTCTTGCTTCAACATGGCGCCGATCCGAACAAAGAGTCCCAAGGTCTTCCTATGGAGTATGCCATTACGTCATCATGGCCCGAGCTGGTCCCGCTGCTTATAAAGTAAGATATCTCTCCCATCTCTACTATCTTGGCTGATCTTGTGACACAGATACGGCGCCGGGCCGTTTTCTCTGGAGAAGGAGCTTCAGCTGCTCCCGCGCGCAGCAAGCAACGGAAGGCTCGAAGCCGTCAGCCGGCTCATTGAAAAGGGCGCTGACCCGGAAACCGCCACTCTCGAGGCTCCGTTTAGTGGCTCGCCGTTGTGGAATGCAGTTCGCAGAGGCGACTTCAGGATGGCTGAGTACCTGATCTGCGCGGGCGCTGATCCAAACCAGCGAAACTTCGCCGGACAGTCCATGCTGCAGGTGGCGGAGGACCTTTCCACAAACAAGAAGGAGATGATGGTATCTTTACGGGCATTTGGTGCCAAGTAATGGCTCAAACGATTGTATGATAAGACGGCCAAGCAAGTTTTCTCGTTTACAATGCAACACTATTCACTTGGAGTACCCCATCCACCTCCGCTAGGGTGTTGATCTGCATGATCTCCCCAGCGTTCGAAATCAAGGCTGCTTTCCCGCCGACATTAATTTTGTCCAATGCCGTGTGGTCCTCATTCCACTTCTGGCTCATCTCCATCGGTGATCGTAGTAGATGGGTCCACGCGTACGTTGAACGACTTTGTTTGCGCGGTTGCCATGTTTCAAATTGGGAAAATTGCCAGGTGATGTCTGGACTCTCTCTGTCAGCCGTCTAATGCAGGTCTATTCAACGAGAGCGAAAGGAAATCAGACAGCGTAAGCCTCACTAGGTCTTGGATGGGTATATGTAAGTGTATATAGAAAGGTTGGTATTCATTGCCACTTGTGCAAATCAAGGTGGGACGTGCTCGCTTTCCTTACCCGTGTAGGTAATTTTGAGCGGAAAGACTCCGCTATCAGTGATGCCGCTAAGTTTTAGACTATCGCGTCATTCACCGCGCCGGCATGTCGGGTGCGGGGAGGAACCTCATTGGGGTCTCATCGAGCTCACACCATCCTACGGAGGTTTGTACCAGTAGTCTCTTCCGCCCTAGGATGCAATTTATCAGCGATTGGCGGAAGAGACTTTTAGTACGAACCTCCGTAGTTAATTCGACGCATCTCAATATACAGAAGGGTATCACGGCGAAAGGCGTGCGTGGGTTTGTTTCTTGCTCGGCTCATGGATAGCTGAAGCTCTTTCCCTGGCGTGTATGCAAAATCGTTAGTTCCGCATTCTTGTTCGGACAACTAACTACCCAATGGTTGCTGTCAGCTGCTTACGTAAGCGTGGACCGCCTGGGTAAACCTTGGGTTCACCCAGGCGGTCCACGCTAAACCCAAATAGGAAGTTTGTGATCCACCGCCAATTTGATCTATCGCGTAGAAAAGAGCCGAGTATATCACAGTTCCGCGTGATGCAAAGCTAGCCAGAGCTTCAAGTTTTGTAGATTTTGGCAGCCCATCAATACAAGAAGTACAACGATTGTAAAAGGACGTCAACACTCATGACGCGAATTCGGTTCCCACATGTTACTTTTCACGCTATGCTCCGGTTGCGATACTCCCCTGTATTACTTACTGCTGTTGCTGTGTGAATAAAGAAGGCATAATAGATCTATCTTTTCTCACGCAACATTGTAATGCTGTTTTTATGACTTCAAAACGGTACTGTTTATCACTATCTTTAAATCTTTAACAGTGATTAAATTGGCCAATTACTTATTTCCGTGGCATCAATTTTATTCTACGTCCAAGCGCACACCCCCATTACTTTCTGTAACTGCCATACTTCTTCTAAAACCTTCCATCCCGTTTCATACATCGGTACGCCCAGAAGTTTCCATGCTCCTCCCAGCTTCATCTATTCTAGCCCAAGATCACAGATCATGCCCCTGCCAACCCACCACCCCCAGCCGCCTCACCGTGCAAATCCCGTTCCCCCAACGCCTCCACAGCCCGCTTCCGCCAGACCGCGAACGGCACAGCCCTCACCCACGGCTCCCGCACCACACCCTCATCCTCCTCCGTCAACGCGCAAAACCTCACTTCGTCACCAGCCGCTTCCTCCACAACGCCCCAGCTCAGCGGCGCCGCCGAAATGTCCTCCTCCGCAGGCCGGCAGCTTGCGCCGCCACCAGGCAGGCCTTTGCACGAAGGGGATGTCGACGGGGCAGCAACCACGTCGCAGCCCGCATCATCATCATCGCAGCGCCACGGGTGCGGCCGGCACGCGGCGGCGATGGCGGCGCTGCACGACCCGACGACGGGCATGCCGGTCTTGAAGCGCGGCAGGGCGGCGGTGAGGAGGCAAGCGAGCAGGGCCAGCAGGGCCGCAAGCAGGAGCGCCATGGCGAGCGGCGAGAAGCCGCAGCCGAAGAAGCGGTTGTCGTCTGATTGATCTGCCGTTGTCGCTCTTCCTGCTCCTCCGCCGCCGTCGCCGTCTCGGTCTCCAGCTCCAGCATCTCCGCCGTCGACCAGACTGACGGTAAACACGCTCTGCGACGCGAGCCAGTGCAGCAGCGTCGACGCGGCCGACAGCGGCACGCCGTAGCGCCAGGGCAGCTGCAGGAAGTGCGAGACGCGCTGCGCGCCGCGCGGGACGCTGGACACGCGCAGCCCCTTCTTCCCGCCACCTCCTCCACCACCATACCCATCCCACTCAACACCCAAATACAGCGCGGTGAACAGGCCGTTGTAGGCGCAGTGCAGCAGCGACAGCAGCGGCTGCCCGGCGTTAGCCAGCAGCGTCGCGCGCCAGATGGTAGCGGACGGGCCCGGGCCGTTGTTGTTGCTGCTGCTGGTGATGGGGATCAGCGTGTCGATGTTGACGCTGGCGCCGATGCCGGTCGCGAAGGGGCTGCGCGACGGGTCGCGCCGCCGCACGCGCGCGGTGCCGAGGGCGAGGCCGGCCGTGGTCAGGGCCAGGACGGTCGTCAGCAGGAAGCCGAAGGCGAGGCGGCGGGACGGGGCCGTGGCTTGGAGTTTGCGGTGGCGGGGAGGCGGTGGTTGCGGGGAGGGAGCGTGGGGGAGGGTGGGGGTCCA
>RHKH01000214.1:3691-44102 GCA_009829795.1 Lasiodiplodia gonubiensis | reverse complement strand
CCCCCAGGGCATCCGCTACCTGATCGAGTACCTCTACACGGGCAAGTACAGCACGGCCGAGCCCGTCGTCGACCCCACCACCGGCGCCGTCATCCACGCCCTCACCCCACAGCAGCTCCGCACGGCGGTGCTCGCGCACGCCGACGTCTACGTCGCGTCCAAGGCGTACCGCGTGGCCCGGCTGGAGCGCGTGGCCTACGCCGCGCTCGAGGCGGGCCTGGCCCAGGAGGCGCTGCCGCTCGACGTCTTCGCGCCGCTCGTGCGCACCGTCTACAACGCTGGCGTCCCCGCCGACGTGCCCGACGCGGCATGCCCCATCCGCGACGACCTGTTCCAGTACGCCCGCCGCCACGTCGAGCGGCTGCTCCACGCCGACGACGGGCGCTTGTTGCGGGACGTCTTCCAGGCCGCGCCGGACCTGGCCCGGCGGCTCGTCGACAGGCTGGTCGCCGCGAACGGCGCTGAGCAACCGCGTCCGCGAGCTCAGGGGCGAGTTGGAGCGGCGGGAGCGCGGGGGCGACAGGCAGGCCGTCGTGAGGGCTGATGCTGCTGATGCTGATGCCGATGCCGGCAACAACAACAACGACTTGGAACGGCAGCTCTACGACGCCTGGCAGGAGTTCGAACAGCACCGCGAGAGGACCGAGGCTCGTATCAGGGAGCTGGAGCAGAACAACAACGTGCAGGGCCGCAACGACGACGACGAGCTCCGGCAGATCAACAACTTGCACGCCGCCGACATCCAGCAGATGGCCGACTCGCACGCCAACGAGATCCGCGAGGTGCGCGAGCAGGCGGCCCGTGACCGCCAGAGGATGGAAGAGGAGTTGGACAGGGCCAGGACCGCCGCCGCCGCTGCTGCTGGGGAGGTGCGGGACAGCATGGGGGACAACGACCTCCAGCTGATCCACAGCATGTACGCCAGCGAGATCCAGGAGGTGCGCGAGCAAGCCGCCCGTGACCGCCAGCGCGCGGCCGACGAGCTGGACAGGACCAGGGCTACCGCCGCCGAGGAGCGCGAGCGGGCAGTGCGTGACGCCCGCCGCGAAGCACAGGACGGGCTCGCCGGACTCGACAGGGCGGCCGCGCACGACCTCAGGATTGCGGCAGGTGACTACATGCACGCCGCCAGCGACATCAGGCACGCCGTGCACGAGAACGCTATGCACGCGAACACTGGGCCCGACTATAATGTTGTGGAGCACCGTCCACGTCGAGAGCACGGGTCGTCCGGAGACTCTCACTCGAGGCACTACCACCCCCGCCGCCGCCGTCACGGGAGGAGCATGTTGGTCTCTAGGTCCAACGGGTCGGGTAGAGTGGTCGATTTGGACGATGTTGAGTATGGACGCTTGATGGGTGCCCTGCTTTCGTAGTGTGGTGGAAGGTGGTGTTTACCAAATATCGACCCAACAGATATTTGGCCGCAGCAGGCTTGTCGGTTGCTACGCTGGCTACTAAAAATGTGCAGGAGGACTGCGCTGGTTACTAAAAGTTTGCAGGAGGACTGAGCTGGTTACTAAAAATGTGCAGGAAGGACTGCACTGGATTTCAAACGGGAGTTTTCTTTATCAAAAACACGGTAAAACAAAGGTTTTTCTTCTCAGATAGCTTGATATAAAAATCCAAATCTGAGTTTTTTCCTTAAACCTTCGCTAGGCTTCACTGATGGTATTCTTGGCCCTTGGCGTTCTCTTCAGATGTCCTTTGTTTACTTTGGTGACTGATCATGAAAAGCTTCTCCCTGCAAGCCCAACCCCTCGTCAGAAGTAACAAGAGTACTGAACAATGTCCTCTTTCGGCCCAGATCTTCTGTAAAGATTGTGAGCATAGACGTTGAGGAGTAGATCCACGATCGGATCGAGGGAGGGCTCCAAGAATGTGTCATCGGCTAGTTTCGTAGACGGTGGGCTTCATCCGGTACATCACAGCGGAGACGATGAGCAAGACACTAGACGGGCCGAGAAATGGCGACTCGGAGAGGAGAGTGCCCAAAAGCTGTGGGTCAGCCAGAAAGACAACAATGGCGATTTCCAGCACCTCGAGATCGTGCATAAAGAGCTGTTAAAGGGCCACAAATGATACTGAAGAAATAAAAGAAGCAGGATGTACGGTTATGGATTGGCACTCCCTTGAAAGCTACTGAGATAAGGTGAAAGACTGATTTCTGTACTCCATGGCGAGCCAGGATTGGAAACTCTCCATCACTGAACGCGTGGCAGATTGAACTGAAGATCCTCTATATGCCGAAGAGCCGGATGTGGCCCCTGAATTTGTTGAGAACAGTCAAACAACGTACTTAGCCTTGCCACCGTCTGAGTGTGTTTTATTTTCTCTCGGCGAGAGATCTTGTTTCTAAACAACGTCTCTTAAGCACTGACCCAAGATTCTCTTGTATCTGCTCAAAAATATCTCTACTCTCAAGTATCCAATTTCAATTGCTTGAAGTTTTCCTGCAGGTCCTGGAGTATGATCGCGGGATAATGTTTCCACGGCAATAGAAGGTCGACGTTTGACTTGACACCGTACCCTCAGGTATCAAGTTTGGGGCTCTGATGCGGGAGAACATCTCTGGGGCCTGTGTTTGCGTATAACAGAAACACAGAGATGCAGAAATGGTCTGAAGAAACAGTAGGTAAGCCAGCTACAGTGGATCTGAACGGACGCCAGATCAAGAACGTCAAGTGGATACTCTTGTCATCTTCGAAAGCAAGAAGATCTTGACCGAAGAGGTTGACGTCATCTCAGGTACTTCTCGAGTAGTATATCGAACGCCAGGTGAGGCAAGCAAGCTAGCCTCACCTTTCTTCAATGCATGAGCACGTGCTTTTTTTCCATGGCACCATCACATGTCATACTTGATGCATGGCCTTTAAAACCCCAACACCAGGCTTCGCTCCAGCTCTTTGGACTTAACCCAAACACCACAGAATCCAAGCCACCGAGGAAGTGCATAGGCATAGCAAAAGCTTTTTCAGCGGCGCCGGCTGGCGCACAGCGGCAACCAAGATGTCTGAATTAACAATGCAGAACAGTCTCTATGAGTAAGTGGTTAACAATACCTTCCTCTCTTCACCCCGTCTCACCTAGCTCAAGAATATCGAGCTAACTCAAACTCCCATAGGACCATAGAGAGCGGAAAGTTCAGCGACCTTACTCTTTGCCTCCAAGATGGAACCAACATCAAGTGCCATCGCGTCGTTATGTGCACGCAATGCGAGTTCTTCGATAACGCAGTGAAGCCAGGACGCTTCAAGGTAAATTCTCTCTTGATCATCATAGATAAGCTTTTTCGTCTCACTATACATGTACAGGAAAGCTCGGGAGTCATCAACCTGGAGAACGATCCGCCTCAAGCGATAAGGCGCATGGTAGAGTTCCTCTACACGGGAAAATACACGACAGACCACGAAGACCATGACATTCTGGAACTTTCTTCCAACGAGTACGACAAAGCCATGTACGCTCACACGCAAGTCTACATCGTTTCGGCAGTATATCGGATTCCTGGGCTCCAAGAGATGTCGTCGAACTTCATCAGGCCCGCGCTAACTTATCGCACCCTTGATATCTTGCCTTGGATCTTCCAACAAATTGATTCTGGAGTTCCGGCTTCTGTCTGTTCCCTTCGCGGAGACCTCACCAACTTTGCCCGAATGCATGTTGTGGATCTCACCTCTGGAGACCGTTTCCAGCACATGATGGATATGGTGCCGGCATTCATGGAGTTTCTCATGCATGATCTGGCCAAGAGCAACCAGCGGGCGCGATCAGGGCTGAGGAAGGCTGACCGTCGCATTGCTGAACTGGAGGCCAAGGTCTCTTCCAGCCCCGAGTACTGCTATCAGTGTCCCCACTGTTGCGAGTTCTTCAACACGGTGATGCCAGCCTTTCGTGTCAGGGTTGGTTGTCCATTCTGCGGAGTCACTAGACTGACAAGCTCTTGGAACGACTGCACGATTGGGGAATCATCCACATAGTTCAGCCGATAGCTTGAGGGAAAACACTGGCACTTCCACTCTGGTAGCTTGAATAGTATTGGACAATACATCTTCTTGCGGTCCAGGTCTCCTGCAGATAATGTGAGCATAGACGTTGAGAGATTGATTTTACGATCGGATTGTGGGAGAGTTGCGAAACCGTGCTATTGACAAAACCTGCAGATGAAGAGCTATGCTGAAGCTACCGCAGCAGCATCAAAAATTTCAACTAGTTGTATTCTTGTCTTCACGAATTTCGCGTCCTTGCGTAGCATACGAGGCGCGCATGTTCTCAGAAAGATACAGACACAGGTGACCGAAGCAGTTCGCAGTCGCTGTATGCATACTTACGTCAGCCTTTTATTGATAATGATTTGGCACTGAGGTGGAACAGCTTCCCAGAAATGAAGTTATTACTTTCGAACCAAGAAAAACCCCGCTGATTGCTGCACTGCGCCGAGCACCTCGCTTGCCAATAACAGTTACTCGTCTGATTATGTCGGTATTTGGATTTTGGTCGCGAATAGCAGACACAAATCGGGTCCGCTTTCCCTGAAGTCTGGAGCGTTTCTTATCGCATTGCATGGTAGCACTGCACGTCTCAGTGGTTCATGTGGCATGCAAGTATGCAGTCAGAGCGAACCGCATGACGCACATTACTATGGCTTACGCGGAGGCCTTTTTGTTCAATAAGGCGATTCCACACTGTGAGCTGGCTGTATGCCATTGATCCAGCTGCGGTGCTTACGCTTAGTAGGCATGAACATGCGGAGGAGCGTTATGATCATCCAAACACAAGGCCTGAATCTTCTTCCTGGCAGCGCAGATTTTCGGCGCTGCTGTAATCGTTCGAAAAGTGGGTGGCCATAAATTCCAGAGCATCGCCTTGCAGCCTCTGGAATTCCGACTTCGAGACTCACTCCATCGGCCGAAACCATCCGGGAGAAAGGTATCGAATAACATGTCAGAAACCCAAACAGCCCTCGTGAGCACTGCGAAGGTCGGCACAAAAAGCGCTGCAGTCTCCAAAAACCAACGTTCATCTCAGGCAACCAAAGACCTCGTCGGGGCAGTCAAAGCATTCATCGCCAACCCGTCTTTCCAATCCGCATCTGATTTGGCAGATGAAAATGACCAGTTGAGAAGGCGGCTTCAAGAAAAGGACGACGAGTTACAGCGGTGGCGCTCAGCTAATGAGGGCTGCCTGATGGTGTTCCGCGAAGACAGCGCGCGCCGCGACGAAGATATTACCCGGCGGGACGGCAGGATCAGGGCACTCGAATCGGCCGTCGCTGATCAAAAGAAGCAAGTAGACGCGCTTCAGTCGATTGAACAGCGGATCTTGGCTCAGCACAGAGAAACAAGTGATTTGTTGAACATGGAGAGAAGCAACAATGCAGCAGCGCAAAGGCGAATTTCGGAACTGGAGATCGGAATCGGAAACCAGCGGGGGCAGACCAAGAATCTGAAAGAAAGGCTGGAGGCTGCCGAAGTTGCGAGGAAAAATGCGGAGGCCTCATACAAAGCGCAGAAAGACATCGGTGTCGAATCGAGACGGATGCTGAAGGAAACGGAGAACGAACTGAACGCCTTGAGAGGTCTGGGATACGACCTCAAAGAAGAAGCAGTTGACCAAACGTAGGCCCCTTGATATTTTTAATTCTCTTTCAGGGTGTTGACACGCGTACAGGACTTCTCGACTATCGGGTCTATGGCAACCTGCCCTGGACTTGATGAGAGATTACATCGGGCAGGATCTCGATGACATTGTGCTTCAGGTATGTGACTACCAGGGCCACACTACTGCAAATCGCTGAGAAAACCTCCACGAGGACCACTATGCCTGGACCAAAATCGACAACGACCCGTCTCCCATCGTCATTCCACGATCGAATTCATACACAGCAAAGGTCATGCGTATATCAGCCGCCATTTCCATTCTCGGAACATCGATCCACGCGCAAATACTCCAGCCCACATATCTTCTTCCCGAGGGCAGCGGGATCCGGGAGTTACTCTTCGATCATGCAATCACCGATCCGGAGCGAGAATCGCTCGTTCGAGGAGTGCTCTTGGCCATGTCTAGAGACAGGCAGCAGGCATTTGCTATCCACCGAGTCACGAACGTTGTCGACGATGTGATGGGCTACGTGCGAGATCTCGTCCCCGTCCACCAGCGTGGAGAGTTTGTAGAGAAGCTCACGGATGTTGTGTTTGATATACAGAGATTGTGGGATGATGTCAAAAGCCTGAAGAGTATGGTGGAGCCGAAGTTCGACTTCTATTCCGACAACTTCGAGATCCAATCTCTCGAGGCAAAACTGAACTTGATGGACAGCGTAGGAGTCTACGAAGACCACGAATCTGGCGAAGGGGAGCAAGAGCTTCCGTTGTTGGTTCTCCCGGGGATGTTCAGGGTGGATAATCGTCATGTGGTGCAAATTACACCCGGAACCGTTCTTTCGGCGTCAAGGGTTATCGACGCGACGCAGGAAAAGGAGTTACAAACAATGGGCTCGAACCAAAGAGCATTAATAAGCCGAAGGCGTCCGTCAGTCCAACGGGACAGGCTGTTGATTTCAGGAGGGAGATATTCAAACAGGGCAGCGTCGGGTGAAATACAACATTTTTTAGGTTAATTACACGAGTGGCAAAGCTTTTGAGGAGGTTTGAGAGAAGCACCCGCCGTTAGAGTGGTCCCATGCATGATCAGCTGGCTTGTGAGGGTATTGATGGAACACGAGCTCAATTACATCCTTATGTATAATAACTAAATCCCCTCGTCATTCAGGCATATGAGGTTTCAAAGGAATTCAAGTAGTCCGAGGCCTCAGGCCTATCCCCATCAATCAAATCTTACGAGGTAATGCTGTCTTCACGTTCCACAAAAATGAGGGGTAGAATGTGGGTAGTATCATATTGAGAGATGAGGCATTTTTGGTGATTGGTAAGTAGTGCTCCCCGCGTATTGGTTTCACCATACATGAGATCTTGGCTTTCCGCTCAAATGCTTTGTGCAACGTTGTGCAGACTCAGCTATGATATCACTGGCTGACATGAGTGATGCAGCTCCCGCATGGTCAAGCCAGGTGGGTTGACAAGGCTGAGGCTCTTTGAAAACTCAGCCCCCCCACCTTGCGAAATTTGACAGACGACGTAACCTTCCTCTATCTGCTACGATGTCTAGCCCAGAAGACGCGCCCAGGCCTGCATCATTCGGTATCGAAACGGAGGGCTTTCAAAAACGCCCAAGATCGGTTTTCGCAACGCCAGGTTCCAACACTGAGCCTGATGTGGACATGTCTGAGGATGAGAGGAAAGATGTCAATGTTTTGGTCGCCGAAGACAAGTTGGTATTCTCATGTGTTTGCCTGTTCTTATGGCTAATGGCTGGTAAAGCATCATCAATCAGAAGATCGCGCTCAAGATGATTAAACAGCAAGGGTTCTCTGCGAGTGCAGTGTGCAACGGGAAGGAGGCTCTGGATTACCTGATGGCAGTCATTAACGGTGAACGTTCTGCGCCGAGTATCATCCTCATGGACGTTCAGATGCCTGTGATGGACGGCTACCAGGCTACACAAGCGATTCGGACCCAAGCATCATTCAGGGATTGGCCTCACGTCCGCAATATCCCAATCATCGGCGTGTCGGAATTCGAAACACAATGTGACAGGGAGAGGTGCCTGGCCTCGGGAATGGACGACTTCCTGTCAAAGCCCCTGGAGTCTGAGTCGTTGGAGAAGACATTGCTTGTGTGGGCTACCGTTGGCGAGCGGGACTTGGAAACGCCAATCAATTTCCGGCAGGCTAGGGAATACGCAGGTCGACCGAATTGCTTCCCTGGTCATGTCGGTCCATCTCAATCAACACATGAAGTGCTTCCAACACCGCCTTACCTTCCCGCTTTTGGGTTTCCGAATAACCTTCACTCACCATTCACGCCCATGAAAACACCTCTCGGTCAGACTGAATACCCTTTTCCTCTTTTTGAGCCTGGACCGAATATCATTGGAGAAGCGAGCTTCATGCATCCGAGAAATGAAGCAGTGCCTGCACCGCAGTCTGAGGCTGACCAAGTTCGCGCTACGGCCAAAGCCTCTTTGGCTGGAACATTGTCACCAGCAAGTATTCCACGGCGCTCTACAAAAGGAAAACAAAAACAAACTGAAATTCCACACGCTGAAGACTTGGACCTTGACGTTGGATCGTGGTTCAATACAGATTCTGTCACCTTCAGAATCAACTGGGACCTCGTGAAGTTCGTGGAGACACAGCTGTCCTCGGCTAAAGATCTTGAGTTGGTCTTGACTGTGAGTGGGACGGCAGAGAGAGCATTTGCAGCCACATGTGGTGACTACGTTAAACGACGCTGGCCAAAGAATGGTATACGGGTCATCAGAACTCTGATACTCGCTCTTGAGGGAGCATCGATCATCAAACAGCGACATGGCCCCGGCAGCCCAAACGATAACCAAGGCTGTACTTTCTCCTTCACAGTGGAAGATGAATACACTACATGCAGCGCTCAAGGCACGAGAGGGGATCTCATTCAATTGGCGAAACAACTTCGTTGGCTCACTGCTGTCTTCAGACTTCCAGAGGAAGGGAAACTTCTCACCTCGAGAGCAAAAGTTTCGCCGTCATCCACAGATGGTAGTTTGGATGTCAGCGCAGGCCCGACTTCTATTCCTTCTGGAAGCACGGGAACCTGCTGGTCCGGTATGTTCGAGGGATTTGTTTTGGCCGAGGGCTTCTGGGTCCCGGAGAGAGAAGAAGAAGAGTTTGGGGTTGAGATCTCATTCGAGGCAATGGTCCTCCTGGGACTAATTTGGTATCCATGCAAGTGTCGTGGCAAGCTGTTTCTGAAAGGAGACACAACGGCGCTTATTCCGGTATCGTGTGGAACCGCGGATGCCATCCAGTGGCACTTTCTTCAGAGCGAGGATGAAGAAACCCCCATATCCTGGGATATCATCAAGAAACACGCCGACTCGATGGTCGATATATCTGAAGTTGGAGATTTGGCAACTAAACGAGCATTCGTCGGTTACTTTTCCAACGCGAAGATACACCTCGGCACACGAGACTCGGGATTCCGCAACATCCAACTGTCTGGTGCAGACTTCAATGACGAACGCAAACTCAGATGGGGTAATGAATACACCGGAAGCATTGGAACTTCTGGCCTGGGATTCCTTGGGGCCGGAATATCTGCGAAGATGGTTGTGCACAATACAGCAAACAAAAGGATCCAAGCCGCCCAAACCCGCATTCTCCAAAGGATCGCCAATGCGAGGCGTCTTCCCACGCTACTCTTCGATTTCAAATCGAAGCGAGCTTGGCTTGTTCCACAACTCAGCATTATACTCCATCTCGTGCTAGCTTGGGCATTCAATCAGGAAGACGCGAGTGACCTCCAGGCGATGATGCCGTACGCCGACGCCAACTGTGACGGCGGCGAGGCAGCATACAGAGCCATAAAGCCGGTGATGAATGCACAACTGCCGGAAAGGTTCAGAACCAATGAGACAACAAAGTTTTCACAGCTCTTGACCGAGTTCTTCGCCTACATCACTCACATCACGGAACAGCAGATGGACTCTGAACTCAAAGAAGACAAAGATCTTGTCGGATACGAATTCAAGAACATCGCGGAGTTACAACAGCATGTGTGGTCCAGGAGAGCTCACATCGATGCTGAAAGTAGCGCTGGCTGGCTTAAATTGGTTGCCTCGAGACCAGATATACCGATTTTGTTCTGCAGCAACCTTGCAGACCCCATACGACTAGCTCCAACGGAAGGAACTGAGCACATGTCGGCCTGCACGGAAGCTGCTCATGGCCAATACTTTCTAACGGCATCGATCAAATGCATTGAAAACCTTTCCGAGCATTGCGGCGGCAGTGGCACACTGAAGCTTTACAACAACCTCTACTGCGTTCCTGGAGCACATATCAAGGACGGAAGAGGCATCGGCAAGGCTGACCATTCCCCATGTTACCATACCCTGTATGAGATCTCGAACCGTCCACCGAAAGAAACGCCCTCAATTTCCGACAGCGGAGCAGTCACCATCGGGAGAATCTCGTCAAAATTAACAAAAGCCAATCACAAACCAACACTGACCACGCTGAGGGTCTCCAAGGAGAGCGAGACGCAACTGGAGAAAAACAGCAATGTACATCAAGTTGTGACACAGATCTCCGAGATACGCAAGGATTTACGAATCCCGCTCAGAAGGGGTCATGTGCCGCATATACATTCGCACGGAGCACTAGCTAGTAGGATTCCGCTGATAGCAAGACGTGCTGAGCCTTTTCCAATATCTCCTTTCCAACCAGGTCAAGGAACTGCCTGTACTCCGCCGCCTGATCCGTACGAAGGCAAAGATGCCTTTCCATTCTATACTCCCCCGCAATCTGATGGAAGCCAGAGGATACGAGAGCGGGATGAGATGCATCCTGGCTTTGGGTCATCGTTTGCTTGAAGATGAAATGAAGCAAAGGTGCCAAATTGACTCCCACACGAATGGTGACCGGCAGTGTGGAAGTGATTCTTCTGTTCAACGGGTACCATCGATTGGAATATTTTTAACATTCTGCGGGAGTGCCTTGGCTTCCTTACTCTTGACTGTCTCTCATTTGATTTGCTGTGGATTGGAAACAGCACCGTCTATCTTTCATGAACGCTCCTTCGACTCAAACATACAACACACCAACTATAGCCTTGACGCCTCTTTGAGTCCAATACATCAATAGGCCTTCCTCTTTAGTCAATGTGCTGTAACTTAACAAAATTGATTACGACGAACATGTTCTGTCAGTGACCTCTAAACGACCCTAAATCTCCCATTGACGAAGGTTATGAAATCCCCCAAATCCATCTCATGCGGCGACAAACCAACTAGATGTTCGAGATTAACCCAGTTCCCCTCGCTCATGGCCCTGAACATCTGCTTCACGATATTGCATCTCCACATCGGCTCCCTGTCAAATGCATCACGTCTCGTAATCCGACAGCACGCTACAATGAGGGAAGCTATTCCAGCAGCTACCATGACAGACGCATCGAAGTCCAGAGTTGACATCTTTTCGCCAGGGGATGTTCCAACAAAGCCATAATGAAATCCGTCATTCTGACCACGTGCGAAAAAGCCACCCTGTTCGTCGCACAGGGCGATGGGGATAACATACTCCCTCATCGATTGATAGGTTCTGTGATTGGTGAAGCTTGTACCGCATATAATAACAATGTCTTTGCTTGTAGCGAGCTTGATAGCGTTAAGCATTTCGTCGCCGGGATCCTCGAGAGGAAAGAAAGGAATGAGGATGATGTCCACGTCGTTGGACTGAGCCCAGCGGATTCCCTGCAGAGAAAGCTGGTCAGCTAATCTATGCCAAATGATTGCACTTCCGAGACGTACCTTGACCAAATGTCTTGCGTGAATGTCTAAGGGGCTGTATTCGGTAGCCTTCACAATGTACAGACCGCAGCATGGGTCGATGGAACAAATCAGCTTTGCTAGCCGTGTCCCGTAAAAGTAGTTGCCTGTCCACCATGGTCTTTCTTCGCCGTGAGGACGGCTAAATGAGATCCCCTCAACAACTTGCTTCGTCAGATCGTGATCATCCCCGGTGATACTAACCCCGCCACTAAGCAACGCCACTCGTGTTTTCTTGGTTTGCGGATAGGCAGTATAGTGATCTCGGAACTTGCGAATGAATAATTTCATTCTTGGTTTCATGAAACCGGGAGTCCTGTGAAATGTGAGACTCTGTCAAGAACATATATAAGAGGGGGCAAGAAGCAGAAGTACGTACTCTACCGCTTGATCATCCTTTGCGTCCCCAGTCGAGGATAAGGTCAGATTTCGTTCGGAGCCAGGCATGGCTCGTGAGGATCCGTTAGAGCTTTCTGCAAAATATTCAGTTGCTGCGAAACGGTTCTCCAAATTCGGACTTCCCGGCTGCCGAGGCTCCAAGAGGGGAATTGTGGGGGTTTCCAAGTGTAAAGGGAGATTTAAGTCCCACTCCATGGCCTTTTCAGTGGCAGCTGCAATTGTTTCCGAGTCCACTTCTTCGCTGTAGTCTGCCCATGGTAGTGACAAGAGAGAGAAGTCGTGTATATGATCACCAATATGGTTGAGCAGTGTTTCCGGGTCCGTTGGGATTCCATCGTGGTCTCTGGAGACACATAAAGGACAAGATTTGATAGATGCAGGATTCGTTTGAGCGCATGCTCTTTCCATACTGAGCAACTGTTCTTCTGTTATTGCATCTCCGTGAACGAGTTTCGTGTGTGCTCTGAACTCCTCCACCTCGGGGAAAATTTCCGTCGTATCGGAGCTGCTACACGCCAGGCATTCCCAGTAAGTAGGTCCAGAGTGATTCTGGCGCATGTGCTGTTTCCAAGATTCCCTTGTAGCGTGGAAGCACTTTTCCGTTGAACAATCAGGGAATATACATGTGTACGGAAGGATATCCTGAGACAAGTGTTTCCTAATGCGCTTTAGTTTCTCGTGCTCTTATTTGGCGATGAATGAATTCGTACCGCCAGCGTTCCGTTTCGTGGTCCCATGATGATAGCGTTTGAAAACAGCAGGGGCATCTAAACGACTTTGTTTGGGTTGAGATTGAAGGTGGGTTGGGATAATTCAGTCTTGAAAGTGAAATTGATGCCCGGCTCATAGTGAATTTTGAAGGTGGAATCGGCTGCGTGATATTGACGGCTGGATCCACTTGAGAAGCTGCGGTTGTATTAGTAAATGCAGTGTGACCAACTCGCTGCTTTTCATTAGATGCAGGACTGTGTCTTTTTCGCGTTGTTTCAGACATCCCGGGTGAAGAAATAGCATCGTCGTGCTTGACCAAGTCTTCACGATGAGGACCAGAAAATTTGTTTTGGGCAGAGTTTTGAGGATCGTAGTTGGCTGCGAGCTTTCGGGCATGCTTACGAGCATATTCGAATCGGTTGCGCCGCCTGAGATTGGCTGAGATAAGGTGATTGACAACCTTGTGGTGGTCCAGATCAAGCCGGTTGACAGCGGCAAAATCAATTGTCATGAGCGGACTTTTCCCATCAATGTCCCCCCCGAGAGGCCTTCGACTTTCAATCTCACGCGGATTTGCAAGCAGTAAGGCCGTTAGATAATGCTGCAAATTCTTGTGGACTAGAGGATCGAACGCTTTGTCGGCTTTGCGAAACCTCGAAGTAGCTCCGGATGATCTTATTGTCTTTCCCAGCTGGATGAGCTGGTCTATAAGATCTTCTACGTTCTGCATAGAAAGTGATACAGTGTCCTGAGCTGACATAGTGCCTGATGCATCACTGCTAGAATCGGAGCTAGAACTGTCAGACCAAGAAGGGAACAGATCCGAATTATGCTCTTCATCGATCATTTGCTCCACGAGTTCGCTTTCCGAGGTATAATGTGCATCCTGGCCAAGATCGCGTTTTGTTCCTGAATGAAGCATTAGTCAAGCTTATTAGAGACATGGACACTGTTAGGCAATTACCAAGTTCTTTGCATTCTTCCAATGCCGCCTGCAGAGCTGATAAGAGACCGATAACGACAATCTTCCCCTTGGGCTGGGATGACAGTCGAAAGTCAAGGGACGCAGTGGATTTTGCAGATGCGCCAACTCCTGCTGCCCAAAGATTGAAATCGAAAAGTCGATTTTCTGCCCATGATTCCCTCATCAAGCATTGAATCTTACAGCATGACTCTAGAGCATGGCGTGATGCATTTGTAGCATCGGAAATGAGATGGGGGACCGTTGTCATGTTCGTAGTTTGTCTTTGGGACGTTGTGACGGTAAGAACACTCCTCTTGGAATCGACAGGTCTGTGCGGCACTGATAGATAGTGTGTGATTACAGCTTAGGATCGTAAGTAAAAAAAAAGACGGTGCTGCGAAAAAGATATGTATTGTTACACAAAATGCGGGGTAAATCGGGGGCCAAAATACATGCGGCTGAAGAAATCTGAGAGGCCGCTGCGTCGCTCCTTAACGACGTCTATACCAACAGCCTAAGTGTCATGGACCTTGAAGACTTCTGGAAACTTGCCGAGGATGCTACGCTCCTTTTTTCCGATATGGCGGCATCCAAAGCCTTTGCGATCATGCAAGAAAGGAAAGACAAAAAATCTGTGGAAACATCCACAAGGCTTGGGATGCTTGGAGCAAAACTCTACATGATTCACAACACTCTGAAGAGCCCAACACCGGAGGAGAATAGCCTCGTACCGAAAAGGATTCCCAAGCTCTTGGCTCTTCTTGAGGCACTGTGTACAGTGGGTAGACCCCCTGAACGTAGACAGGTAACAAGTTTCACTCACGTTACAAAGAGGAAAGCACACTCGGACTTGCCCAAGGATCCACGATTACGGTACCCCAGACTGCGCAGTATTTATTCTGCTAAGACAGACAAGCACGACCTGGTACTCGCGCTTGTGGCATTTGCTTCAGACAAAGAAGAGATCGTAGGAAAGTGCTTCTCCAGTTTGGATCGATTTGGGGTAAAACGTAGGGATCATCAGCCAATCAAAGACTTGAGCGAAAAGCTCGAGGAGCAAGCGTCGCGGGTGGTTGATCCTGGTGGCAGAGATCAATCGCTTATCAACCAGGCACTTTACAAGGCGTTGTGCTGTCCTTGCACATGTTCGTCCACAACCAGACAAGGGCCCGTCTGCAGGCATCATTGGACAAGACTGCAGCTTTATGACAACGCCGAAACTTCCCAAGACAAGGCAATATTCGACGTTGTCTTCTCTTCCACTCCCGTGCTTTGCCGCGATGTAGACGTCAAATGGCAACAGCTGCGTTTCGAGATTCCAAAGTGGGTATTCTACTTTCTACATTCTTCTCAGAGTCTCTAATAGGTCATAGATTTGCGAAGCGTAATGTGCAGACGGAGCAAAAGGTCGGGTCTCATCCAATTGCTCCGGCTAGTCTGGAAGAAACTCACACATCCGTCCCTTTGCCACAGGAAGGAGATGCTCCTTTTTCCTCGCCACGTAAGAGGAACAAAGGAGTCAGATTTGTTGAATTAGTTCCTAGTCCTGCCATAGACCGACAAGCTGCATCTGAGGAACTGTGCTACCCTATTCAAAAGGAAGACTTCTGTCAACTTCTGAGGGACGACTCTTTTGGGAAAATCAGGCAACGTATAAAGATTGAAAGAGGTGTTCTACATCAAATGCACGATCCCGCGAGGTCTGATCCAAACATCCGCAGCAGTCCCAGC
Organism: Lasiodiplodia gonubiensis; assembly: GCA_009829795.1. NCBI lineage: Eukaryota > Fungi > Ascomycota > Dothideomycetes > Botryosphaeriales > Botryosphaeriaceae > Lasiodiplodia > Lasiodiplodia gonubiensis. The sequence goes on along the minus strand of RHKH01000214.1, from coordinate 28,873 downwards.
TTGCCTCTGTCTACAATGCTGGGTACTCAAAGCGTCTCATCAAAAGATAAGATTGTCCTTGCGTATACATTAGCCCGCGCAACTTGGCACTATTACAACTCCGACTTCATGAAGGTGTGTTGGACGAGTAGTTCAATTCATTTCATGTTGGAGGAACCCACGGCTCTGGATACGGACGAGGATGGCGGCCGAACGAAAGTTGATCCGTCCAAACCATATTTCGCTTTTCAATTCGACGGGTCAGAAGATCCAGCTTCCACGGAGTTTTGTGACAGCCGTAATGTGCTCCACAGGTATCCACGGATATTAGCTCTCGCTACTCTCCTCACAGAACTCGGCTATCCCACAGGTGAACTCCCGCGCAAGCCAGCTCGTAGTCTCCAAGAACAAATCAACAATGATTGGAACAACGTCCAGAACTCCCTCGATAGCAAGAAATGGCCAAAGTTTGGGTTCAAGAATCCTCGAATTGCTGATACGTACAGACTTGTCGTATCTAGATGTCTCGACCACAGGGAATTTCACATATCTCCCTCTGAGGAAGGCCAAGCGGACGATGCGCCGGTAGAGCAGAGGAGGACGATCATATACAAGAATATTGTGCATCCACTCTATCAGCTTCTCTCTGATAGTGGATTGCTCGAAGAAGATACGGCACTCAGCCGTCAGGCCGAGATCGGGTCTAACAAAAGCGAAGACAATCGGCAGACCCTACCATATCAGACTTCGAGATACACACATCTCGAGCCTGAATCCAGGCGAGATACAACGCAATCGTGCATTTCAAGTTCAGCCTCAACCTCGCTGGTAGAGAATGCCTTTTCCAGCTTATCAGTACGGCATCGGCCTTCGTGCACCGAATACACTGTCGGATGGATTTGCGCCGTACAGGTCGAAAAAGTGGCCGCCTGTGAGCTACTTGATGAAGAATATGCCCCACCGGCATTCAATTCAGCACATGACAACAACATTTATGAGTTCGGACTCATCAGCCAACACAAGGTTGTCATTGCCGCCCTGCCCAAAGGAAAATACGGTACCACCTCTGCGGCAGCAGCAGCCAGAGACATGCTACGAAGTTTTCCATCAATCAAGTTTGGCTTGATGGTTGGCATAGCAGGCGGCGCTCCATCCACAAAGCATGACGTTAGGCTTGGGGACATCGTTGTAAGCTCCCCTGATCGCCGCTCCGGTGGTGTCGTTCACTATGATTTCGGGAAGACGATTCAAACCCAAGAGTTCCAACGAACAGGGTCACAAAACGGTCCCCCGGTGTTTCTTCTTAACGCCGTCCAGAGTCTATCAACTCGGTACGAGCGGAGAGGCCATCAGATTGAGCAAAGGGCGGCACAATTAGTCCAGAAGAATCCGAGACTCAAGGACAGGTACCAGCGCCCTGGTCCGGAAACAGATCGGCTCTATCAAGCGGCTTATCTACACGAAGATGACACCAAGAGTTGCAAGGAAGCATGCGACCAAGGAGAGAGCAAACTCCAGATCAGGCCAGACAGGGACCACACGACTATTCATCACGGACTGATTGCGTCTGCAGACAAATTGATGAAGGATGCGCAAGTACGCGATGCGCTATCCGAGAAAGAAGGAATCCTCTGTTTCGAGATGGAGGCAGCAGGACTCATGGACCATTTCCCATGTCTTGTTATACGCGGCATCTGCGACTACTCGGACACTCACAAGAACGATGCCTGGCAAGGCTATGCTGCTGTAGCAGCGGCCGCCTATGCAAAAGAGCTCTTGGAAATAATACCAGCAGCCGAGGTTCAAGATTCATAGGGTTTTCTGAAGGCCAGCTGTGTAAATGAAGAGTAGTCCGAAAATCCTATATCACTACATAGACATTTCATCTGTAATGTTGATTGAACTACGATTCCGCGAGTCCTTACATACCCCACACTTGAATCAAATCTAATGATCACTTTCTACTCTCTGCCTGCATGTTTTGAGCTTGACCCGTCAAGCCGCCCGTCCCGGCCCCACCCGCTCCGCCCGTCACCCACCCATTGTTCCCTCCCCGCACCAACAGAACTTGCCTCGTACGAACCGGACCAAACTACCGAAGCCGAAGCAAGAACAAATTTAGATTGATCTCCAAAGCGCTGATGTCATATTCAGCCTGTACCATGCTTCCCTCCCTATCGGCAAAGTTGTCAGCCCAGGTCTTCAGGTGCTGCTTACGCTTATGGCGCGATTAGTTACACATAAAGAATTGGTAATAATTCGCCATTAGTTTTACGTAACATGTATCGAAAATCTTTGTGTGACCAACATTTCCAGACATATCTGCCTGTGCGATAGAGTAGTGCTGGAAGTCATTCCTACGAACATGAGGATTTGATGATGAATTGCACTTTGGAAGACGCCAGATACGGTGCACGTAGCTTAGCGTCATAAATGTTTTTTATGTCCATATTCAGCCCACGCATGGAGATGCAGCTCTATTGCGACCCCCGAACTGTACGTCTCGAACCAGGAAAGCACCCACTGACCACATTTCAACCCTATAAAGCTCCACTCTCGCCCAGCCGTCTTACAAAAGCCCATATTCTCGCGCAGTTGATTGCGAGAATGTGGTATCGAAGAATGGATTTTGCATGTCCGGAACGTAGAAGCGTGTCCTTCTTATTGTCGGTATTCTCCCGCTGTCTGGATATTCAAATGCCCAGTCCAACTCTCCCCACCCGGTTATATTGAAAGCCACCCCAGATATCGTGACGGTCCTATGGCAAGACTGCGTCTCGACGCCCAACTCCTCCAAAACACTCGGAGCCACGAGGTTGATATTTTCCGGGTTGCGTAACACTGACAACCGCTGTACGATTGATACCCGATAATCAGGCCTTGGTTGAGACTGCAATCTGATTTGGTAGACTTTAGGCGGTGGGAGCCTTTGAGGCCGTGGAGACTGCCGTTTATGCTGCAAAAGTCAGTTTTGCAATGCCAAAATCAGGATGCAAAAAAGCTCGGGGATTTTGAGTAAGGACAACATACGATGTTTCTGTCCCTGATGAACATACCTTTGTTGATGATGTGCTTAGGATAGACAACCAAGAACCCATTACGGCGAAATGAAAAGAGCCTTTTGGAGGTCGAGTCAGGCTGGTAACTCGTAGCTGTGATGGGGTCACTCGTAGTGTGGTCGATCGCATACTGTTCAGCCCCGTCAGATATTTCGCCCCTTTTGTTCCGCAGCCTTTTCGTAACCATGCGCGACTGAGAGTGGCGCATCATACTCTTAGGCAGCGCCAGGAGTACTTGTTCCGGTATTGGCTAATCAGCGGTGTGGCCGCCACAGTCATACCTCTTCATGCCAAATATAGGAGGTAAAGGACGTGCGATAGGCGCCCCCCAAGCTAGGGGAGGGACGAATCATGGTGTAGAACTCACATTCTGTCAAGTTCCAGGAGTGTTATTTTAAAGACATTCCAGCCTGGTCAATGGTTTGCAGGCAGTGGAGCAATGAGGCAGGATAAGAACAAAACTTGGATAGCAGCTGCATGTTGTGACTCTTAGCTGAAGTGTGGCACGCACTTTTGTTGGGTTAAGCGTGGGAGCGGGGTTTGCGGCCTGCATTTAGCCATGTGCACCACCAGAATTGGTCACCATGGGATTTTTTGTGGCGTTCGAACACCCCCTTCATCGTTGAAATCTGTGAGTGAATACTCGAGATCGATAACGTGGCATTCTGTCTGCGACTGGTGTTGAAAGATATACGATTCCCAGGCATCTGAATATGCAGAATGCGTGTTGTCAGTCCCTAAGTAAGAATGAATTCGTGTCAAGCACCGACTGAGTCCAGAGTTCAACGGAGTCAGTCATGAGCCCAGATGCAAAGCCTCTGCGTCATTGTATTACGCACAAGTCAGCCGTGGCTTATCTTGTCCAATTATATTCTGCTAATGATGTCCATGTGACAGCAGCTGCAGCACGGATCAAAGGACTGGTCGCTAAATGTTCCCGAGAAAATTTCAGGTCTCATGAAGTCCGAGCTAAAGACGAAGAAGGCTACAAGTTACGCCAAGGATAATGCAAAGAGGCCTAGAATAATACTACTTGCGACGGGCAATAGACAGACAAGATCTTGTTGTATACTCAAAGCCAAGATACAGACCAACTTCAAGCCTAGGTCCATGTGCAGAGCTGAAACAGTATGCGAACGGGGGAGTTTGCAGAATTCAATAAAAACCCACATTGCATCGGACCCCAAAAAAGTAAAGATGCCGATCAACCAACCACTCGGGTTTCAAGTACGAGGTCTCTGCGAATGTGTAAGGCATGCCTGCAGATTTGTGACACCTCCCTCATTTATTCGCCACGGCGTAGTTACAGCAATGCGCAAAAACGCAGGCATCAAAGAAATGATTTCAGGTCGTTCAGACTTGTTTCCGCTCAGTGATAAAATCTCTGAAAGGCATCGGCTCAAACATCTACACCCAGATTGGTCTATGACGATGACCTTTCACATGTCTGTGGTCAACGGTGTACTGGAACCGGATAGCCAACCAGCTCAAACAGCCAGACTCCACGACCACGAGGCATCCATTAGCCTCGTAAGCAGCCTCAAAAGCGCCTCATGGACCATGAAGGCATCCCCGACAGTAATCTGCCTCATGCATCTTCCATCCACAACATCTTCGTCTCAGGAAGAGCCGCTTCCACATGCGTGCTGCAAAAGGCTGGAATCACAACATGGACGGCTTATGACCTGACGCTATAAGCCACAAAGCTCAAAACAGTGCGGTTGCAGAACAAAGGCGTGCATGCAGAATGCATGTAAGGTGGTTCTTTATACAGACGAGGCAGAAGAGAAGAGGAATGAGGCTGAGGTTCACCTGTATATGTCCTTATTTCTACCGCATAACCGTTCATATGATAAAGCTCCCTTTCCAACAAAGTCTTTACTTGTGATACCCGAGTCTTTGGACTCGATGCCAGAAAGCATGGCTCCGCTACACGACCCCCAAGCCGGCTCCCAGGCAGCACTACCAGTCAGGTCTCAGGAGGCAAAGACAGCGTCAGCTACTCACTCAGCGGCTCCTTCCGGCGCTTCATCAGCTGCGCCGTCAGCAGATCCCTCCATAAGTGTTCCAGTAGCGGGAGCGCCGGCTTCCCGCACTTCCTCTTCTTCTGCTCCTTCTGCAGCTGTCCCCGCGTCGAACGCGCCTTCGCAAACTGCTCCGACGACACTTCATCCATCTACAGCCTCTCATACAACATCCCGCACGACGAACGAAGCGTCGTCGACAAGCAGCAATGGAGGCGATCCTCCGGTCGCTCCCGCCGGGTATCCCAAGCTTGCGTTGAAGATGGGCGACCTGCCCGAGACGGCCATATTCCGACGCTTCGGGTTCCTCAACGCTCAGAACCTCCTCTACATGCAAGCGGAGCTCGTGAACCTGGAAGACAGGCTCCGCAGGGTCCAAGCCAAAGACGACAAAGCTCCCGGGTCGAGGTCGTTGTACTCGAAAAACTGGTTTTTCCTGGGACACCCGGAAGCCGAAGAGGACGGCGATGACGAGCAGTGGGAACTGGTCAAGGAGATCCGCGAGAAGCTGAAAGAATACAGTAAGCTTTTGCAAGATTCAGTATCTGCTTTGCGCCGAGCATCTCGCCCTACTGACATGCCGACGATACGAAAGCAACTGACTTGGGGTAGACGAGATGCTTATCCAGCAGTTCAAGATTGCGTCCGTCAACCCTCCCGGCTCCTCCGACTTGCACTACATACAGCGCTACCTCGTCTCCGAAGACATGGACAATGGAGTCCTGACCGGCAAGGACTCGGACCTCTGGGGGTCGATAGAGAATCCTGAGAAACATGCGCAGGATCTCCTGGCGCTTCTGGGGAGGCACAATGAGGACTTTTTCTCCAGCTGGGTTGCCGAGAGCGTTGCGGATAAGCTGACTAAGCTGCAGCAAAACGGTAGGCTGGCGGGGACGCCGAGGCTTAGTGATCTTACGGACAAGAAGCTGCTACGTTGGACGTTCATGATTACGAGCGTGCTCGCGTCGGCTCTCCCAATACTATCCATCGCTGTTCTCTACTGCGTCCGGTCCATAAAAATTCGGCTCGGGCTCATTGGGCTCTTCAACATCGTCTTGTCGTGTATTCTCGCGGGGTTCACGTCGGCAAAGCGCGCCGAAGTCTTTGGGGTCTGTGCGGCCTTCTCTGCCGTTTGCGTCGTTTTTGTACAAGTCGGGGCGGATGATCCACACAACTGATGTAGCCGGACTGTTCGGTTATTAAACGAGAGGGGGCACAAGGTGTGTGTACAAGAATCATTGTGCTTTGCGAGTCCCCATCTATAATTTCGAAGAAGCGCTAACAAGAGATCTCCGGAGCAGTGTCCAGACCATGAACCGTAGCTGGTCATCATTGGGCTATTTCATCATGCAAGCCGGGCGCCCATTCCAGTGCCGTTCGCAGTTCTGATCGATGCTTCTCATCTCCGCAGAATCCGACTTTACTCAAATTCGCCGCCGATGCTTATACCCAGGAGGAAAAAAAGGCAAGACGTAAAAAATGCAGGATTGCAAATAGGAGATTCCAAAGTAGGAGGTGACTCCGCGAGATGAAAGCAAAGCGATGAACACGAAGAAATGGTTGAGTGACAGCTCCATCACCCTGGAGTTGAAATGCAAGTGGGGATCTACTGCTTCCTCGCCTTGCCTTTTTCTTTGGTCTCGTCTGTCTTCTTCGCTTTCCTGTTCTTCGCTTTTGTCCTCTCAAACGTGTCCTGTACGCGGGATTGGTCTTTCTTGGCGGTAGCCAATACAAGTTTCTTCGCCTTTACAGCGTCTACCACATACCTGTTAGAATTTATTTTTAATAGACACTGGAAATTGCGCTTACCATGATCAACGCGAGAACCCCCATCATAGTTGCCGCCCTGGCCATGACCCTGTTTATTGATCGCATTGACAATTGTCCGAGGTATATCCAGTTGGTGTTTCTTGATGGTGCCGTAGCCAACGAGAACGTCGAAGGGGCTGTTAGCGGGTACAAGCAAACAGTGAGACTTGATGGATTTCCCCGCTAAGAGGAAAATCTGCTGGCGTGAATAATCACTGATTGACCCAACGGGGCTCCATCTTGCATGGAATTCGCCGAGAACCTTCATGTCGCTACCATCAGGATTCGTTGCACGGCAGTGAGGATTCGTTGCGTCGAAAGCTTTGAAGCCATGAGGCTTTACGTTGCCAAAGACGGACTCGCTGACAAGGATGAATGGAGAGCTCTCTGGCATCTCTTTGAAGTTGAAGTCGAAGATGATCCATACTTCTCTTCCTGGCCCGTCTTTGCTGCCATCGATGCCCTCATCGATGACGTTGAGCTGGGCAAGTCTGCGGAGCGTTTCGTCTGGAAGATCCTCTTGGTTTTCCTCAGCGGGGAACGCAACCGGCGGAGGGCAGTCTTCCCTGAGGCTCTGCCTGAGGCACCTCTCGCGCCACCAGTTCTTGATTAGGAAGAGCGGCAGTTTGGGGAGCTTGAGTAGCTCCCAAATCTTGCCGTGCATTGACTGCGGGCACGTGAGTAGCGCCCTCATCGATTGTATTATCGATTGTATTGACGACACTCGCTTGACCAGCTCACGAGCGTTATCGATCACTGACTGCAGCAGCTCCCAGTCCTTGCCGACTCTTGGCTGCTGCTGCTCTGTGATAGAGCTCTCGGGGCTTGGGCCCGGGGCATTGGAGTCATTGGCTGCTCCGGCCGCGGGTGTACCAGCAGGCATCGTAGGAATCGGGGATTCGGCCAAGGGCGGAGCGGTCATGGACGTCTGCTGTGCCGGTGCAGGGAGACAGTCCTCCTCGACGGAATGTAGCTCGACTTCTCCGTGCGTGGGCGCAGCGGAGGAAGGGTGGTGTCGTGCGCCTGGCGGTTGGCGGGACATGATTCGTGCGCTCTTCTCGGAGTCACTACGCCACATCATGATCAGCACTAGGGCAGGTAGGATGAGTCGCTGGCGCGCGGCAGCGCCGCTTCGGCGCGCTGCATGGCCGCTAGAGAGTCTTACCTTGTGGAGCTGCTGGCAGCGGGTGTAGAGGGCACAGTCGATGCGGCGCCGCCGGGGAATGGACAGACGGTGCTTCGGCGGCTGGAGCGGCAGCGGTCTGCGTGCAGCGCGGCGCTGTGGGAGGCTATGCGGACGATAGCGCGCGCTGGCCGGACTGGCGAGAAGGCAAGCCGCTGCTCAGAGGGCGAAAGAGCCCAGCAGTTTGCGGAGGAGGGGGCGGCCTCGACGTGAAAAGAAGAAGCTGGGGAATTGCGGAACACGCTGGGATTGCAGCCGACAAAACGCTCGCCGACGCTAGGGCCGGGGCGAGGGGCAGGGCCCGGGCCAGGGCCAGGGTCAGGGCCAGATGCAGTGTCTGGCCGCGAATTTGTCGATTGCCGCAAAGTCCAGGTGCTCAATAGGCCACTCAATTCTGGCGCGCTGCGGTAGGGACACCCACGCTCGCGAGAGTGAGCCGACTTGCCCGCCGGCGGCCAGCAGGAGAAGAGGAATGAGAGGATGTGCTTGGCTGCCTTGGTGGTAGGGTTGGCCGGTTCCTGCGTGAGCTGCCGTGCGAGTAGCAACGTCGTGCTGCCCCTCAGACATTCGGCCTCGCAGCCCTCCACAAGTAAATAAAACACCATACCTCAACACATAGGGACGATGCAGCAAGACAGACGCCACGGACTCCGTTCCACGATATAGCAAAGTCCGCGTGCCTGCGGCATACCGCTCCATGCCTCAAGCGTCGCCATCACAGGCATGCCTCTATCCACATCGCTTGCCAGTTGACCGCGAGAAGCAATTGTGGTGAAGAGTCGCGCACCGTAACAGCAGTTGTTGCATGCCCATCAAAGATTCCCGCCGGCGCGATGACGCAGCGTCAGGACGCCCATGATCATGCGACACGCTGCGAGTGATCCTGTGTGACACAGAAATTGACAAACGAGAATGGCTCGCTTCTCATCCTTGCGCATGCGTATCAGTCTTCAGAGGCCGGTGATCGCGCCACAGTGAAGCCGAATTCATTACATCGCGCGGTCTGCTCAACTAGCACTGGTTTACACACTTCTGGAAGCTGTAACAGCGACCACACATCTCAAGGCTTGGAGCGGGTCTGAATGTTCAGTAATTGAAGGAGTAAGCCGTCCCAGCAGAAGAAGGCGCCGGGTGGCGCAGTGGCCGACACGTGCATGTGCTGACGTCCAAATGTCCCGCCGCAGTGTTTCGAAGGTGGATTGTCTTGAGTCGCCATGCATGGCATTTGGTGATTCGTGGGAAATGTTGGTCTCTGTATCGAAGGGTATTGGGCTTGCGTTGGTAAGACTCAACGCAGTTAAGCTCGAGGAAGTATCCATGGGTTCCCACGAGCTAAGCCTGACCAGAATCCGCAGCCACAAGCAGAGTCCGTAGTATGTGTGAATGGAATGAACCTCATTGACTTTGCTCCCAGCATGACAACTATGTGTCTCGAGGGGTCCTAAAACTGGGGCTCAGACATCCGCAGGCTACACAAACAGCGGAGAGCTGTTGCATTGCGGGGGAGGCTGTGCATGCGCTTGGCCTCCGAACGCGGCTGACAGCCTGTAGGCTTGTTGCGAGGGCCAAGCAAGGCGGAGCCAAGGCGGACCACACAGGTATGCTTGTCGAAGCCAGAGCTGCGAAGGCCTGCCGTTCGCCCTCCGAAAGCCGGAAAGCTTGAGAACAAGGCTAGTGGCGTTGGAGATAAGAGTTGCTGCGCCTATCGCCAGTAAATTTAACAGAGCCTCTTTCGCTGATGAGATCCACGGTCGGTGGGTGGCTGCATGCATATTCGCAGAAAATGGCGGCTGATGGCAGGCTGCGGGCGTCTGTAGTGGGTGGCGCCAATCTCGGATTACGGTCGCATGCTGCATGACAACATAGGACACAGTTCTCGTGCCCTGCAGTCGATCCGCCGAGCTTGGGTATTGAATAAATGAACCTGCTGAGCCCGCCATCTGCTGTATATCGTTCCCCCAGCCAGCCAACTTTTATGTTGAATTTTATTCGGTCGCCAACCAGTGCAGGCTTCATGGCGAAAGAATTGACCACATAAGACTGATGTACGACAACGCACAAGGCTGAACTACGCAGCTGCTGATCTGGTTACCTTGGGGTTATTACGAAAAGGCGAAAAGAAACACATACTGGCCCCTGATCCTTTTCAATTCCGTAATATTTCGCAATAAATCGACGGGGAAAAGATGGCTTCTGGATCATTTTCTTTCCAAAGAGAATCTTGTAGGTTCTCCAGGTAAGTCGGAACGGGCGAGATGGTCGTGCTTCTGGGCATGTCCTATGCACAAGATCGACTGTCCAAAGACCAACCTGCCACGGATTTCTGGACACAGACGGTCCGAAAACCAAATATGGGCTCATTCAGTGCTTCTGGAATTATTCCATGCTCTTTCAGAAATTTCGACCAGTAGGATTCGAAACGGGAAAAGATGTGAAAAGAAGAACCGGGGAGCAAGATTTGCCGCAAAGAACAAATGGGACGCATATACGCACGACAGTCTGCAAAACAACACGACCACGGAAACACTCATGCAGTCTCTGTAGAACCTTTGAGATGGTCTTCCAAAAGGCCCAGTTCTGCAGTCTCCGCCTCGACGAGCATCTGGACGGAAGGAGATCCCAACAGGACCCGGAGCATCCCGCGCTCAGGAGCCACGGCCATACCGAAGGCAGTTGAATCAGCGACATCGCCTCTGGCAGCGAGCCGGTTTTTCCACTAGCCAGCGGCTAGGTCTGCCTTCACCCCATTGTTGTCCGGCTGTTTCATTCGGAGATGGGACCGCTCAGCGGCTGCAAAGGACTCGCGCTGGAGGTTGTGCGAGGAAGCAGCTATGTTTCGATCGAGATAGAGGAGGGGCAACGTCGAAGAGGTTGAGGAAGCGTTATTGAGGTGCGGAGGGCCGGAGTACGGCCGTAGTAGGCTGGACTAGAACCGGATGGGAGTGCGGAGAGTACGGCTTCAATGGACCCCATCTCCGCTGGAGGCTGTTATGACATGACGCTGTTATGACAGGACACAGTACTGACCTGATTAGAATGAATTGATGAATATTCAAGCGAAAGGGATGGTTTCGACAATGGCGGCACAAATCGATATGAGAAAGAGCTTTCGTCCAGGAGGGGGTCTTGGCGTTATGTAGAACGCCAGACCTGACAATGAGAGACATGCACGAAGCAGACAGTACCTGCTATGCGGTCAAAGACGCAATTAGCGCTGATAGCATTATAATCAATTGTAGTCATCAAAGGAAATCGCATAAGCCAGGCTATACTTTATTTGGTGTGGACAAATGTTCATCATAGTGATGAGTGCAGCTTATATAAGCCAATGGTCTGTGCTCAGACTTCTTAAGCGAGACTAGGTGCCAATTTTGGAGGTGACTCTACTTCGTAGCTGTGTGAACTTTCCAAGCTGCTAATAGGGATATGTTTGAATTACAAATCAATCTCCAATTACACGTGTAATTGATAAGGTGATATATTCCTTAAGAAATATTCGGCGACAACAAATTCTTTTTGCAACCCAGTGTGCCGCCGCCGTGCATCCAAACACATTACGCCATGTACGCGTCCGTGCATTTATTTCTCCAATCAAACAAACAGGCCTGATAATTCCCAGCCTCCATCCCAGCGCATCAGCAAACACCCCTCGTCTCCTCTAAGAAGCACCACTCTCTTACTTCTCGTTCTCCATGCTCAGCAGCTCTTCGTGTATATGCTTAGTGGACGGGTAACAACAACAACAACAACAACAACAACAACAACATGTTTCAACACCGCATCGTCATCGAGTGCACCTTTCTGTACAACACTCGCCGCTTCTGTACAACATCACCAGACCCGGGAGAGAGGGAAAGAGGAAAAGAGAACCCATGACCCAAAAAACCAAAGCAGCACTCCTTTCACAAAGAACAAGGAGAATCGTAGACTCGTTCCGAACCACGCAATGCATGCAACCGACCAGACAAAGGAGACAAAGAAAGAAGCGAGAAGAAGAAGAAGAAGAAGATATTGTCGTCGTCGCTTCCAGTTATGTAATTAACAATAGACCAAATTCTATCCGTTAATGACGTAGTAAAAATAACAAGTGTGAACGAGCAACCGCACCTCGCGCCGCGGGCGGGATGGGGGAATCCGAACAGAACAGAACAAGAATACCAAAACAGAATGTCAAACCAACCTCGACATCAATACCACCCATGCCCCATATCGAACCGATGCTGCAGCGCCTTCGGGATCCTGCTCTCCTTGGGCGGGAGGTGGTTGTGTTTCTTCAGCACCACGGCCTGGCGGGCGGCCTTGCATCCCTTCTTGCTGCTGGCGTCGACGACGGCCGGGGCGGCGAGCTCGTCGCAGTAGTTCTCGGGGGTGCAGCACTCGACGGCACGCATGGTGGCCGTCTCGAGGACCTCGCGCATGGTGATGCGGCGCTCGGGGTAGGGGCAGAGCATGCGGATCATGAGGCGCTTGACCGACGGGTTGTCGAGGCCCTGGAAGGCGGGCGACGTCTTGGGGGCCGTGTCCTTTGCGTCGGGGCCGGCGTCGTCGCGGGAAAGGTCGCCGTCCGGGTGGCGGGCGAGCCAGTCGTCCCAGTTGCGCACGTAGGCGGCGTACTTGACGTCGTTGATGGGGTCGGCGGCGCCCCAGGGGACCTGGCTGGAGAGGTAGAAGAGGGCGATGGCGCAGGACCAGACGTCAATGGGGCGGGGGTCGTAGGCGCCCTTCTTGGCGAGTACCTCGGGCGCGATGTACGGCCGGCTGCCGCAGATGCCGGGCTTGCAGAGACGCACCTCGCCCATGGCGACGCCGCACTCGCCCTGGGCGGCGCGCATGCCTGGGTGCTCGCCCGAGAAGACCTCGGAGACGCCGAAGTCGGTGATCTTGAGGTGGCCGGCGCGGTCCAGGAGCAGGTTCTCCAACTTGATGTCGCGGTGGGCGATTCCGTGGTCGTGCAGGTAGCACACGCCGCGGCACAGCTGCTTGAAGAGGCACAGGCGGTCGGCGGCCTTGTAATGGCCACCGGCCTGGGCGGGCACGAACAGGCCCTTCTTGACCAGGTCGTACAGCTCGCCGTACGAGCAGAACTCCATGATGTGGTTCCAGCGGCCATTGTGGGTGCACAGCCGCACAGTCTCGACGATGTTGGGGTGGTGCAGGCTCTTGGCGATGCTGTACTCCGACTTGATCTTCTTGACGTAGTCGTCCTCGGACTCATCCTTGTCGCGGCCCCGGAACTCCTTGACGGCGTACAGCTCATCGCTGGGCCCGCCCTTCCGCGACATAACACGCACCTCGGCGGTAGCACCGTCGCCAAGCTTGCGGCCGCGGCGGAAGGGGATTGCGCTCGTGCTCTTGTACTCGTTGTCCAGCTCGCAATGGTCGACGAAGAACTCGTCGGGCAGGCAGGTACTCAGGCGGCGGGCCTTCAAGCCAGTGCCTTCGGCGGCCCTCCCGGCGGGTTGCGACATTGGGAGCGTGGCGTCTTTGGACTTGGGGAGCGATTCGACGCTGGCGGACCTTTTTCTGCGGCCGGCCCGGCTCGCCTTGGAGGCCGGGCCGAACTTGTCGGACTTCGACATGAAGGAGTCGAAGGTGTTGCCTGGCCTCGGCCGAGAGAAAGCGCTAGCGTCCGACGTCTGTCCTCCCTTGTTCTGTTCCTGGAAGGTGATGGTAGGTGAGCTGGGAGAGGGAGGGCTGTTGGAGTGCGAGGATTTAGGCGAGTTGCGGGCGGAGCGGGACCAGGAGCTGATGCGCCTAGTGCGGATGACAGGTGGTTTTTGAGGCGGCTCATTCTCGTCGGGGAAGGAGGTGCTCTCAGGGCTGACGTCAACGACGGAGTTCCGTTTTGAGTCAGCACGCTTGATGGTTTTGCGTACGATTGTGCTGATTTTCTTCAGGCCGCCGCGCTGGGCAGGGGTATCGCGGGGGATTGCGGCATGCGGCGGAGGCAGTGTTGCGACGGGCATATCGTCGGGTTTGGTCGGGGTTGGGTCAAAGCCGGCTTGGGGAAAGGGGATGGATTCGCTGGTGGGAGTGATGGGCTCGGGGTGGTCACTCCCGCTCTCGTTGTTGCTGCCATCAGTGTTATAGTCAGGCACAGCGGGCAAGACTTGAGTGTCGGCGGGCGAAGGAGACATGGCGGGTCTTGGACGCTTGGCGTTTGAGACGGTTGCGGACGGGGAATTGTGCGGTGGTACGGCGCAAGGTTCCAGCAGAGCTAAATTGGGGAACCACGCGTCGTGCAGCAGGGCGAGGCAGTGACGGCGCTGTGTGGGTGAGAGCGTGGCAGTGACTGCGCCATGCGACAGGTACCGGGTTTGGTGAAAAAGTAGGAGCTGGCAGTTGGTTGTTTGTCGGGGCTCGCGCGTCTTTTGTCCCGGGCGTAGCAGGCTCGGGCGAGCAGGCAGTTTGATTGCGGCGGCAGAGGCGGGCGCGGGATCCTTAGTCCGCATTCAAGGGCTTGCCAAGCGCTTCCCCACGATCGCCACCATCGGTGGACCCCGGCTGCGCACTGAGCAACGCAAGCTTCAACGACACCTCCTCTCGCCCTGCGCATGATCGGTGCTGCGACTAGGGGCCGCTGCCCTGCCGAGCCTGTCGGTCCTCGCCTTTGCCCGGCGCGAAGCACAATAATCACGCACAAGCACCAATAGAGCCAGCCGGCGGAGTCAGCCCTGTCATGAGGGTCTTCCGGGCACAGCCAATAGGCCCGTGTGCCCCGTAATCTAGCAAAAATAGTACGCCGGCAGAATGACGCCAGCCAGCTTGATCCCTAACGATCGTCGCCCGTTGCCGTGGAAAAGAAGGGGGTGAAAGCCTCACCGACTGCCTCAGGCCCACCCGTCTTGTGACCGCGTGCAGACGGCGGCCGAGGTCGACGGAACCAGCAGGAAAAGAGGCGTCCGATCTTCGGGACCGCCTTGGCTTTCGCAACGATAAAGGCTTGTTCTCAACCCGTGCTTGGCAGCGCACAGCGCCGTGGGGGTAGGGTAAGCCGGGTGACGCAGGTGCGCTTCGGCCGCTGAATCCCGGAAGTGTTGAGGTCGGCCACTGACGAAGTGCCGCTGCTCAGCCATGTCCACTGCCATCACCGCTTCCCCAGGATCCGCGCGTCCGCACAGAGATCAGCCAGCCAGCCAGCGCATTCCCCGCGCTGTGTGCCATGGTGCGACGGTTCCAAAACGCACGGCCGCCGCAATCGCCCTCCTCCCGCCGCGATGCGACGCCGTCCAAGCACTGCCCTTCTGGAAGCCCGCCGTCGCCTCCGCCAAGGCACCACAACTCAAAGGCCAAGCAAATACTGGGCGGATCAGCAAGCAACCCTCCAGCGGTACCGTTGCGCTTCCTGTCCGGTCTGGGCCGTACATCCCTGTATTCTGCATTTACCCCACGGTTGTGCTCCAGCGCCAATCCACACCGTTCATGCATCGAATGCTTGGCAAGCGCAAGAGGCTGTTTCTGTCCTCCGCCCCGGCCGCACGACGTTGACGACGATATTGCAAATGCCTTGCACCACTCTTTATCAACCTGCGATCGATCGTGTGCCTCGCTGCATTGATGGGGGTCACCCGGACACACATGTCGTGTGGAGGGAGAGGAAGGAAAACAATACGCAGAGAGCCCCGGCTTCCTTTTCGGCTCGTCGCATCACCCGCATCTCCGAGCGGGGCCAAGGCTCACACGACAGCACTAAGAAGCAGCAATGACAGCCATCCACACCACACCACACCTTTCCCCCACACGAGATCTCCCCTGCTCATCTTCCCTCTCCTTTCTATTCCCGACGGTCGGGAGGAAAAGGGAGAGAAAGTGCTGACAGCCTTGCGGCTGAACCGTAAGCATCGATGCCCTTTCCCCGCCATTCTACCTGTCACTGCCGCTACTACTGCTCCTGTCCCGCTCGCTCGTACGAGTTCTCACGCTGCTCTCTCACGTTGGCTTTTAGCGGCGTCGAATCATTCCAAGCAAACCCGAGTTCAGTGGCTTTTCTGTTTTCGCAGCCCACTCGAGCCGTCTGCGAAAGGGCAAGTAACCCGAGAATCGCTGCTGCTGCTACTGCTCCTCTTTTTCTCCGATCCTGGCGGTCGGAACGTGCACGCTGCTGCTGCTGGGAAGGACATGTGAAACCGTAGGCAAGGCACTCTGCACCGCAATTTCACCTACAGCACGCGCACGGCATGTGAGCACATGCTTGTGTTGGCACACTTGTTGCTGTCGGCCCAGACTTGTCCACCTGTTCCTGAAACGTATCGAAAAAAAATCCAGCAGATGAGTTTTTTTCGACACGGCTTCGCCGCAGAAGGCACCAAACGCCGACTCCCGGCTGCCGGCTACTGGAACAGGCATCCCGAAGCATGCACCCCAGCAAAAAGAAAGAAAAAGGAAGAAGATCCTGGGCGCCCATCCCTGCTCGTCTCCGTGGTGTGAGTGATAATGATCGTGAGCGAAGATCAGCCCAGCCCAGCCCAGTCAGCCCAGCCCAGCCCAGTCAGCCCAGCCCAGCCAATCCAAACAGCCAATCCGACCTGCCATTTCAGCCATTCAGCCAGCGCCGCGGCTCACGCAGCCTATAGCAACCCCGGACGCCCATATCACTTATGATATCAACCCCCCCTCTCTCTCCCACCCTCTCCTTACCTGACCTGACAGCACGAGAAAAATTTTTTTCCTCCCATCCGACCTGAAGATAAGGAGCGATGACGCTCGCGTGCGCGTCTTGGCGCGCGCCCCCTCTCTCCCTTTCCTCCCTGTGCGACAGCTTGGCGGAGGGCCTGGGCTACACAGCTGTGTGCCGAGAGAGCGGGGGACAGGGATCGGTGTGCAATGTTTCCTTGGTATGCAATAATGTACGTACTGCACACACACACTCTCGTCCCTCCTCCTCCCTCCGCCCACTTGCATGCCCACCCACCTTTTGCCAAGACCGTCCATCTGCCAAGACCATGCACCATGCGTACACGCGCGCGCGCACACGCACACACACATCCCTCGATGCTCGTCCCGCCGAGCCAAGACATTCCCTGTGAGCGGAGACGCGCGGGAAGTTAGGCAAGGCACGGGATGTGGTCATCGTATGTTGCACGGTTTGGGACGGTGGTCGCTGTGCAGCGGCTTTTCCTTGTATCTGCTGTGTTCTGCTTGCGTTTGCATCGCCGCGGAGGTGCTGCTGTGGGGTTGTCGCGGGATAGGAAGTGGGCAACGTCATCGGAATGGAGCAAACGGTGCCAGTCCTGTAAGTTCAGCAGGCGTTTCCTCTCATTATCTACACCTGAGGATGTTCACGTGTATGGAACACGCTGGTGATAACCGGTTTGGGTTAACCTATAGCCCGTTGAGGAAGTAGGAAGACTTGTTGATGTGTTTGGCTCAAAGAGATGCCGAGGCATAATCGAACTGAGGAAGCGCTCGCTCATGAAAGATGGACATTGTTGTTTGGGGGAAGTTACCATGCGCAGCCTTTTTCTTCGTCAAACGCCCCAAACCCAACCCTTATAGTCCCTGCAGCTCAACACAATTACCTCATCCTGCTTGCTCCCCACACTCGATTATTACTCTACCAATCTTGCTCGGCCTGTTACAACCATTCAAGCATAGCGGGGGTTCCGCGCCTGAGATCGGGGCAGACCCTCTTGCTAAACCAAAGTGGCCCGTGCATTTGTATTTTGCTGACAAAAGGCTGGTATAGATTTATTATTCATGTCATAGGTCGTTGAAGCCATCGTCCGGATGCGAATGTTTGATTATTAATTATACATTCGTATCCAGACGATAGCTTCAACGACCCACGGATGTTAAATTTACGGTTTTAGGGTGCAGAGATGACTATATTTAGTATGGTGTTGTCTTACTAATGAAGTCCGTCTGGCAAGAGGGTCTGCGCCGATCTCAGGCGGGGGTTCCGAGCCACGGGGCGCTGACAGCGCAAGTGATTGTTCGTCTTGGTTGACATCTGCCCTTATTATTGGCGCAACCCGCTTCTTTTGTACCGTCTCCAGCCTTCCGTAGCGCCAGGGCGCGCCGCGTAAGTAAGCAGCCTTAGTCCGTCGTCGCATCCCAGCACCGTAGGTACCAACCGACCAAATGTGAGTTTTCAAGATCATTATCGCGGAGGTGCTGCTGTGGCTTCAGGTGGTTGGGAGGGTTGTCGCGGTATGGGAAGTGGCCACGACATCGGAAAGAATCAAACTGTGCCGATCCTGCAAGTTCAGCAGTCGTTTCCTCTCGTTGTCTACACCTGCTTAGCATGAGGATATTCATATAACAGTAGTCAGCCATGTCAAGGCTCGCTCGTTTCCTATATCAAGTCCGCTACGTAATGAATAGACATCAGTCTCATGCCTCTTCTTTTCCTTTTTTGACATTTGCTGGTATCTCAGCTTTGACTTAAGACACCGGCTCTCGCATCCAGTTGAATTTGAAACCGTCTGGTCCAAAATTTGCACGCACTTGGACAACTGGGTTCATGCCGACAACGGGATAGAGCCTTCCCTTTGCCAAATTTTGCTTGGATTTTTTTCCTGTAAGGATTTAGTATCTGTGGACTTCAAATTCAGGTTGAATACATACCCAATACTGCGCCGTTCCTTGTGAAGAAAACCTCGTCTCTTTCGAAATCCAGGGCCACGCCGATGACATCATCTTCGCCGAAAGTCTCCCCAAGGAAGATGCCTTCATCCGATTGGTAGAAGCAGCCATCGTCGCCGTGATACCCAAAAGACGCAAACCTAGATTCCCATCCGGGCATTTTCCGAAGTTCGAAGTACTTAGAGCAGAACCCCACACCAATGATACTATCTCTTATTAGTATCGATTAAGCTGGTCATAGATACCGAGTGTTAAACATAACAAAGTACCTAAAGGATACTTACTTGACTGGGTCAGTACTTCCGCATCTGAGAACGGTGACCTCATAGTAGTAGTGGGTTCTTGCTGCCGGGACTGGATGATCGGCACGCACACTCGCTAGCCGACCCCATGCTGAGAAAACTTAGTATGTAGCATTAGGAGAATCAATGAAACTTACTTCGTCCCTGGATAACAAGTCCGTCCTCCGAAACACTCAAGAGGCCTTCCTCATCTGATTCGTAGAAAGCTGCAGGCGGGATCCCGACTCCTTGGCTGTCACGATCTTTCTGGATCTTAACCTGGCTATTCTGCTGTTGAAGAATCTTCAGAACTTCGTGTTTTTGTTCCTCGTGTGCCAGCTGCATGGATGTCCAACCATGTTCATCCTTAGTCCCCAAAATCCCTAGGTGAGAAAACTTCTCGCAGACAGAACTATTTCCAAGTTCAATGGCCGCATTCAGGAAATCGATGAGTTCCGCAGAATCCGGCTTGCAAGCCGAAAGCTCAAGCAGAATATCTTCGAACAAGGTCTGTTGCGACTGATTGAATGCGTGCATCCAGCACGAAACTGCGTGTCCAATCGGCGTAAGTCCAGCTACATCCTTCAGGGTCATAGCTTCTGCACAGCGAACTTCGCGTTGCTCCAAAAGTATTTTGACTATATCGTAGTCTCCATTTTGGATACACCAATGTAGGAGCATGGTGTTGTTGCTGTCCGGGAGAAGTAGAAACCCCATATCGGGATCGAGCTTTTTTCTGATCGACAGCAGAGATCTGAGAATGTGCGAACAGCCGTTCCTTGCCGCTTGAAAGATCGGATCACTCGAAAATCTCTTTTCGATTAGACTGGTTTCTCTTCCTTCAAGCAGCAGTTCGACAAGCTCCACATCTTCCGTTGATATGGCTGCGTTCAATGGGCTCCACCCAGACATGTCTTCATCGTGGATACTAGCGCCACGATCCAAGAGCTCTCTAGCGCAGCTCACGTTTCCTGACTTGCAGGCTTCATAAAGCGGCGTTTGGAAAGCTTCGTCCTTCATATTCACGATTTCTCCTGTTGGGTCGCTTTCGATTAGACATTTGGCAAGATTCGGGGTGGCAAGCTTCGATTTCAGAAGCCAATGCAGTGGTGTTTCGCCGTCCTTGTCTTTGGCCTTGACGAGTTCTCCATCCTTGTTCTTTTCCGAGCAAACAAACAACCGGCATAGCTCTTCCTTTCTCAGAGACGCTGAGATGTGCAAACAAGTATATCCGCGACTGTCCCCGATCGAAGGATCAGCACCGTAATTCAACAGGTTTGAGACACATGTCTTGTCAGCCCCGGATTTGACGGCACAAAGGAGAGGTGTTCGCTCAGATGTCATCTCCTTCATATTGATCCACTTGGTCATCTCTTCGTTGATATGGGCGTCTCCAGCTTCCTCACCAAGCCTCTGCTTAATCTCTTCCTTCATCTTCCGCAGCAGAAAGACGACTCCCTGGAATTCCCCTTGACCGAGACATGCGAGATGTAGAGGCGTCTCACGGTTGGAGCTTGTATCGAAGAGATCAGATCCTTGAGATAGGAGGGTTTTCATCAAGTTTTGGAGTCCGAGACAAGCCGCAACGTGCATAGGACTAAGAAACTGACTTCTGTCGGGCCAGGTCAACCTCTGCCAAGCTTTGAAAGTCTGGGAGTTTGGGTCCATAAATTTGACCAGGTTGTCCCTCATGCTTTGCATGATATCCTTGTACTGTTCCGCCATTGTGTTGAATTTCTTCTCTGGCCAAGTCCTCTCGCACTTTCTGATGTGGTAAGGCCAGTGTGTGATCTCGTATCTGACATCGAACTTCTGCAATTGCGTTCTTTGCAGGAAAGGGTTATCTGGAATCATCTCCGAGTCACTGTCAGATCTGTCTTCCATGACCGCTCGATCAGTACTTGGGTACTGGTGCACCAGAATATGACGATGCTGAAATTTGTTGTTGTTGAGGGTTTTCATGATGTATGCTGCCATAAGCAAATGGCCATACTCAGGAGCCGCTTCATGAGACCGAAAGACTGAACCTGATCCGCTGTGAATCTGCCTGTGGCAGTTCTCACACAGGGTTTTGTTCAGGTACTCAAGGGATCTCTTGTCTTCAGTGATCCAGTCTCCAACTGAGGCATGTTGCAGACCAACAAAGCGATTGCTGTCAATCTTCAGAAAGTCGTGCGCCACCGCTAAGAGCTGACGAACAGACCATCGAAGATCGCTGTCGAAAAGGAATCCGTGGTGAACTGGCAGACCTCTTTGAGCAACAGCAGCCAGTCCGGAAGTAAGCGCTCCTTTTTCGAACCTCTGAGTGTCCTCGTCGTCGCTGTCTTGCTCGCTGACAATGCTCTCCTCATCATCGTCCTTCTCATCTTCAGAGTCGCTTCCACGGTCGTCGAAACTCTCATGAGGCCCTTGGTCTTGATCATCTTGCTCATTTGCGAACATCGTTTCAAGCTCATCCGCGATTATCGAGGCATCGACTGAGCCGTGTCCACAGATGATCCAGCGAAACGCAATCAATAGCCACTTTTGATGAACCTCATCTAGGCCTTGAGCGTTCTTTCTGTAGAACTCAGACATGCTATCTGGGAGAGAACTGAGAGCCTTTTGAGCATCTGCAACACCTTTCGCACAGACGAGACTTTCGATTGCAACACTCGCGTCTGTAAACACCCTCAGCAAAAGATACGTGTAAAATATACCTTGGATACTTACAGCGGAACTGACCGCCTGCTTTCTTGCAAATCTTCTCTTGTGCTTCTTTCTGTAGCCTCTTGCTCAACTTCGGGAGCTTCTTCATCCACCATTTAACATAAGCGCCGATGTCCCGTTGGTTGACCTCTTTTGTGACGTCGACTCGAGCTTTCGGGGCATTGATGGCATCGAACGATTCAACAATGTTAGATTCCGGACGGCTCGAAAACAAAAGGCGTACGTCTCCATCCTTCCTTACAAGGCCTGCCAAAGTAAAAACCAAATTCTTCGGGTCGCTGCATTCATCAACAGCGTCAATGATTATGAAGACTGGGTTCTTGACAGCAGCCGCAACTTTCTTGAAGGCGGTTTGGAGAACATAGAGTCCAACGGAAACCGCTTGATCTCTGTTTTTTCGCCTTGGTCTGATGTCCTGCATTATCCGATTGCACTCTTCTGCTGCCGAAATCTGGTCGAGGTCATCCCAGGAACTTGGTTCGGAGTCCGCAAAAAGCTGATATAGGAGGTGTATGATGATTTTCTCGCTTTTCTGGGTGCGGTTGTCGCCGGCTTTGCAGAAGAAAAAAAGAAGCTGTTTTTCTTGCTTGTCTACACGTTCAGGCTCGTCCAATGTTTCTAGTGACTTCCGCTTCCTTTCTGGAGATAGCCGATGGATGATCGATGCCGTGAGAATAGACTTGCCAAATCCTGGGTCGCCGGATATCCAAAGAACGCCAGAGTCATCATTGTGAACGTGTTCATCTGACCACTTCACGTACTCGTCGTTGTTCAGGATCCATTTGCAAGTTCCAGGCAGCTTCTTGTCCAGATTGGTGTTCAGTTGCTCCGAAGGTCCCCCAGGATTCAACGAAGTATGGCCAAGAAGCCAATTGCAGAGCTCTTTGTGTTCTTGTTTCGTTTCCTGGAATTTCTGCCGGGCACGATGCTCTTTCTCAATGCGTTCAAGACCCAATTGCATGTCTTTCAAACCTGAATCCAGCTTTATGCCAATGGCATCCCCAAAATCATGCAACTTCTGGTCGGCATTTTTCTCTAACTTGTCGAAGAATTCCATTGCAGCTTGCTTGAAAGGTATGTCGGCTGCCCTATGAAGCTCGTCCAGTCCAGTCTGTGCTGATGTCGAAAGGTTTTGGAACTCTTGGTTCCAGTCAAGGAACATCGTCTTTGCGAGTTTCTTGATTCGGTTGCTCTTTGCAAAATATTGTGCCTCATAGCAAAAGTGCAGAACGGTGGTATAGAGGCTCGGGATCTTTTCAATCACCCGCTTTGAGGCCTCTCTTTCGTCGGAGAAGTAAAGCCCACAGTAGAGCCGACAAACGAATATCAGCTCTACCATCCTGTCCACGGCATCCGCAAGAGTTTCTTGGAGCGCCATCGGCTTCTGGAAGAAGTCAAACACCAGCTTGAGTGTACCCCAGACGGCACTGACAATTTCCGGTGTATAAGCAACGACGGCATCGCCTACGTTGATGACAACTTGCAGGCGGTGCAGAATGGTGTTGAAGTTGATATCGAAAGCCTTGTTTTTGACCTTCACTGACCGAATGCGTGTCTTGTTCCTCGCATTCTGCTGGAAGGCTTCCATTTCCTTGACCAAAGACTTGGATTCGGCCACAAAATCATCCTTGCTCTTTTCTGCTTCAACATCCTCAAAAGTGTCTTGCATGAAGTGGTAATGCCGTTTCTGATTTTCGGAGAGCTGATCATCAAGGAGCGATCGAGCTTCCTTCCATAATTTTGCCTGGACAAGGTTCTCCCGTGTTGTCTTTGGAGAGTCTGATGGGGTCGTGGGCGGATCTCCATCCATTATGTCGTTGCGCAAACTGTCGGTAAATGTGGGGGCCGGACTTGGGGAGGGAATTTGCTTTTCAGGGAATCAAAGTACAAGCAAACGGGAATATATATTTCTCTGCCAGGAACCGTTGCTTGCAATTTTCATTTCCCGATTTTCGGAGTAAGTCGCAGCTGAAAAAAAGCAAATCTGATCGTCCTCCCATTCTACTGAAAGGTCGTGGTAAAGTGGGGCTTTCGGAACTTCACTAAAAAAACACTGCTGCAGAACTTATGTGGCGCACTTGACCATCTTTCAGTGACAAGGCTGAGCCCTCTCGGTGGCTGGAAATAATCATGCATGCACATGCAACTGTTTGTGTGGCACCTCTGCGATCGGCAATGACCTTGAAACAGCTTGAGTGTATGCTTAAGTATATTGCTTGACACAAGAGGCTACATGCTTTGAACAGTGCTGTAGCACTAGAGTTCCCAAGAAAAGCCATCATACCAAAAATCCTTGGAGACACTGCAGAGTGCTGCACGTTTAAGTGTTAGAGATGCATAGCGCCCCATACGGGTTGGGGGAAGAAAACAAAAGAAAACGAAACGAAATACGGATTCAGCTATCAAGAGAGCCTCGTCTCGGTGATGAGTGGGCTCTCGCTTGGAATCATCAAATCGGGAAGCGATTCCAGCTCTAGTTTGCCAGCATGCATTTCAGCTGCTGCAACGAAAAACTAGCGCGAGTTTCTTCATCAGAAAAGAGAACTGATCGTCGGATTTCTAACAAAGACACAGCAGACTGGTGGAAGGCTGCGAGAGGTGGGGAGCAAACGAGGCTGGCGTCGGCGGCTGAGTGGAGCCAATGTCTCGGAAATTGGTCTGAGCTTTCCAGGCCGCAGAACAGAAGCGCGACCGACGCAAAAGCACCAGAACACCACAGCCTTCCCTTATTGTCTGACTCGTCCCACGCTCCGCTACCGCTGACGGTCCAATCCAGCCTAGCCAGATGTTTCTTTTTCTGGACCTGGGGCATCATTGCACCCCTCATTTCCCCTTCGGCGTTATGCACCCATGGATTCTTAGTATCTACGCATGAGGTGATGAGATCAAGCTCGGAGAACCAATATCCCACGCTCCATGGGTTCTATTACAAAGCTTCATAGCAGCCGAATCATCTGAATTGTCAAATTGCATTTCTCATGCATCTGGACTTTTATCAAGTATGTTGATATGGTAGCAAAGGTCAGTAGACCAATTTCTTTTGCAATTTATTTCTCCATATATGAACATGACGCAGTAAGAGGATAAAATACACCACTCAAAGATGTTGAAGAGCAGTTCACGCCTTGGCATCTGCTAACGTTGACAGATCCCTCATCTTGTTCTTTTTCAAACATCTCCGCTGAGTACCATATGCATGCCCAGTCCGTCTAGCCTCTTCCTCCTTACTGTTGTTCGTCACACAAGAAACGAAACGTGCCAAGTCTCTCAGCATCATCCGTCCCCCTTACATCGAAGCTCAGGCAGCAACATAAATAATGAAGCAAGCGACCTGATCAAATCTACCAATCAACGCCAAGAAGACCTCTCGCCCACACCTTCCTGCCGCGGAACCGACACTGAAATGGCCAACCCCTCGGATGCACCGGACCACTACGCAGCCCTGGGGGTCTCTCCATCCGCCTCCCTCCCAGACATCAGACGAGCCTACCACGCGCAAGCCCTGCTCCACCACCCAGACAGAAACCGCGACCAAAGCGCCCTCGCCACAGAAA
>RHKH01000187.1:0-54387 GCA_009829795.1 Lasiodiplodia gonubiensis | reverse complement strand
GGGGGGGGGGGGGGGGGGGGGGGGGGGGGGGGGGGGCACGGCAGGTGCCAGTCCAGCTGAAGACTTGACTGACTCTTGCTGTGATCCTTCGTTCCACGACTGCTCGTTGGGCATCGAGCGCACGAGAGAAGCACGTATGGTCCGGAGTGTGCAGCACCATTTGCCCCCTTCCAAACGCTCCGACCGCGGTATCGATTTCCCTAAGTCAATAGTGGATACGGGGCTCATATGTCTTCACCTTTCCAGGCAGGCAACAATCAATCTATAGTGGTGCGTTGTACCATGCGTTGTGGTCTGTGCTTGTTGCCTGTTTCGGCGACAAAAGACGAAAGGCCAACATCATACGAGCTCGGTGGCACGCCTTCAGTCCAAAGCGTCTCTGTCCATGGCAAAACGACGTAATGAGAACACCAGGTAAGACAGTCTCGTCGAACGATCCAGTTTCGTCTGGTGTTTGGTGTCCGCGACGTCATTCTCATGTTTGAACACGTCACAAGCCGAAGCATCTTCATTTTACACCGGAGCTTTTACGCCGTTCATACTCCCCCTTCGAGGGCATCCATGTGATATTAAAAACCTCTGCTCCTTTGTACTAACTAGTGTGAATCGTAAGGTGGGCAGACCTGATCCAGGGGCACTCGACTGGAGAGATACACTCGTACAGCCTTGCAACAGTAGCCGGGTCAGTAGGAGAACTTTAAACATTTGCCCAGAGGCGACCAGCATAACATGATGTCAAGCCATCCGGGACAAATGCTCTTAGAATCTCCCCTGGCCGCTCGCTGTTGCAGCTATTCTCCCTTTTATTTTTTTTGTCTGTGCGAATCCTGAGGGTCTCAGATCGCACAGCCGCTACATGTCGTTGACCTTGCCTGTCAATTCGGCAATAAGAAATTAAAGAAAAGAAAGATAAGTCATCAAATCATCCACAAAAAGAAGAGAAAAAGAGACGGGGTGAATGGCGCAGAAAGATGACTTCTGCGGCTACCTGACCACGATAAACCAAAAACCAGCCGTGACGATAACAGCAGTGATAATGATGACGGAGTCCCCTTCGACATGAAAATGCGCCAACTCCTGAGCGATCGCTATGACATGTGACCAACAACTATTAGAACCCGACCCTGTGCGCGCGCTGTGCTTCGCCTGCTGTGTAGGCTGAACGAGTGTTTCCTTTGACGACCAAATCAATATGCCTGAAGCGCCGTGCTTGAGAAAAATCCTGAGTGAGAGAAAACGGAGGGCAAAATTTCAAGGAGAAAAAAAAGGGGGAAAAGATAGCCTCTCCATCAATCAATGCATGCATGCACTGAATACGCCTGCACGCCTTGCAATCCGAACAAGAATGAGCATATCTGGATTCCAAGACCAAAAAGTGATGGACTTTCCAGATCTGCTAAAGCGTCAAGGTGAGAAAAAGTTACGTTTTAAAGTCTTCCCGTGGAATGCATCTGCTGTCACTCTTTGATGCTTTTCAGCGTGAGTACAGTAGATTACGGGAAGATCATGCGACTGCAGGCATTTCGGGTGTCACAGGGGTGGCCGTCCGTTTTTCATGCTCCTCTACACCCTGCCCTCTGCAGAGCGGGCACGAATTCCGTCCAGTCGTAAGCCACTGTCCATCAAAATTAGCAACGAGTGATGTCATACGTATATAGAGCTGTTGGCACTTACCTGGTCAATACACTCCCGGTGAAAGAGGTGCCCGCATTTTATCAATTTGCGAGCCTCCTCGTTCTCTTGATATTCACTTAGGCAGACGAGGCAACGCTGATCCGGGGTGATGGCAATAATCTCTTCGCTTTCAACGGCGGCAGCGACCAGCCCACCGGACTCCACACCCGCCTGAGCAGCCTCATGGACTATGTAGAGACCACCTGCAGACGAAACGTCCGATTCACTAGCAACCGGAGGTTTGGCGGGGCCGAGAAGCGTTGAAAGTAGCATCATGTCTTCGTAAGTAGGAGTGTCAGTGAAGAGACTTGGGGTGGTAAGGATGGGATGGTTTTCCGGGTAGCTGCCACCGAGCACGTAGATAATCCAGCTACGAGGCCCCTCGCCTGGCGCATGATCGGGCTCTACAACGCCGTTACGCCGAGCAGAGCCAGCGCCGAACCTTGTATGGTCAGACTCGCTCAACCGACGCTGACGAGCGGTTCTCAGCTGGTGAAGAGACCGTGGCTCTTCGGCAGGAGACTCCAGCCCGGAGCTTCCTCTGATAGGAGACCGCACAAAACTGCCACGCCTAGGCGGTTCTGTAAAGGGCAATGCCGAAGCATCTGAGGGTGAAGTGAACGTGGGCGTCGTCCTCCCAGATGAAAAGGCAGACATGCCCGCGGGGGTGGATGGTGGAGGCCGAGGACCGAGGGTGGTATCTGAAAGGGTTGAAAATGGGCGTGGACGCTCTGATGGCGAAATCCGCTGATGCCGCTGGTTATCGTAGGCTGATGGAAATGTGTTGATACCTCCCATTGAGGCACGGCGTCGATGGCTAAATCTAGTTCCATTCTGGGGTTGTCGAAGGATACCGTCAATGCTAGGTTCAGAGCCGGAAGCAACCGGAGCTGGGAAACTCGAAAGAGCATCTAAGAATGGGGGAATGTTGTCGTCATGCTGGGTAGCTCCAGCGGTGTTGGGATTGATAGAGCGAATGCCAACTATAATGATAGGGACCATACGGCTCTCCGAACCATCCTCGTCTGCGCGCTGCGCACCAGAAGCTTCATCCGAGTCATCCTGACTGCCGTGAGACATGGGTGCGGTGTTTTCGCGCCTCGTAACCGTGGAAGAGCCGAACCTAAACATGCGGAAAAAGTTCAATGGCGCTGGTGGCCCGGACTCATCCGGATCCACGTCCATGCCCGCCGTATGACCACGGAGGGCAGAGGCTATCCGGCCATTCTGGAGGGACTGAAGAAAACCATCAAACGTGCCATCCTCGTCCCCGCCCACGAAGTTGCGAGCCTCGGCACCGGCTCGGTGGTCTTCGCCCATGAGCGTGGCTGCGGTGGCGGCTGCCGCTACGGATAGAAGACGGGACAGCATGGCCGCGTTGTCTTCGTTCTGGTTTAGAGGGGATCTCCGCCGCCGCAGCGAATTTCTAACGTTTCTGCTACCTCTTTCAGGCACCACGCTGCCGGCTACTCGATCAAGGATGCTGTTCGAGTGTTGGAGGCTTGTCGGACGCTCGGGCTCCGCATCCTGCTCCCGCGACTGTAGCGGGCTTTGCAACAATGAGTCTGTCTCAGGGGACTCGGGGGCCAGGTCATCGAGATTGAGAGCGCCGGCAAGTTCGGGCATCTGCAAACGAGGAAGTGGCGAGTCTGGAGAATCCGATGTCGAGGACGAAGGCTGTGCAGGCGACCAGAATGGCGAAGAAAAGCGGCGGGTGTTCGTGCGTGCGGGACGGTCGCGGGAGCGGGAGGACGAGCGTGGGCGGCTGAGGATACTTGATATCGACGACTGAGCGCGGCTCAGCCTGGAGCGGCGGCGCAATACAGCTTCGGGCGCTTGAGACGAGCCAGCATCTGGGCGGCCGGAGCGGAGACGTGGGAAGGACAGAAAATTGTGGGCGGAGGAGCGAGAGGGCTGCGATTCGGATGTTGAGGAGCCATCGGCGACGTGGGAGATACGGCGCGGTGTCGGTGAGCGCTGACTGCTCCGCCGCCACTCGGCGGGAGCGGACACACCGCGCGAGCTGCTCTGGCCCATGGTGGTGCGGGAGACGCGGAGGCCCGATCGCTGGGAGCGGGCGAGGGATGGTGGTGGTGGAGCGGGAGGTCGGCGTTGTGTCGGAAACGAAGGCAAGGCTCGTGGAGAGACGCAGCTGGGTGGGTTCAAGCATGCGGCGGTGATGACTAGCTGGCTGGCGTCGGCCATGACTTCCCGTGACAGCGGCATGCCAATCTGTCAGCGTGGCCGCCGGGCCCGGGCTCAGCGGCGAGGCGAGGCGAGTGACGACGCTGTTGGCACCTACCACTCCACGAATCCGCCATGCCGCAAGCGCCCCCATTTGCTGGCCCGCGCAAGCGGAACGCCCGCCATCAGAGCCTGCGCGCCCGCCAGCATGGCCAGACCCGCAAGCGCAAGCGTGACGACGCTGACGAGCCAGAAGACGTTTCCGACCATGCAAGCTCTTCCGCCGGAAACGATACTCCTTCGACGAGGCCGCACTCCTCCGCCATCAACACCCTCACTGCTGCACAAGCCCACCAGTTCCGCGTTGCTGGCCATGATCCCGAGATCCCTCTCCCAAAACCGCCCTTCCCGCATGCGCCGGCCTCGGTCAAGCACGCCCGCCACGGTGAGCACCAGCGCCCGTTGAGCAAGAACGCAAGCCGCGAGGATAAATTTACGCCCGCCGAGCTACAACGCGAGTTGGCCGCGCTCAACCCGCCACTGTACGCCTCGCACCTCTCCTCCGCCGCGCGTCTCCCCAAGACTCACGCCAAACGCCGCCCTCGAGGACCCAGCCCGCCTGGGCCTCGTCTCCCCGAGTTGGAATCGGAGGACGGCAATCACTGGCGACATCGCTTAGTCCATGAGAAACTTGCCATCATGCATCGCTGTCTTTTGCAGGGTGACTACCACCGTGCAGGTCTCGTGTGGAAGGTCATATTGCAAACCGGACGAGGTGCTATGAAAGTGGACGAAAGAGTCTACGCAAGATGGGGGATCACAGCTGAGATGCACCTAAATACCCCGAAAGCCGGTGCCGATAGTCAGTCAGAGATTCCCTCCGCGACTATAGATGACGCGACCTTCACAGAGGAAGGCTTCAAGGCCGCTCGTCTCTATTATGAAAGACTGATCCTTGACCACCCATTTCAACAGAGTAACCCGAAGGCCACCAGCTCTCTTACATTCTACCCGGCAATGTTCAGCCTGTGGCTTTACGAGATATCCCAGGCTTCCCGAGTCGCGATGGCTACAGCTGAACAGTCTGACTTGGATGATGAAGACACTGGATCTGAAGTGGCGTCGGATTCTGGATCTCCAAAGCGACACGCCTCAGCACGCGAGAGCCGGATTTTGGCCGTTAGAACCGACGAACTTCGCCGTGCCCGAGAGATCTCGGCTCGGCTCGATGATCTGCTGTCATCTCCACATTTTGACAAGCGTCCCGAACTTCTGCATCTACGCGGCATGATTGCCGTTTGGAACGGTGACCTCATCGCTCAAATTCATCAGTCCGAAAGGATAATAGATGGCCATAAGCCCTCTGAAGATGACTCCGAGATGCGCGACGACGTCGACAGAGAAGAGCACATAAGTAAGGCCAAAGAACTATTTCAGCTTGCCAAGGCTTGTGGTGGTTGTCTGAGTGAGGGAGCAATTCAAATTTTGGGAATTGAGGATGATTGAATACATCCATGTTCTCTTGAAACGCAGAAAAGGGCTGGACTATTGCTAGATTTCCGTTCCGTTCTCGCTGGCTCAAGCTCTTGACATCGAAAATAGCGAATTGGGTAGTGGGGAAGCCCACTCACACTAATCAATATTAGCACAAACGCATGTCCCGCGGCAGATGCTATGGGTGTGCTGGCGTTTCAACACCCACTATCAGTTGCAACAGTCTCATGACCATGGTCCTGTCCACGAATAGAAGCTACAGTCGGTGTCTCATCTGACCGGATGACACAAAATTCGTCAGCCTGCAGACTCTCGCGGAGACTCATCCAACCGATAAGCATTGCGCTGATATGCGGGGTGATAGCCCAAGCCGGCCTTGTTCCGTTCTCGCATGTTGATACCTAGCCACGAGATAAAACAGTGGACCAATGACAATGTTCACTATTAGGAGCTCCCACGTGTAAAAAGTTTTTTCGCGCTTATGGGATCAAAGAGAAACGTGTCCAAGCTCAATTGCCCCTCGTGGTTGGTGACTAGTAGAAACATAGAATAAATTTTTTTTGTTGAATTGCTACATCTTGCTAGGTCCGGTTACCTCCTACCAAGGTAAGGCTTAGGTACACACAGGGAGAGAAATCTCATGCAGGATTACCTGTGAGGGATTGTAGACCATAGTTTCGTGAGGCGTTCTGCTCATTGTGCACGATATACCACGGCTTGTGTTCATGCCTTAGGCATTAAGGCACAAGGCGTCAGTGCGCAGAGGTTAGGCGGTGAGTTTCTGCCACTGCCTGTAAACAAACAGAGCGAGCGTGTTCCGGTCGCGACACACTGTCTCACCTTGCAGCTTTGCAAACGCCCAGGCGCCAGCCTCAGTTACCGTACGCTTCGCTTCACCTCCGCCGTTCATTCAGTCCTTCGCGCTCTCATCTTCGTTGCGGTGAGGTTGGCATCACACCAGGGTGCTTGCGGCGCGACACCCACAATTCGCGGTCGCAGAGATCCCTTTTCTTTTCTCTTTCTTCTCCAGATACCCCTTGTGACTATTGCACAATGTCCTCCGAAGACGAGTCAGTCTTCGAAGCTTCCGACGTCTCCGACTTCGAGGTTAAGCCAGCCACGAAGAAGGCAGCCGCGAAGCCTTCAACCACCAAGAAAGCTGGGGCTCCGAAACGCGCCGCGAAGAAGACGGAACCGCTACAACAAGTCCACAACGATAGCTTCATCCGCGACGACGGAGACATCATCATGAGCGACGCATCGCCACCACCTGCGAAGCCGCCCAAGGCCGCGCCAGGCAGCGCAACTGATAAGTACCAGAAACTCACTCAGCTTGAGCACATCATCAAGCGTCCAGACACCTACATTGGCTCCGTAGAGCGAGACACAAAGCACATGTGGGTTTTCAACACCGCAACTGAGTCCATGGAAATGCGCGAAGTCAGTTTCGTACCTGGTCTTTACAAGATCTTCGACGAGATTCTCGTCAACGCCGCCGACAACAAGCAGAACGATAAGAACATGAACGAGATCAAGGTCAGGATCGACCGCGTCTCGGGGGAGATCAGCGTTAGAAACAACGGCAAAGGTATCCCTATCGAGGTCCACAGCGTACGTATTCCTCGCACGTCAAGATACCGCATTTACTAACGCTCCATGAAGAGGGAGGGCATCTACATTCCGGAGTTGATCTTCGGTCACTTGCTCACGTCTTCCAACTACGACGACAACCAGCAGAAGGTCACGGGTGGACGAAACGGCTATGGAGCGAAGCTTTGCAACATCTTCAGCACGGAATTCTCTCTGGAAACGGCCGATTCTCGCGTTGGGAAGAAATACAAGCAAACGTGGACGGACAACATGGGAAAGTGTGGCAAGGCTAAAATCACGTCACACAAGGGGGACGACTATACCATGGTTACCTTCAAGCCCGACTTCGCCAAGTTTGGTATGGACGGCATCGACGATGACTTCGAGGCTCTTTCCAAACGTCGTGTCTACGATCTTGCGGGTACGTGCAAAGGTATCAAGGTATCTCTCAACGGCGAGCGTATCAAGATCCGAACCTTCAAGGACTACATGAAGATGTATACCAAAGCAATCAAGTCGGAGCAGATCGCCAGCGGCGCCGGTAGTGAGGCGGAGAAGGAAGTCATCCTCACCGACAATCCGGACGAGAGATGGGAGATTGGCTTTGCCGTGTCCGACGGCTCGTTCCAGCAAGTTTCGTTCGTGAACTCTATTGCGACGACTTCCGGCGGTACACACGTTGGCTACATCGCAGATCAAATCGTCAACAAGCTTACGGACATCATCAAGAAGAAGAACAAGGGTGGCTTCCAGTTGAAGCCCCAGCATCTGAAAAACCACATTTTCCTCTTCGTCAACTGTCAGATTGTCAATCCGGCCTTTACATCGCAAACGAAGGAGCAGATGACCACAAAGGTCAGCCAATTCGGAAGCAAGTGCTCGGTTTCAGACAATTTCTTAAAGGCCATCGCCAAGACCGAGGTTGTGAACAACATTCTGCATTTTGCCCAGCAGAAAGCGGATCAAGTGTTGAAAAAGTCGGACGGTGGAAAGAGGATGCGCATGAACCACTCCAAGTTGACGGACGCGAACAGAGCTGGCACGAAGGATGGCTACAAATGCACCCTGATTCTGACAGAAGGTGACTCGGCCAGTTTGCTCGCCTTGGCTGGACGTGCAACTGTCGACCCAGACTTGTTCGGAGTTTTCCCGCTTCGAGGAAAGATGCTCAACGTCCGTGACGCCTCGATTGACCAGATTTCCAAGAACCAGGAGATCCAAAACATCAAGAAGTTTATCGGTCTCCAACATAAGAAAGAGTACACCGATACTAAGAGCCTTCGCTATGGTCACATCATGATCATGACCGATCAGGATCATGACGGCAGCCATATTAAGGGTCTGCTCATCAACTTCCTGCAAGTTCAGTTCCCCAGTCTGCTCAGAATCGAAGGTTTCCTACTGGAGTTCATCACCCCAATCGTCAAGGTCTGGAAGGGCGACCCCAAGCATCCGAAACAGCTCAAGTCCTTCTTTACGATGCCAGAGTACGAAGAGTGGAAGAAGGATCCTACGCACCAGAAGGGTTGGGATCACAAGTACTTCAAGGGATTGGGTACTAGCAAGCCTGAAGATGCTGTCGAGTACTTCCAGGACCTGGACAAGCATTTGAAGGAATTCCACACAATGAAGGACCAAGAGGCGGAACTAATCGATCTTGCTTTCTCAAAGAAGAAGGCCGACGCTCGGAAGGAATGGTTGCGTAACTTCGTCCCTGGAACTTACCTAGACATGTCGGCTTCTAAGATTTCGTACGACGACTTCGTCAACAAGGAGTTGATTCTCTTCAGCATGGTTGACAATCTTCGGTCCATCCCCTCGGTCATCGACGGTTTCAAGCCTGGTCAACGCAAAGTCCTGTATACTTGTTTCAAGAGGAACCTTAGGAGGGACATGAAGGTCAACGAACTCGCAGGTTTCGTAGGAGGATTGACAAACTACGCATACGGCGATGCCTCGCTTCAGCAAACGATCGTCGGTCTCGCACAGGACTTTGTCGGTTCCAACAACATCAACCTCCTGGAGCCCAGCGGCAACTTCGGTTCTCGCATCCAGGGTGGTAACGATGCTGCCAGCGCTCGTTACATTTACACAAGACTGTCTCCTATCGCTCGCCGCATCTTCCATGTGGCGGACGAGCCACTGCTCGAGCATGATCAGGATGATGGAAAACCGATCGAGCCGACCATGTATGTGCCGATTCTTCCAATGATTCTTGTCAACGGTGCAGATGGTATCGGTACCGGTTGGAGTTCTTCGATTCCCAACTACAATCCTAGGGAGATCGTCGAGAACCTGAAGCGCAGGATGAGAGGCTCCAAGGAGGACATGGAGCGCATGAACCCTTGGTTCAAGAATTGGGAAGGTGTTATTGAGGATATGGGCGGCGACCGCTACAAATTCACGGGCAATATCACGCAGACGGGCGACCTCGAAGTGGAGATTTCGGAACTGCCGGTTCGTGTCTGGACGCAAGATTTCAAGGACAAGCTCGAGGAAATCATCAAGGGCGAAAAGTCACCGTCCTTCATCAAAGACTACAATGAGTACCACACGTTGACAAAGGTCCGCTTTGTCATAAAAATGACGGACCCGAAGGCGATGGCCACGGCTCTTGAGATGGGTCTGGAGGAGCGATTCAAACTCTACAAGACCATGGCAACGTCTAACCTTGTTGCATTCGATCACGAAGGCCGTATCCACAAGTATGCCACCGAGCTGGACATAATGGAAGAGTTCTACATCCATCGACTCAAATACTATGAGAAGCGCAAGCAGAACTTGCTCGATGAGATGCAGAGGGAGCTTGAGAAGTTGAGCAACCAATCGCGATTCATCAAGATGATCATCGATGGTAAGCTAGTGGTGGCGAAGAAGAAGAAGATCGCTCTTGTTGCGGAGCTCAAGAAGCTAGGCTTCAAGCCTATTCCTAAGAACGAGGCGAAGAAGCAGGGCGAGGAGGAGGAGTTCTTAGAAGAGGAGGATGATTCTGACGAGCCCGGCGCAAACGATTACGATTATTTGCTAGGAATGGCTATCTGGTCTCTCACGCAGGAACGTGTTGAGAGGCTCCTCAGACAAATCGGCGACAAGGAACTGGAGGTCGATATTCTGATCAAAAAGTCACCCAAGGACCTCTGGACTGAAGATTTGGACGCTTTCGTCGAGGAGTATGACAACCTGCTTGCCTACGAAGCGAACGAGGCGAAGAAAGCCCGCAACACTAAGGGACGCCGTGCGTCGGCTAAGCTCCGCATCGGTGCGGGCAAAGGCGCTAAGAAGCGCAAGGCCGACGATAGCGATGCGATGAGCGACGAAGATTACGGGGTCAAGACGAAGAAGAAGGCTGCGCCAAAGCAGAGCAGCGTCCTCACGAGTTACTTCTCAAAGTACAATGAGAACGCAACGAACAAGGACAAGGGCTCCGAGAAGGAAAAGGCCACCGAGCCGAAAGCCAAGGCAGCGCAGCCGAAGAAGACC
The DNA here is from genome assembly GCA_009829795.1 of Lasiodiplodia gonubiensis. Lineage (NCBI taxonomy): Eukaryota > Fungi > Ascomycota > Dothideomycetes > Botryosphaeriales > Botryosphaeriaceae > Lasiodiplodia > Lasiodiplodia gonubiensis. The sequence goes on along the minus strand of RHKH01000187.1, from coordinate 43,965 downwards.
AATCTTCTTTCGAGCTACATGGCTAAGCATGGGAATTCCAGCGACAAGGACAAGGACGACCTGGACTCAGCCATGGATATTGATGACATTCCAAGTGCTGCAGATGGAGACAGATCAGAGGAACAAACAACGGTACGTCATTCACCACAGAGCCTCGATGCGGGAGAGAGGACGCTAACATTGCCACAGACTGTTCCAGCGGCATCCAAGAAGAAGGCTGTTACTGGCACGAAGGCTGCAGCCAAGACAAAGAAGACTAAGGGCCTTGAAGACGACAGCGAGGATGACGTTTTCACCGACGCTCCCTCGAAGCCTGTAGCCAAAGCTTCGAAGCCTGCTGCTAAGTCTAAGAAGACCGTCGTTCTTAGCGAGGACGAAGAAGACGAGATAGACGAGCCACCGCCGAAACCGAAGGCTAGGGCTTCCGCTACCGCGAAGCCTGCCGGAAAGGCTAAGAAGACGGTGGTCAGCGACGAGAGTGATGACGATGACCTGGATGTGGCTCTAGCTAAGCTAAAGCCCAAGGCTTCGGCGAGCTCGAAGGCACCCTCGAAAGCCAAGAAGACGGCTGTCAGCGACGATAGTGACGATGAGGACGTCTTTGCAGCTGTTGCTAAGGAGACGAAGGCGGAGGCAACGCGCAAGCCCCGCGCTGCAGCAGCAAGGAAGGCCACGTACATCCTGTCAGACTCGGATAGTGACGAAGAGATGGCCGACGATGGTCTTGGTGATGTCAGCAACTTGGTCAAGGGCATTGGGGGACCGTCAGGAGCTTCTGGTCGTCAACTCTTCTCTGCTTCGAAGGCGCGAAGCAAGGGTGCAGGCCTTTCCACTGTTGCAGTTGGCAGGACTAGACCCTCTCTCGAAGATTCCGACCACGACGAGTCTCAGACCGACTACACGCTTCTTGCGCCGCAGATGTCGCCACAGAGACAGATACCACGCACTGCCAACGAGACGATCCTGTCGGACGACGAAGTCGATGCGGAAGACGAAACCCCAGCGAAGCCAGCGGCTAAGCCGCGTGGTAGGCCGGCAGGCAGCAAGAACACGGCGGCGAAGCCGAAGGCCAGTACTGCGAAGGCGGCACCCAAACCGGCGCCAAAGGCTGCTGAGAAGCCCAACACGCTGAGCCCGGCTGCGAAGGCCTATGCCAGGGGACGTCCGGCCAGGGCCGCGGCCACCAAGAAGTACACGATTGAGGAGGAGGACGATGAAGATGAAGATGGCTCAGAGGCCAGCGCAGCCAGTGAAGATGACTTCGATGACGATGACAGCGAGTAGACGTAGGACCTTGCGCTTTCATAAGACATGGTTACAGGTTCATTTTCATTGGAGTTCTGCGGGTTAGGAGACTACAGAGTGGCGTTGCTGGAAAACGAGACACGGCCGGGACCGAGATGATCGGTCACAGTTACTTTCTTTCTCTGAGTACGAGACTATAGCTCCCGAAATTCACAATGTTCTTTCTTGAATCTATCTGAAGTAAAGTTAAAGCTGCATGAGAGAATGCTCGAACGGACTTAAGGTCGGGCCGGTCGCGCCGAATGCGGCATCTTCCGCGGGTTTGTGCCTCGTGCTGCTGCTCCATCTCCATCTCCATCCGCTGCCCTTGTGCAGACCGCCCTGACGGCCCTTGTCCCCTTGTTCAATTGCGCTGCCTCTCGACTGCAGTCAGTCTATTTCGCTTCCGCGCTCCTCTGCGCGCTCGCGTATTCATCCTCCTACTGTGCAACACAGTGCCGCCTCGGTCAATAACGAGCACAGCTTACTACAGCGCCCTTTGCGCCTGACCTCGACGGCCAAGTTCATACAAACGTCAGCGCACCATGGCACGAACCCGTAGCATGTCGCCGCCTGGCGATATTCCGTTTGGCCATTCGGCGACCTCTCCTCCTCCGTTGCCGCTTTCGAAGCGCGACAAACGACGGACCATGCTGTCGGAAAAGCTCAACGACATGTTCACGTCCTTTTCAGAGAACCGCGACCAGCACTATCGCGCGCAGATCCAGGCTGTGCAGACTGACATGGCCCTGATCATGCGTGCCGACCCATATCAGAACAAGCCGCTTGACGATAGTGGGGACGAGGTGGCTGATGCCATCCATGGCACAACTGGCTCCCAGCCGCCTCAACCGGGGACTGCCACTGGCGACTACGTCGCTCAGGTCGGTCGCTTCTACAGCAAGTTCGTCAACGATGCAAATGATGCCCTGGAGACGCGCGATATCGCCCTGACTATGCTCTGGGTATGCCATTTTCGCATGCTGCTTTTAGTAAACAGCTGACATTTGATGTAGAATAAGTACCAGGCCAGTATGCGCGAGCTCGATCAATCGCATTCTTACAAGGTTCGACTCGCCCAAGAGGAACACCGCCATCTCGCAAACACACTTCGCGAGCGACTGGTCGCAAGCGTGAAGCAGCGGCAAGCACGGCTGCTGAAGGAAAAGGAACAACTGGATATCGCGGACAGCAACGCTCTGCTACTACACCCCAACCAGTTCAGCATCACAAATCCTGCGTCTCCTGGAGGTCCCGCTAGCAACCGAAAGACTCGGCATACTCGCCATCGCGTCGGCGATCCGGACGACATGGTCGGCACTGCTATGGCAGCCGAGAAGTCGCGCAAGAGGAAAGCTGCGTTCGAGGATGCTGATAGCGGCTCACCAGGCCCCTCGGGGCGCAATGCTGACCTAGGTTTCGCATCCCCATTCCGCGATGCGAAGGCGAAGACGATGCACACGCAGTTCGAGGCGCCGGCCTACTCGATCGACCGCCTATTCACGGATAAGGAGCTCGCTATGACCATGAATACTGCTGCGGTCGCTACGACGCACTTCTTCAACAAGCTAAGAGTGCAGGAGCAAAACAATCACAATGGCTCGGCCAACGGCGCTAACGGCGCCCACCACGGCGGGACTGATGGCGGCGACGACTCAGGCACTGCCACGGCTAACGAGGGCGAGGCCGAGGGAGATGAGGACACAGCGACGCCCGCTGCGCCCGAGATGGAGCGCACCCAGTCACACCATGCAACTCGTGGATCGACGCGCAACAACCCGCTGGCAGACCTTGCCCTGGCTGCCGAACGGACTGGCACTCTTCCATTTGCCAGTGTTGCCCCGGTTATTCTGCCAGCCAACGTTGGCAGCAAGGCCAATGCATCAGCGCCGACTCCTCCCGGTCTTTCAAATGCAGAGGTCGACAGCGACTTCATCATCATGGCCCGGCCATCTGACGGCAACGATGATATCAACGAGAAACTTCTGCACACTGCGTGTGGCCCACTCCAAGCTAGAGAATACCAATATCAGCCAAGCAACCTGCGCCACGATCACAGCGCAAACGGCATAGGCGCGCTTGCGCCACACATGGACCTCAGTGGTGTATCGATCAGCGCGGCAAACAGTGACAGCGGCATGGGTGGCGTACCGATGAGCAGGCACGGTAACGGTAGCTCGATAGGCGGCGTCGGTATGCGGCGAACCGGCAGTGGCATGGGAAGGGGCAAAGGCCGTGCAGCTTAATAGTCGGTGCCGCGTTGTCACTCCTCTGGCGCTACATGATACCCGGTTGCGGTGGCTGTTGCATTTCATCTGAAGGTTGGAGTTTGGGTCGCGTTCGGCTGGGTTTGTGCATGGATATCTAGTTACAAGAGTTCGTTGATCGGAGGTCGGTCAAAGTTCAGTCATCTCCAAATTCGCAGGCCACTGCTCTTTTCACATTTCATCGTGGTAACTGTTCTTCCACTTACAGCCGATCAGGCCTGACCGGGCTCTTTCATACTTGCCTTTTTCGGCAAGTTTTGCTCGGCTACGAGCCGAAACCGAGACTCGGGTGGCTCACTTTTTGGTTTCCTTGGTGCTTCTTCTGCATATATTTAAACCCAGCCGATGCAGGGCTTAATGATGGAGTAAAGCATTTCTTTCATTACACATGCACTTCCCATGTTTGTACAATCTTTTGGTTGTCGAATCACCTTGTGGAGAGGTGAAGCGGGACACACGTCTGCAGAAGTCTACATGGCTGCGACCCGGGAAATGGACAAATCTTTTAGCACGTGAATATTATCGGCGAGACAATATTGTATGGTTAATTGTATTTCTTGCTACGAGAGTCAGACAGCTCGGGCTCCTCTGCTCATGATTATGAGCTGCGCGTGCCAAGGAGCAACGACTAGGTACTTCACACCTCACAATGTCCAGTGCTCATTGGGTCCCTACTACATTTTCTCGAACAAAGTTGACGGCTGACGTTGGCTTGACGCACAGTGACGCAAGTATAACCACATTTAACCTCACCAACAGAAGACACAACACTATTCAGCTTACAGTCGGGTTGCATCGCTAAAACATCCAACGTCACCCAGTCCAACTAGAACAACACAATACATATCGGAGAAGAAGAGAGCACAAAAATGGCGAGACCAACAATCCACACCAACAATCTAGCCAAGATCACCACAGCCATGCAGCGCGTCTATAGGTACCCCGTCCCCGATGTCACCACCGGGGCGGCTACGCCATGGACCCCACCCCCGGCCTCGGCGGGCCACCGCGGCCGCTACCTCTGGACCGACGCCTTCGGGGTGCTCAACTTTTTGACTTTGCACCACGACCACCGCGCCCAGTGCAACAACAACAACAACACAAACACCGCCGGCGGCGGCGGCGGATCAGCCACGACGTCGGCCTACCTCAGCTACGCCACCACGCTCGCGCAAGCCGTACACGACACGCTCGGCCGCACGCGCGACGGCTCGGCGCGGCTGCCGGGCGCGACGGACGCGGAGCCGACGGCGGGCGGGCTGCGCATCGGGAAGGAGGAGGCGGGCAGCGCCGACGGCGACGGCCAGTACCACCACTACCTGACGCTCTGGATGTACGCGCTGAACCGGCTGGCGGTGGCGTGGCGCGGGGAGGAGCGGGGGGAGGAGGAAGAGGCGAGCAGGTGGCACGGATTTGCGGTGAGGCTGATGCAGGCGGTGCACCCGGCCTTCGTGCACGACAGGGCGAGCGAGCGGCCGCGGATGTACTGGAAGGTGAGCGTCGACCTGGAGAGGCCGCTGGTCCTGTCCGAGGGGAATCTGGACCCGGTGGACGGGCTGGTGGTGTGCAAGTTGCTACGGGAGTTTGAAGGCGGCGGCGGCGGCGGGGACGTGCTGGCGGACGAGATGCGCGACTACGAGAAGATCGTGGCGACCAAGTGGAAGAACTATGCCAGCACCGATCCGCTGGATCTGGGCATGACGCTGTGGACGGCGCATCACTATGCGGGGAAAGAGCAATGGGCCACGGCGTTCGTGGACAAGGCGAAGAAGGATTTGAAAGTGCTCATTGACTGCGGCTATTTCGAGGCAGGCATCAAGAGGAGGCTGGCTTTCCGAGAATTCGGAACAGTTCTAGGTATTCGCTGTGCGCTATCTGAAGAGCCGGGCTGGGATAGGGAGGCTGAAAAAATAATCGGGACCTGGGAGGATGCAAGTGTTGTTCCTGAGCCGAAGGACGACGCAGTGAATGCCAATGCATCCGCTGACCTTGTGCCTATTACTCTGGTCATGTATGCAGCTGCGCTTGACCCTGGAGGTAAGTTCTTGCTCTCCGCCTTGTAAGACTGCGTCTGATCGTTTCGAAGCTTTCAAGCGAACCCCGTAGCACGCCCCCGGATTTGCGTAGCGTCCTCCAGATTTCGATGACGAACTCAGCACCGTTACAATGTAGGTAGAAGCCGAAAGCATGGGGTAAATGCTGCTCAGGCTTCCGACGGTGGCTAGAACCCTAAAGAACGTTTGACGATCACATAACGCCAAATCGGGATCGAGCGTTGGTGTTGACGATCCGAATCTGTGTCGATGATTTACAAAATAGCTACCGCAATAGCCGTTCAGGCGACCGACTTATCTCAGGTGAACCTTTAATGAGAGCTCTAATCATGAGATTCAGTTATCATAATTTGTCTGGAAGTATTCGGATTCAATTCGATCATTTGTTGATTCTTTGACCATGAGATTGAACGCCGCGTGTGATTTCGAGGTAAACATACTCTCATTCAAAATTATATTCAAGCATACAGTCTCCTCTCGCAGCCGATGGCTAGCGTGAAGAATAAGACTCCAGGCGTGACTATGCCTCCGCTCTTTCCTAGAAAATTAACATGTCTAGGTAGTTGAAGCTATCATCTAGACGTGTGTAGAATTTTTAATTCCATATTCTCGTCCGGACGATAGCTCCAACTACCCATGACATGAGCAGAAACAAATCCACGTAAGCCATAGGCTGCCAGAGGGGGCTGTACAATGAGCTGAGGTTGCAAATTACATTCAAGCATACATCGTACGCGGCTCATCAATTTCCCTTGGCATGGCGACACCTCTTCGTACCCGGCAAAGCTGTGAACTTTAATTAGAGTGGACCCATTATGGACAGCTATAGTGGAGGCCTCGCCAAGACGCACAAAGCTAGATTGTAGATTCACCAGTAACGCGTACGCATGCCTTCAGCGGGTGTCCCCGTCCAGATGGCAACCTAAATGAACACTCTCCTAAGCGGAGGCTTAACCGCAGTCTCGACCGGGCCGACAAGACAAGGGGCGGGCTCCTGACAATGAGGGAGCCGCAAGCCAAGAGGTTCGAGTAGGGTTCTGATACAGGAGTAATGCTGGGTGAAGGAGCGTAGGCCGGCAAAGCGGCGCAGCGGGCTCCGAGTCGTGCACGTTGTAGCTCGAAAGAGCCGCGAAGCGAGGCAGAGCACGGAAGTCGCCTCAGCATGAAACGTATGCGATGCTTGCCTGACCGGCACGTCGGTCCAAATGGGTCGAAGCCGGTTTGTTCTGCCACCTGCAAGTGTCGCGCACGGGAGTCCGTAGAAGGGGGTAGAGGCGAGTTTCTGTCGAGGCCCCACTGGATGGAATATCGACGGCGTCGAAGAAGGCGGAAGAGCGGCTTGGCAGACGTCCTTGCTCCCTGTGGCTGTGCGGTAGGTGATACCGAGCTAAGCGGTCAGAGGTATGGGGAACACGTCCTCCGCATGTAAGCAGCCCCTGAGCCTCAAGACGGCAGCCCGTATCACTGGTCGAAGCATTGCGATCAACTCGGGCTGAGAGACCCCACGGCGAAGGACGAGCCACTCGGCGCGATTCTCAGCGATCGACGTCACAAGCAGCGGCGGTTCGCGGGGGAAAAAGGGCGGTCCCCTTTCTCGTAGCCACGCGGGACGTATCAGACGATGTGCCGAGCGCAGGGCAGCGCAGGCTAAAACTTGGTCCATCCTTTAAATAGCGTGCCTACATCCATGCTTGCCATCACCCAATCCCCAGTGGCCGCCCGGGGCGCCTGCTGCCAAGCCCGAGAAGGCAAGTCGGCGTGCAGCTTGCGGGATGGCGGGAGGCTGTGAGTGGACGGGGGCGCTGATGAGGTGGCGGGCCAGGAGGGCGGATGGGAGTGATGTGGATGGCGCGGGCTCGACGCCGCGGGCACTCGTGCTCGACACCGAACCGTGGCCTCGTAACGTCTCCGACTGCCAAGAGGGAAGGCGTGAGGCAGCGGTCGTGCGGGAGCAGAGCAGAGCAGCGCGTCGATTGCTCACAGCAACCGGCATGCCGAGTCCCGGGCCATAATTAGCAGCTGAGCGACGGGAGCGTTGGTTGGATTTTGAGCCGCGCGCACGCGCTGTTGGACGCGGAGATTGATAGAAGGCGCGCGGGCCTCGCGCGACCACAATGCGGTTCCCCCTTTGGGACGCCGCGGGATGACTCGCGCGGCTCAATGCGACGACGATCGCCGGCGTTTAATTTGCACGCAGAGGGTGTGATGATGCGACGCGCGAAGCATCACGGCCGCCAGATTAAGGTTGCCCGGCGGTCTGCCGCCTGCCGCGAGGCTTGTCTCGCCAGGCGCGTCGTGAAACACGAGCAACCACAAACAAACAGAAACACCAAGGTCGCCATCACCGTCTGCTGACCAGCACAGTCAGCTTCGGTCAAGCCGACGGTGCGACGTCGCCGCCGCGCCAAGGACGCCGCCAGATGAGAACGGGTGGAGTGCAGTCGTCAGCAGCCTACGTCTCTACCACACCTGCCAAGCCGGGAACGAGCGCGCGTCGTACGAGAGAGCCGCCACCGCGGATCAGATCAGATAGACGTGCCGATAAGATGTGCGCGAAAATGAATGCTATTGACCGCAGGCACGCTGCAGCTAGGTATATATCGCCAAGCCTGGCACTTCTCCCCCGTGCCTAAAGTAGAGGTGTATCAGGTTTCGAAGAGAAAAAAAAGAGTCATGGCATCGTGACAGAAGAATATGAAGTGATATCGCCTCCCATTGTTCCGCAAACGCTTCTACCCAGTTAAATGGCCTCTATTGACAACATGTGAAGCTCCGCGCCCCGAGCCGGGTCCGGAGTCAAGAATGCGTAATCGTTTTGCTCCACCAGCCCGTAAAACCGTGTCGCGCGTCCCGGACGGGTGGGAGCGAGAATTGAATCCACAGAAAAAGCAATTGAACTAATCCACACAACCAAATCCCCTCCTAAATTTACCTGCGGTAGTGGGGGTGGGCGTGGTGACGGTGCTCGCGCCTGTGGTGCGCGTGAGGCTCGGGCGAGCGCTTGGCCCACTGGGTGACGACGGCAGTCGCGTACTCGGTGACGACCTCGGTGATGATGTTGTCCTCCTCCTCAACAGCCGCCGCCTTGACGTCGCCGCCGACAAAGTTCTCAACCTGCACCTGCGCGGCCGGGGTCGAAGTGACAAGGGTCGTGGGGGCCGGGGTCGACGAAGCGGCGTAGGTCGGGGTGGGCGTGACCTCGAAGCTGGTGGACGAGTACGAAGTGAACGCGGTCGAGGAAGACTCCTCGGTGGAAACCTCAACGGACGAGGACTCGCCGTCCTTGCCGCAGAGGTAGAGGGTGGTGTCCTTGGAGGACTCGGTGCCGTGGGTAGCCTTGTCATCGTTCCAGAGGTTGTAGACGGCGTCGCAAAGGGCCGTCAGGGGACCGCAGTCGACCGGGGTATCGGCATCGAGGTAGAAGCCGCCGATGTAGAAGGGGCAGGCGTCACCCTTGCAGTTGACGTTGGAGATGTCGTACCAGAGGTCAGGCTCACCCGAGGAGCTGTAAGTGTACTCGTACTGGGTGATGGCACCCTCGCACGAGTCGGTGGTGCTGAGCTTGATCGAGACACCACCGTTGGTGGCGCTGCCGTCGCCGACCATGTGGTACTCCTCAGACCACTGGCCACCGGCCGCGAGAGACTTGGGACCAAGCTGGCCACGCTCGGTGTCGGCAGTCCAGACGTTGACAGCGCTGTCGCAGTTGTTGACAACGACAGCCTTGCCAATAGCCATGACCGAGGGAAGGGCGGCGAGCACGGCCGCAGAGACAGTGATGGACTTCTGCATGGTTAAGTTGTTAAGTTGGTTCGAAGTGGTGAAAGATTGAAAGTTAAGGTGGCTGCGTCTTTGAGGGAATGTGTTGCCGGGAGCCTTGGGAAAGCAGCTAGAGAGCCAAAAGAGTGTGTGCAAGACCCAGCTTGGAGCAAGAAGACAGCAACGTGGAGACGGGTGAGGGCCGAGTGAGAGATGGGCGGTGCGCGGTTTATGAAATAACAAGGAAGCGGACGTCTTTGCGCTAGCATAGGGGTCGAGCGGCGCCGGCGAATAACGCGGGCTAGCGGGCAGGCTCAAAATTGAGCATCGCCGACGGCCATGGGTGGAGGTCTGGTGGCTGGCGCGGGCCAATGGGGGCGCATGCGTGCCTGGAGCGCCGCTCGGGCTTCTTGTTCGAGCTGCACGCTGACTGGGCCCCCTGACAAGCGCCCGGTCTGTGAGGAGCCCTCATTTCAGCTTTTTTTGCAAATGCCTGCGCGGCCTCGGCCAGCCCCAAGAGCAGCTGGTGCCTATGCTGCCGCAATGCGTGCGTATGCCAGAGCCCAGCGCCCACGCGATCGTCCCGCCCCATGCGTGCGCCCAGCATCCCAAGACGCAACGGCTCTCCGCCGAGGCCTGACGATCGACAGGCACCACTGGCCCGCGCCCAGGAGCGCGAGGTGGCGCTTCTCACACCGCGCGGCCAGCGCAGCAAAGCCACAGCGCAGCACGAGTAGGACGAACGAGCAGCGCAATGGCCCCCGAGGGCCAACTGCAGTCAGCGCCGACGGTGCGACGCTGGCAGCTGACAACAACAGCACGTTGGCATCGGGCCGGGGCGGGTGCGGTGCAGCTGCGGCGCGGCGACGACGTGGATGTGATGGGGCTGCATCTCGAAGGCGATAAGGTGGAGCATGTTCCGAAGGCCAGCGGTTCCATTGGCGGCTGGGTATCGATAGGGTAATCCTGTCATGTATCTGCAAATCTGGAGACAGAGTTTGGTGGAGCGACAGGGCTGGCGGCAGCGGACGACAAGCCGGCCAAGGCTGCCGGCAGGTCCAACGGCGCGGCACATCGATTCGTCCCATTGCTGCCAGGCACAGAGATCCGATTCGCCCTCTCGGCGGGTGAGAACAACGCAGACTTTTCACCAGGGCGGTCCTTGGTTCGGCAAGGCCCGATCAGACCCACGCCCATGACGCTCCCATGAGGGCCAAGCTGAGAAACCTCCGGGTCCAGAAGCGGTCTTTGGTGCGTGCCGTCCATTTGCCGACGCTGGAGGGGGAGGAACGGGTGGCGGGCAAAAGGCCAGAGATCATGAGACGGGACGAGATGCGCTCGCATGGCACGGCAGCTGAGTTGAAACAGCCAGGTGCGCCGTAAGAAACAGCAGGCGTGCCAATCAGCGCGAGACATGCATCGCGCGACGTTGTCGCGGGGATGGTGCGGGTGTTGAGATGCATGGCGTTGAACAGCGGTGCGGCAGGGCTGCGGCATTGGCTGCACGTGAGCGGCAGTGACATCACTGGGCGCCAGCTCTGGCGGGACAAGCCACCACCATGCTCTTCAACCCCGTCGCCCACCTCCCCACCTTCAACCCGCTGGCCCTACTTCGGATGGCCGGTGCCATGACGTCCCACGCCTTCAGCCTCTCCGAGACGCCCGATCTCGCCGGCAGAGTTGTCGTGGTCACCGGCGGCTCCGCTGGCATCGGCCGCGAGTTCTGCGCTCAGCTGCTTCTGCACGGCGCCACCAAGATATACGTCCTCGCCCGCTCCGAATCCAGGTTCGCCGAGGCCAGGGCCGAGTGGTCGCAGAAGCACGCCCTGGCCGACAGCGATCTGGTTGCGCGCGTCGACTTCATTCGCTGCGACCTGACTGACGTGGAGGCCGTGCAGCGCGCTGCCCGCTCTCTGGCGGAGCGGCTCGATAGGCTCGACATCCTCATCCTGAATGGTACCTGCTGCTTTCGTTTCTTCTGTCTGTCTGCATGCAGTCAGCACACCGCGACTAATGCCGCTCAGCCGCCCTTCCTCTGTCACCCGACTACCAGCTCTCGCCCCAGGGCGTCGAGCTTCAATTCGCCGGCAACCACCTCGGCCATTTTGTCCTGACCAATCTGCTGCTTCCGCTCGTTGAAAAGACCGCCTCCGAGCATGGCCAAGCCCGCATCCTGACCGTCTCGTCATCGCTGCATCTCGCATGCCAGGAACTGAGCTTGCCGCTTCTCACCTCCCCCACTCCTATCAAGTCTCCTGCCGCCCTGGACAGCTTCTGGAGATATGCACGCACCAAGCTTGCGAACATCCTCTTCACCCGTGAACTGGCCCGCCGCCTCGATAACATGGGTCTCTCCAACGTCTACGTGAACTCTTTCTTCCCGGGTAACATTCCCACCGACGCGTGGGATTCTTGGAAAGACCTATTCGGCACTCTGGTCGGCACCGCAGCCAAGAGCGTCTTCCAGCAAGTTGGCCACACGCCCGAAGATGCCGCGGCCACGGCCATGTACCTGGCCGCAAGTCCGGATGTCGTGTCCAAGGGTCTGAAGGGAAAATACTTCGTGCCCATCGGGCAGGAAGAGGAGACCAGCACTGTTGCAAATGACAAGGATCTGCAAAAGAATCTCTGGTATTGGAGCGACAGCAAAGTTGCCGAGACCTTGGGCAAAGGCTGGCAGAATGCGTGAACGACTTCATGACATAACATCAATGAACTAACCAGCGCAAAGATCTCTTCAGAGTGTTTCTGATCGCACTATCTCAAGCACTTAGTCTTTATTTCAGAGTTTCTCAAAGTGCGCTCTTTTGAATCCAGCAGTGAACGTTTTGTGAGGCTCCGAGGACCCACCTTTTCCCTAACACTTATCTCAACATCTATATGAGTCACAAGCGTAACGTTCGCTCTTGACTGTAACATTGTCCTTTGCATGCAAGAACGAGTGTCGAGCTTTTACCTGGCTATCGCAGAAAGGCAATGCGGCTGAAGGCTCTTGTGAATTTGTCTGACTCGTCTTATAAATAGCTGAAACTACTATGCATTCACGTCCAGACGATAGCTTCTACTGCCCGCATATGTTGTTACGCGTAGAGAAAATTGCTGAAGCATAGCCATCCTTTGCTCTTGGGCCCTGCTACTCTTCTCGGTATACCTCTGTATCAGCGCAGCGAAACACATGACAGCATGCAGATGATGGTTGAGCAGATAAAAGCCAATGAAGCATCAGAACGTACCCGTCCGTATCAGGCATTCCGAACCATCCAGTTCATCACGTGGACAAATCTACCGCTGGTACTAACTGTGGGTACACACCAGGAAACACCGCCAAGCTTATGGGATCTCGCGCACTACTTTAGTATGCGTAACTAAGTGGCGCAGTCCCAACGTCTCTCCTACCCAGAAATCCATTGATTTCTTGACCACACTGTCGCATCATCGATGGCATGCATGAATTACTGAGAGGTTTAAAGTAGAGGCCAAGAGGTGCACACGCTGCAGCCCCCCATCACAACATCATGCAGGTTGCCGTCTATACAGCTTTAGGCCTCAAGACTACGGGAGCGCCGTTTCAAGCCTTTATCGATATCGCTCATCTTCAATGCCGTGAGACGATACACAAGCACGTACATGAAAGCAGAATGCCGACCTAATGCCGGTGCTCTTGTGATTGCTCCCGTCATTCGCTCTTCGAAATGGTCAAAGCCTCGGAGCCAGCCAATATCCTAACTACGTCTCCACCTGTGTGAAGCCCCATGTTCCAGAACCTGCATAGGGCAAATCATGTATAAAGCTGAGAAGATGTGCGCCTAGTGCCAAGCAGTGATGATCAGTCGGCATGTTGCAGACGCATGCGTGGGCCCGAGTAAAAACCAAGGTGACCAGCAGCAACACCCTCGCAAATCAAATTGGAGTTTCAGCAAAATCCCTGATGACCCTCCAAGCATATTGCCTTCGCAGCTGGTTGCTAGCGTGAATTTGTTCATTACTCATGTCATGGGTTGCTGAAGCTATCGTCCGGACGTAAATGTCGAATGAATAAGTGTGCATGCACGTCCGGACGATAGCTTCAACTACCCACGTATGCTATTTTTCAAGAAACAGCTGATGGATAGGTTCTTGCTATGCTTCAAGCTAGCCTTCGGCTGCGAGAGGGGACTGTAGCATGAGTTTTCGAAGAGCACATGGGCTGATTCGACGCCACCAGGCTGGTAAAGCTGGCTTATAGTGTTGGCTAACACGAAGCTAGGTCGAAACTAGTCGCATCTCGGATCTTGGTGCTTGCAGATCAAGCACTACGCTGCACTATTGGCTGTGGCGGATCGGGAGTGCAACGGTCCATCACCTTTTTTTCACGCAGAGAAGCCTCATGCGTGTCGCGGATGAGGCGGTTGCACTATCAGAATCAGCGGCGGCACGCAAGCTCTAACGATCTGCAACGTACATGGGCGCCCATCCTCCCAGCTCCTAGCGAAACGCGGTCTCACGCGGACACTGTTGCTGTCCGGAGTAGCACCCGGTCCCCACCGGACCCCTCGCGCCCTTTCGAGTTTCAAGGACCTTCAGTCTTTTTCGTCGTGCGGATGCTGTGACACCAAGCCGCGTCGCCCTTCCGCTCGCGCACCCGCGAAAACTTGCACGCTGCTCTTCCCGATGGCCGTCGCTTTTTACTTTTCTTCAGGGCTTGGCCCCACGGGTCGAACTGCTGCTGTGCGACGGCGGCCACTGCGATGGCGTGAGCTCCCAAATGCATGCAGTACTTGTCCCTCGACATCCACCATCCAGGATGAATGAGCTCGAGAAAAAAAAAAAGCCGTTGGGGATGGAGAGAAGATCTCGGGCAACGAGAGTTGTCGATCTCCACCAGACACCGATCCGGACGAATGCCTTCTTTTCTCCACCCGAACAGCTGCGGCACCGCCAGCCGAGACTGCCACGCTCCCTGTAGGACTATTCCTTTCTAGTAGTCGGCCGCTAGTTCCTCGTTCTTCCGCCCCGCAAGGATGGGGCTGGGTCTGTGCAATCTATACCGCCTCGGGCTACGAAGGTGGCAGTGATGTGTTTGACCACGCTGTCGGTGCCCGAGCTACTTCAGATGGGGACAAGAAGCAACACGTGCGGTGGATATGTCATCGGCCGGAGGAAAAGATTCATGGATGACCTAAGACATCATACGGCGATAGGCCCATGATGGCCACTTTATTTCCTCTTTCAAACGATAGGGGATAGAAACATTGCTTTTTCCAGCTCGTATTGAGATATGACATGTCTCTTCTTTTGTTTTCTTTTTACCCTCGGTAGCCGCGAAGCCCAGAAACGCAGTGCAGTCGTGATGAACGTACCTTAGCCGCAAACGGGTGTTCTCAGGGAAGCAAGGGCTGGGTGGGTACCCCCATTTCAAGTCCAGATTTCAAGCGATACCACCCCGGTTCCGCGGCGGGGATGGTCCCTCTGGTTGAGGCTGGGCGCTCGCCCAGCGTTCTGGACTCCTGCTGCGGCTACAGCGGGTAGCAGACAGAAAAAAAAAAGGAACAATCCACAACTGCCATCCATGCATAGTGCGAATCGGAAATCTCGGGGACGTCGGGCTGGCTCCACCTGCCGATAGGTTGATTGCGTGACTTTTTCTCTCGCTGTACGACATGTAGCTTTTCTGCATTCTGACTTTTAGGAAGCAACAAATCATAGAAAGTAGTCTATGTCGACGCAGGGTTGTTGCGTGTCGTACCTGCTGCTCTCTGCGTTCTGGCTGGGTACTTGGTCGTCAAGGTGCGTCAGCCGGTGAGTTTCACTAAGGCGCCACTCCGCTATGATCAGCCCAAGCGTACCTGGCTCAGGCAATCCGGAAACGTTCCCGTGAAACATTCCCGACGGCGTGTCGTGATGCCTTGTCCGGCAAGAGATTGCCAGTATAAGCTTTTATGGAGTCGTCGCATGGTCATCCCAATCTCCACAATCAATAAGAGCGAGCTATCAGGTGGTGTTTTCCTACTCGATCAATCAACGCAACCCACTCCTTGCAATCGAGCGCATCCCTCCAACCATGTCAGAATGCCTGGCGCAGACCGGCCATGACGTCAGTCCAAAGATGCGGTGTGCATGGATGAGTGCAGATAATGCTACATGTATAGGCCGAACGAAGTGAAGCAGGCATCGCGCACGCACATCACGCAATTGACAAGGTGTAATTGAGAGCCGCAGTTGGCGCGCGCCGCGGGAGCAAATGGTGGATGCAAAAGGCCTTTTTTTTTTTCTTTTTTACGTATCAATCATGTTCCATTTCCGCCGCCGTAGGCAGAAAGGAGCAAGCGAAGAGCACGCTATAGCCTCCCCCGAAGCTCCTGGAATGCTGGTACCGGACAGTGATATGTAGGGAGACGCGTGGGAGCCTAAGCACGCCTGCCGTTGATAGCCTTGAGCTCGACGTCGCTGCCAGGGCGTTAGCAAAAAACATCGAGGGAGCTTGCGCAGGAGAGGGAACGTACAAGACGAGATCGGCGTTGGGCGGAATGTGGCCGGGAAAGCCGCTAAGAAAGAAATGGGTTGTCAGCACCGCCACTCTGGTTGCAACGATCGGGAGAAGCTTGGGGCATCAGCAGGCCGTAAGAGGGGCCGCGGGTGCGGATTGGGAGCCGACAACCGCGCGTTCCTGAATTCGCACAGGGGGGACAGGGAAGGGTGGACAGCAGGCGGGAGGAAAACGTACTTGGCACCATATCCATAGTCGCTGGTGTCTGGTTAGCTGCGTCATGGGGCGTTCTGCTCGGGCCAGGAACATACCTCGAGATGGTCAGGGTGGCCTTCTCGCCTAACGACATGCCCTCGCTGCCGCCCGCGCCGATGATGCCGTCGTCCCAGCCTGGATCCAATTGGGTCAGCGTGTGTGCTCGCGGCACAAAGGGGCCGCTTCGCAGGAGACGGACCTCTGATGACGCGGCCAATTCCGATCTTGACGTTGAAATCGCCGCGGCCGATGGACGAGTCGAACCTGGTGGCAATTGGCATCAGCGCTGAGGAGGCCGACGCAGGGTGGCTCTCACTTCTTGCCCTTGGTGTCGGGCGCTCCGGCGTCGAAGAGGTAGCCGGTGTACTCAATCGTGACGTCGTCGCCGGCGCGCGGCCTGTCGACGCCGTTGCCGGGAGCCAGAGTCTGCTTCGTGACGGTCATGGTTGGAGTGGTTGTGTGGTTGTGGTTGGAGGGAGGGAGGTGCAGCGGCGAGGGCGGGGAGGCAGCGACGCTTTTATATTGGGACGACAGCACTTTGGGCAGCTGCGGCGCCGGGGCATTGGACTTGGAGCATCACGTCAGGAGGCTGCGGTGCAATGGTACCATCACGTAGAGGCGAGTCGTGAGTTCTGGTGCCCGCGCTCGCGTGGCGGCCGAATGGGGGCGCTTGGCGGGCGGCGGCGCGCAGAGCAGCTCGCTGGACGCGGGCGGCCGAATGGCGACAGGCGGAGCTCTGGTGAGCTGTGTGCTTTTTCATCGAAGCGCGGTTGACGAGCAAAAAGCGGGCGCTGCGGCTTGTGTAACCGCTGCGACGCTGCAATTGGAGACGTCGGAGCTCTGGCGGCGCAGTGCGCGCCCGCCTGAGAGAACACGCCGGCCACACTGCGATCTGCGGGCGAGATCGACCACAGCCCAGCGCACCGCTTGCAGCCCACGTGCGGGCCCCGTTCACAGTTGCTGTCTTGCGGCTGGTCCTGCCAGCTGCTCTTATCAACCGCCTGGGGTGCACGCACGCCGCCGCGCCCCATCACACTCAACTCTCCGGAGCCAGCCTCGCAGCACCCCGCTCTCGGGGCAACCCAGCGCTGCGGTACGGGTCATCCAATGGCCGGGTCGCCCAATCACTGAAAATGCTCCTACCATGCGCGTGGCTTCGCTGCGGGCCTTGCCGTACTCGCCCCCTCTGTCTGCCGGGATGCCAACCACTGTCATTCGTCCACCCACCAGCTTCCACCCTACATTTGCCCCATCTGGTTCATTACCCACGCGGAAGCTAAGCCCTGCGCGTGCCGCATTCCACCACCCCCCGGCCTGCAATTCCCCCCGCCGCCTGTCGTCGAATTCACGCGTCAACCTGCGCGAGCCGCCCTGCCACCTCCGCCGCCGTCACCCTCGCCAGCGCGATGCCGGGGAAGCGCGTGTCGCCGCCCTCGCGCCCCGCCTGGAGGAAGAACAGCTCGCGGATGCCGGTGCGCTCGAGGAACTCGGGCAATCGCCCGTAGTTGGTGGCGACGTGCTCGACCTGGTGGCTGTCGTCCGACAGAGTAAACCGCCCGCCGAGCCCCAAGAATACCTGACAAGGGTTAGGCCCCTCTAGACGAATATCCTGCCTCATACGTACCTCGCAGATTTCGCTGGTCGGGTACGGCTCCAGCAAGCCCTTGCGCAGCCCGGCCGTGTTCAATTCCAGCAAGCCGCCGTAAGCGGCGAGGAATTCCAGATTGCGCTGTATCCTGCGCCAGACTCCTGCCCACTGCCGGAGCTTCCGGTTTGGCTCGTCGCTCAGCAGCCGCACCAGGTCGAAATGCCCGACGATTGGCGGCCGCAGCGCCTGCAGCATCTCGAGCTGCGCGTCGAAGTAGTCCTCGAACAGCCGCTCGTCCGTGCCCCCGGCTCGCCTGCGCGCCTCGCTGTACATGGCCTTGTCGAAGTCGATGGGCACCGTGTGCATGTGGTGCACCGAGCCGATGAACAGGTCGAACGCATACTTGTCCTGCAGCTTCGTGATCCACTGCCGCGACTCGGGCTCCCGTATCCACTCCGTTTCCATGCCGACGAGGATCTGGATCTGCGACCGGTACGTCTCGCGCAGCCGCACCGCTTCACGGTAGTAATCGTCGAAGAGCTGCGTGAGCCCCGCCGAGTCCAAGGTCTAGCCCAATTACCCGTGTCAGCTTCACCGCTGCCCGCATCGCCGCGAGCCAGACCTACGCACTTCCTCTGGGTATAGATCTCCATCGCCGCGCGGAATGTGCTCCGTCAGCGCAAACGTGTGGAATCCTTTGGCGATGGCCGCCTGGACCATCTCCTCAAGCGTACCCTTGGCATGGGCGCAAAACTGCCCCGAATGGCTGTGGTGGGAGAAGGGCATGGTCGAGTCGGTTGCAGGGTTGGAGTTGAGGAGATTCTGCGCCGAAATGAAGGTGGGGTGCGGCCTGTGGTGGGGCAGCGCGCAGGAAATGGAGGGGCCTCTTGTAGGGCTGCTGTCTGAAGCTCAGGGAAGGCGCCCCATACGAGACGGAAGGAACGCACCGGACAAGACGAGTGGCTGACGCCTGCAGTTCTCCGAAGGCAGATCGGCCTGGCGCACCGCCAGCCCGCCAGGCCACAAGGCCGTCCCGCATCGGTCCATTGTCGGCAAGTGCGGCCCGCTAAGGCACGAACCTGTCGCGCCAACCTTCCATCTCTTCAACACCAATCCAAAGTCTGCAGTGAGAGAGTATTGCATCTTGTTGCACACTTTCGACTTTCCACTATTCTCTAGCCTCTTTCATGCTGAAGTCCCGGGGCCATAGCAAGAGTCAATAGCGTGAGAATCACGGAAGCTTGACTACACCGCCAACCAGCCATTGTTGAGGTGACCTTGGAGCAAAAGCAATATAATTTGTAAGAGTTGGGCCCCTGGCTCCACCATACAGCCGCCAGTGAGCTGTCTCCTTCCCCAGAGCTCCGGCCACGTCACCTTCCACCAGCGGTAACTCTCCCATCTTGACTTTACAGAATAGCGAGACCTATTCGGTCTACAAATGTCTGACAAAAGATATCTCTCCGCTGCTATGAGGAGTTGAGCCCCTGTGGGGATGCTCTGGTACAATTCCTAATGTTACAGTGCGTCTGGGTATGTACTTCAAGTACCCACAGTGATGTTAGAATGTTTTGAAAAGAGGGAAGGCGAGAAGACCAGGGCCTCCAAAGCGTATGCTACAAGGATCTTGTCTAATCCTGCTTCTATTATGCGGACCCCTCCCGCTGTGGTTGGCCGCCACACTGGGGCTGACCGTTACGCTAAAGTTGACCGGCATTAGCGTCTTTTCGTGGAAGCGAAGTTGATCAAGGCCTTCATGCGTTCAAACCGAGTGACACGGCTGTTCTGCCAGGCTAAATGTCCCGTAGTATACCAGAGCTTGAGTGGTATAGGCTGCCGAACTGGTACAAGGCTGTCGACATCCCAGACTTTGAAATCAAAGCCCTCTGCGCCAGCAACGGCCCACAGGACAGTAGAGGGCAGAATGCGAGGTCTGGGGGCGCAGGTGACGGGTTGGCGGCCGTCTGGAGGAGCTAGCGGCCCCAACCCTCACCTTATATTATTTCCACTTCGATACCCTCTCAACAACGGCCGGTTGGCGCAATGGTAGCGCGTGCGCCTCCTAAAAAGTACTAGCAAGCGCAAGGTTGCGGGTTCGAGTCCCGTGCTGGTCGTAGCAGGGGTTGACAGCCTCTTTTTTGCCTTTTTGCTGCGTTGTCACCCTGCTGCCAAGGCAGTGGCCAGGCTGATCCAGTAGATGGAGACGGAGGCCCAAACTCGCCTTGGAACACGGTTGGCTTCTGGTGTGTTGCAACTTGGAGTGGCAGACGGGGACAGCGGACAGTTCCGCAGCACGGTTGTTCCCACCTTTTCATTTTTCTTTGAAAGATCTCTAGACTTCTGCAGCGCTGCGGTTTGCCTGCTGCAAGGGAGTGACCTGAGAAAGCTGCGGCGTTATCTTATCATAGATCGTATACTCTCGCTCCGAAGGGTGCGCTCACTGCTGCGCGGGGCAGTTGTTACTCATGGATATATGGCGGGGGCTGGCTCGCCACAGCATAGCCACAGCACAGCATTGGACGGAGAGTCGTGCCTCCCAACCTCCATTCTCTGATGTTTGCTGCCTAGCATTGCACAAGGCTCTGTTAGGTACATGAGTCATCCAGTCGCCGCAATCTCACTCACATTTTATACCAAACATTCGCAACATCAGGCATTTTGTTTCTAACACAACCCATCTGCAACCATGTCGCCGCCAGCTGCTAAGAACGCCCGCGTTGGCGTTGGAGTTTTCATTCTCAACGACAAGAATCAGTTCATTATTGGCAAACGTAAAGGCAGCCACGGCGCCGGTAGGTTTGAGTCTTCCATTAGCAAGTCATCAATCGCGGGGTGACGCACGGCGCGGTGTCAGGTACCTATGCGCAGCCAGCCCGCCGAGCAGCCGCGCTTTTCCCTCCAGACAAAGCTACAGTCATGCCACGAGGATTGCATCACGCTAATCTCTGCACAGGTACCTGGGCACTTCCAGGCGGCCATCTCGAATTTGGTGAGGGCTTTGAAGAGTGTGCCGCAAGGGAGACGCTGGAAGAGACGGGGCTGGAGACGACGGACGTGCGCTTTTTCACGGCAACCAACAGCGTCTTCACCGACATCGGGGCTCACTACGTGACCATTTTCATGACGGCAAGGATAAGCGGCGAAAAGAAGGAACCTGAGGTGATTTCATTAGGCACGATTTATTGGACTGCACTAACAAGAGCTTGCAGAACCTCGAGCCTGAGAAGTGTGAGATGTGGAAATGGATAGACTGGGAACGGTTACGGACCATGGCAGAGGAATGCAAATCGGGAGGGGACGAGGCTCCGAAACTCTTCTTGCCGTTGGTGAATCTCTTTGACCAGCACCGGGCAATCAGCCTATCATAAGCTTAGTTCCACGATCAGACACTCGGCGTTGGTGCCATAAGAACCAATGTATCTATTTTGACTGCTATTTGACAAGTTCCATAATATAGTAGTTATGACTGCGCGGCCTTGGCCTTGTCCTTCTCCAACAGCTTCTTCCGTGCAGCCAGGATCATCTCTTCACGGCGGCGCTGCAGATTCCGCTGGCGCTCTGCCTTATTCTGCGACCACGAGGACTTCTTCGGGGTTTCCTCTAGCGGCGCCGCATCCTCGTCTTGGATCTTGGATGCAAGCTTGTATCTTGTTATCAGGTCAGGCTGGGAGGGTGTCACGACTGGTTCACGCGGAGCGGGGCGAGCTTGGGCTTGCGGGGCCATAGGCGGCTGGAAAGACGGAGGCGGCTTTTGTAGATTGTCAGTGGGTGTTCCTTGGGTAGAGGCGATATATGGCGACATACCGTTTCCAAGCCCCTTCCGCTCAAGACCCGCTCCGTGGTGGCAGCGACGTTGTTGCCATTGCGCGACAGATCCCACATGATCTGGCGGCGGTCGAGCTGGGGGAACATCTGGGTTATCTGCTCGACGGCGGCGGGGTTCACGCGCGGGGCTGCATTTCGGCTCCCTGCTGGGCGTTGCTGGCCCTGTGCGGAGGATGGCGCGTTGTACCAGCGGAATATGAGGAAGCTGACGACAATTATGACGAGCAGCTGCGGGATGTTGAGGGTGCTGCCGCCGTCCGACATGGATAGAAACGGCGATTCGGCGCGAATCCGAGACGGGGGGAGCGGGGGCGCGTGGCGGGGAGAAAAAGACGGACGAGCAGAGAACAGAGCGCGATGTCAGTGGCGGAGTTCTGCTCAAGCGCAGTTGACGGCGGTTGACGTGGGTCGAGAGGGTCTGAAAGCGGGCGCGGTGTAGGGCGGACCAAGTGTCGTCAGAACGCGGAAGTCAGACCCCTGCCGCATCACCAACCAAGTGCGTTTGAGCCAAACCGGACCCACCAAACAATCCAACAGGACCAACAGCGCGGTCTCACGACAGCTGGCATCGGTGAGACGCCGACTTCAGCCGCACAGGGCTACTGCGGCTGCAGGCGCGTCGGCACTTCACGCTCTTCCTTGCCGCTTCGGGTAATTCTCTGGCTCGCCGTCTACTGCCGCCTAGCGCTGCTTCGATAGCATGGCAACTGGCGCCGCCGCCTTGCGAGCGCATGCACCGCCAGCTCCGAGATCGCTCCATGAACCGCGACGCATTCTAGACCTTCTCGCGGCTTGGGAGGCTGCGTGCATGAGCATAGAGCTAGCCGGTTTACGGCGGGCAGATGCCGACCGACACGGCCTTGTTCAGCCGGCTGGGCCCGGGGTGGATCGGCAGCGTGGGGGAGCGACAAGCTCGTGCAACTCGAGCGGATCGCCAGTCAAGCATTTGCAGCAGCTGCAGGGAGCACTCGCCGAACGCTTGCCCGAGCTAGAAGCCGCCATGCTGTCGCAGAATTGTTGTCCCCCGCGACCGCGACGGCTTTCCCCACGCCAAGTTTTCCCACCTATCAGCCCGCACTGAGCCCCGCCGTGGGGTCCAGCATTCTTCCGGCGCGCCCATGAACGCCGCACCTCATTTATATCCGCCATTGCTCCCCGCCATTGGCCTTGCCAATCCTCCTCTCCTCCTTGTTCCCTACTCCCATCTCTCCCTCAGCAGCCATGGTCACTATCACACACGCAACCACGCGCGATGTGCGCTTTCCGGTGCGCTAATCTGCCCGCTAACGCCCGTCACGCGCCCTCAACTGACTCTCGTCCAGACGTCTCTTGACAAGACTGGCTCCGATGCCATGAATGCTGCCGGCGACTACTCGGCCGCCTACTGCATCCTGCACACCGACGGCCAGTTTGAAGGCCATGGCATGGTAGCTCCACCCTGTCTCTGCTTTTGACCTCAGAAGCATGCTAACCTGCCCAGACCTTCACAATCGGCCGCGGCAATGAGATTGTGTGTCAAGCAATCAGCCAGCTCGCCCAGCGCGTGCAGGGCAAATCCCTAGAGAGCCTCGTCGCGGACTGGGGCAAGACGTGGAGGTATCTGGTTGCCGACAGCCAGCTGCGCTGGATTGGCCCTGAAAAGGGTGTCATCCACCTCGCTCTCGGTGCTGTCGTGAACGCCATCTGGGATCTGTGGGCAAAGACCCTCAACAAGCCCGTCTGGCGCATCGTCTCCGAGATGTCGCCCGAGGAATTCGTCAAGTGTATCGATTTCCGCTACATCACCGACGCCATCACCCCCGAAGAGGCCATCAAGATCCTTACCGACGCCCAGCAGGGCAAGGAGCAGCGCTTCAAGGATGCTGAGGCCAACCGCGCTGTGCCCGCATACACCACCAGCGCCGGCTGGCTCGGCTATGGTCGGGAAAAGATGAAGGGACTGTTGGAGGAGACTCTGAAGGCAGGATACAAGCACTTCAAGCTCAAGGTCGGCACTTCGATTGAAGAGGACCGCACTCGTCTGGGCATTGCGCGCGAAGTCATCGGCTTCGACAAGGGCAACATCCTCATGGTCGATGCCAACCAGGTCTGGTCCGTGCCGGAGGCCATTGAGTACATGAAGCAGCTTGCAGACTTCAAGCCCTGGTTCATCGAGGAGCCCACTTCGCCCGATGATGTCTTCGGTCACAAGGCCATCCGCGAGGCTCTCAAGCCGTATGGCATTGGTGTCGCCACCGGCGAGATGTGCCAGAACCGCGTCATCTTCAAGCAACTGCTCCAGCAGGGTGCTATTGACATTTGCCAGATCGATGCCTGCCGCATGGGAGGAGTCAACGAGGTGCTTGCCGTTCTGTTGATGGCCAAGAAGTTCAACGTGCCCATCGTTCCACACTCGGGCGGTGTCGGCTTGCCCGAGTACACTCAGCACCTTAGCACCATCGACTACGTTGCCGTCAGCGGCAAGCTCAGTGTCCTGGAGTACGTCGACCACCTGCACGAGCACTTCCTCCACCCCAGCGAGATCAAGAACGGCTACTACGTCACTCCTACCTCGCCTGGTTACAGTGTGGAGATGAAGGCGGACAGCATGGACCAGTTCGAGTTCCCTGGCAAGGACGGCGTCAGCTGGTGGAAGAGCGCCGAGGCGAAGCCCATCCTGGAGGGCGAGAGGATATAAAATGACGCGGGTCGTAAAATGTAATGTCTGTTTAACGAAGAAAATTTAGATATCATTGAATGTAGCTTCTTGATTTACTTTCGATGTCTTCTCTTACTGGCGATTTCTTACATGGCCTTGAAGATTCCACACAGTTGTTCGGGCACAGTTGCCTTATACAATCACCGTAACAGACGGAACCCCGAGAGCCGCGGGGTATATGCTTCCAGATGCCCGCAGAGACTAGTGTCGGAGATAATACAACATGCCCCGAAGCGCGAGCAATATTATTTCAGCCTCGGCGGGACGCCGTTTCCCCGGTGAATGGATCAGTCGCGTGCTGATTCTGCCTACTTATGCAGTGAATTAGAGCCAAGAGCTTGGCTGGATGACTACAGTCGATACAAAACCCACATGTAGCCTGATATTTGTGATCGTTTCAAGGTAGAATGCTAGCGCGTATGTAAGCCGCTCGGCCGACGGCTCATCCACCTTGATTGGGAGAATCTATCTGAGCTAGAATTCAAAAATGTGGTTGCTTTCGAAGGACGGTACTATCCTATATAATAACTCATTTTAAAATTATACTTTTCCTGTGTACATATGTACTATCAGGTAAAGTAAGGTATTCCTTGCGGGAATTGATGTTTAAAGAGTGTTCTAATATAGCCATATCAAAAAAACAGCTTTTGTAGGCAGCGTAGTTTTCGAGGTACATCGCAATACATGATCATGTGGGAGCTCATGGTTCTCCGCTCGGCGGCTCCGTGATGGCTGCAACCCCGCATTCCAGACGTCGGTCGTTGACGTGATGGTGGATTTCCAATGGATTTCCAATCAATCCCGCACGTCAAAGCTTGGCAGGATAGCTATGTGCAAGGGGTCAGATTAGGCACAAGGCTGGCATACTTATATATTCTGGTCGTGTTGCTCGCTGTGGAGTCGACATCTACCGATATCAAGCAAAGTTCCCGACATGACGAAAACGATCGCAGTCACTGGTGCGACCGGAACACAGGGAGGGTCCGTTGCTCGCGTGCTCTTGCAAAGCGGTAATTGGACAGTTCGGGCGGTCACGCGCAATCCGAAAGGCGAGGCCGCTCAAGCTCTCGCTGCCCAGGGAGCTGAAGTCGTTGCTGCGGATTTCAATGATGAGGGATCCTTGGTGAAGGCTTTTGAGGTGAGCGAAATATTTACATGATAGCATTTACAGATGAAGCGCTCCAGTGGGAGTCAATATTTCTCTACTATTTTCACGACGGCAATTGAAGCATTTCTCCAACCACCCGGGTGAAAACTATAGGAAGCGAGACTGAATACCGGCAGGGTGCCCACGCCGTATATGCGGTCACAAACTTCTGGGAGCATCTCTTCTCCGGGAAATCACAATCTGAGGCTGGCGAAATCGAAGAGCAGCAGGCGCTGCTTTTGGCGAGGGCTGCATCGCAGACGAAAACACTGGAGCACTACATCTGGAGTACAATTCCATCTGCGACTGACTTGACTGATGGCCGATACCCTGTTCGGCACTTGGACCACAAAGCGAAGATCGACCAACGCATTCGCTCCGAGCTCCCAGACTTGGCTGTGAAGACCACGTTTCTCTACGTCGGTTTCTACACTTCCAACCTGGCCTTCATTCCTAATCTCAAGCTCTTCGAAGTTGTAGGTGACAAAAAGTCCTAGAAATTGGACAAGAAGCTGATCGTAAACTGTAGCCGGGAAGTGGCAAGTATGTCCTCGCCCTCCCTACGAAGCCATCTGCCACCATTCCCGTTACCGGCGATGTCTCCGTGACGGTGGGAATTTGGGTGCGTCAAGTGCTTGCGAACCCCGGGAAAACCCTCGGGAAGTACGCCAACGTGCATACGGAAGTTACAACCTTCGAGAAGATGGCCCAGGACTGGAGTGAGGTCACTGGAAAGCCTGCCGTGTTCGCTGAGGTCACGGTCGAAGGATACGAACAGCTCTGGGGCGTGGCTGGACGCGAGATTGCTGATCAGCTGAAGTTTGGCGAACAGGTTGATGATTGGCATGCTCACTTGGGAGATTTGTACGTGAGCAAGGAGGAACTGGGCATTTCTCCAGAGGAAGCCAAGGGCTTCAAGTATGCGCTGGAACAGCTCAAGGCTCATCTTATCTGATCATGTTCATTTCTCCTGTCTTTACAGAGCTTTTCGTAAGCGGCAGTTACGGAAGTTAAATTGAGCCATGGGTCCTAAGACTTACTTAAAACGAGTGGTTTGGTGACATTGCATGCGTCCAGAAAATTGCTTCAACTACCCGCACATGTTGTTCTTCTTAAGTGAGGCAAGCCTCTTCATACCAACTAGAACAAAAATTTAGAAATTCATGCCATTGCCCGGCGCTGTGGAGCATGTCAGCTTTCCCGGGCGACGTTGAAGCTATTGTCCGGATGTAAATGTCGAATTAACAATTGCACGATGACATCCGAACGACAGCTTCAACTACCCGTATTAAAAGTGCAGTGCCTTATCCTTCTGCTAACAAATCAGTTCAGACGTTGGCCGAACCACTAAGAGGTGTTCAGTGGCTGATTTGATGTTGCAATCATTAATCAGATCGATTTCGTGTGGCTTTATCCACTTCGTCCTTGCGAATAGCTTCCAGCCACAGTAGTTCGCCACGAATATCAGGATCCCAACGTACGATGTAACGAATTTGGAAGCGTCGAATTGATGGACGAAAGCATCAAAGCCTACATTGGGGTTCAGATCAGCCTTCTTGGGACGTGGCGAAGAGACTGGGAAGAGCTTACCGTTGAAGAGGATAAGTAGAGTAGTAAGGACGAGAGCTACGTAAGAGGCGTATGGCTGCAGAAATCCCCGATACGGCATGTCTTCTCGCCGTAGACCTTGGGCCCGTATGCCGCGGCTGAAACAGATATACGAGATAAGAATGCTGACCCAATTCAAGGCCCCAAACACAGTAACAAGTGACACAAAATACCCAAATACAGTAGAAGAAGACTTTGCAACGTTCAAGTATCCGAGGAGGAAGAATGCGGAGGAGAACAGCACGGAGGCTAGCGGAACGCCAACGCACATATTGGATAGTCGGTCTTTCATGGTCAATCCATTAGGATGCGTTGGGTATCGTGGCTTGATGGTCCGTTTAAAGATCGGAGGCGCCTGATGATCTTTAGATAGGGCATATAGGGTGCGCGAGGCAACATATATGTCTGTGTGAGCAGAGATCGTCAGCTAAATCTTGGGAGGACGTGATGGGTTATGAGGAGTGACTTACCGGAACATGCGGCACTAAGCACAAACACAAGCAAAGTCGCGTTTATGACGTCCGGAAGCACCTCGAATCCGGCAAGTTTGACGGCGATGACAAAAGGGGAAGCGGCTGGGTCACAAGAGTTATTCAGCGGCTGCCAGCCATTATCCTTCCAGCAAACATACCAGCACTCGCTTTTGAATGACTGGCTCCCACCAGCATCTCATTCCGATACGGGCAAGACATGCCCAACACCACAACGCCACCAATGTAGAAGAACACTATCCTCCAAAAAGTCCAAAAAATAGCCCGTGGAACCTCTTTTTTCACGTTTGGCGTTTCGCCGAAGGCCGCACCCACGACCTCGGTCCCGATGTAAGCAAAGCCAGCCTGGACGAACGCGGCCCAGAATCCAAGAAAGCGTCCGAGATCGCCGTGCGCGAGGTACTCGCCGAAAGATCCTGGGTCCTTCCAATAGCGGAAACCGACCACGCCGCGACCTTCGACGGGCTTGAGAGACGCCACAAGACAGGAGATGATGAGCATGGTCATGACCACCAGCTTGACCACACCGGCAATGTATTGGCTTTCTCCGAAGACACGGACATGGAAGAGGTTGATGATGATTACCGGGAAAGCAAAGATGGTGATCCAGATACCGACGTTGAGCTCTGGGCGCCAGTACTGAATGATGATTCCTGCGGCTGTGAGGTTGTTGGCGAGGACGACGACGTACTTGCAGAAGTAGTTGTAGCCCGTTGCGAACCTAACGTCATTGTCAGTCCATTGCACGGCGTTCCGCATAGAGACACAAGAACGAGGAATGCATTCTCACCCCAAAGCTGGATCTGCGAATCTTGTTGCATAACCTGGGAACCCCTTGTCCGTTTTCGCGTAGGTTGCCATTTCTGCCAGCGCGGTCATAACGAAGTATACGTTTGCCCCCATAAGCGCATAGGCGATCAGCAGTGACGCAGGACCGCCACGAAGGAGGGCTGTACCAGAAGAGATGATCAGGCCGGTTCCGAAGGCACCGGCGACCGAGATCATTTGCAAATGGCGGGGAAGCATCTCACGTTTGAGTTCGGGCTCATTGTTTGGGTCCGCCGGTGCAGGGTGCTCGCCATTCTGGTTGTTGGGCGCATGTTCATAGCCTTGGGACTCGGGTTTATCAGAGGATTTGTATAACTGAGTCCCCATAGACCCAGCTGAGGCTTGAGTAAGAGTTCCTTCAAGGTCGATCATTTAGAAAGTATGAATAGATCGGGGATCGAAGCGTACCACAGAGAGACAACAAAAGCCAAAGATTTGAGAGAGAAGCAGACAAATTGACATTTTGTGGGGAGGTTGAGCGAAGAAAGGGAGACTATAAGGACGACTCAAGCGAGGGACACAGGAGGCGCTGAAACGTAGCCAGACCCGCA
Source organism: Lasiodiplodia gonubiensis (assembly GCA_009829795.1). Lineage (NCBI taxonomy): Eukaryota > Fungi > Ascomycota > Dothideomycetes > Botryosphaeriales > Botryosphaeriaceae > Lasiodiplodia > Lasiodiplodia gonubiensis. Next base: position 15,144 of record RHKH01000187.1, on the reverse strand, counting down.
GACACAACCTATTACCCATCTGTGGAACCGTATTAAGACAAGTCTAGAACGACCTCGTTGAGATATCTACCGCTTAACAGACCGGATACTCCCTCACTTACGCATTGCGTTGGAGCTCTTTAGGGAGTGGTGAACTTCCGGTTGGACATGGCTTTCCGAACCGTGACTGCACATTTGTGTCAGTGCCTAGTCTGCAACCGAGTAGTCTGATTGTTGTGTGACTACATATGCCACCTTGTGTTTGCTTTTCTGGATAGGTGTGATAGGCGAAGCGGGTTCACCCACATTCTCTGGGGCCGGCCCGTACCGAACACGTTACATTGGGTACTAACCACAACTGGCATGCGATGGAACGGGCCCTTGATGGAGCTTACCAATAAGTGAGTGATGGAATGCGGATGGCTGCCGAGATTCCCAATAGCGAGGACCTCGTGTAGCGAAGTATCCTTGGAGGGGCTGAATTCAACGAACTTTGTAACTTGAATATGACAAGTGCGAGTTCAACCATACGTGGCTTCCCCTTATCATTCTTAGGTTGACACTCTGGGCTTATTAATTTCGATAGCGCAACAGGCCCTTAGCGCGGTGTAGAACCATTGGTGCGGGGATATCTCAATTTTCTTCTTCGCTCGAAAAATTACAAGGAAAGCTCAGGGCGGATTGATAGAGCGACGAAGGGCAAGAAAAAGAATCATAAGAATTGTGACTACGCTGCGCCACTGTGCGCTCCGATCCATTGAGCCATCGCTGTGGGGTTCCTTGTCTGGATAAAGATGGTGCCGGGCCCTGTCAAGACAATCCATTAGCCAAACCTTGCACGGCGCGGGGAGTTTGCGAAATTGCCCACGTACCAGTAAATTTACACACCAGACCTTCGCCGGAGGACAAGTTGGAGATCACACCTCCACTTGCTACCCGCTCAAGCACATACTTGCAGTTCCAGGCAACCAGATGGCCATTGTCCACAATGTACTTCTCGTTTTCCTGAAGCTGTTGCACGGAGTTAGCACCTGGCGGGGGAAGAAGCACAAGCTGATACTTACGTCCTTCCTCAGAATGGCACCCATGCTAGTGACCCACAGGATACCAGATCCCGATATTTTGTACACAAAAAGACCTTCGCCAGAGAACATGGCCTTGGACAGACTCTGGCTCTTGTATTCCTTGACAATGCCCTGAGTGCAGGCCAGGAAGCCGTCCTTACTTACGCTCCACATCTCGCTGCCGGTGAGGCGGATATTGGTAATATCTCCAAGGGAGGGAGGAGCGAGCAGGAGCTCGCCAGGCCCGGTGAAGGTCGAGGTGGACAGCTCGCCGCCGGCAACAAACTTCTTCAGAGAGAATTTTATGCTGCCCTTGAGGGTAATGGTGGGGGACATGGCGAACATGGCGCCTGCGACTACAGTCAGCGCGAATCCAACATTGGCAGGCAACACGCTTCCTTACCAGGCCTCGCAGTCAACGGACACCCCATTGCCAGCTGGACAGTCAAAATGGTGTTGGTGTCGCGATGGCTGATCCTGTAGCTTCCACCGTTGAATGTGCCCACATCGTCCTGAGTAGCACCGGCACCCACAAAGTGTCCAGCAGCGGGAGCGCCGCCGGGCATCTGGGCGGGAGTGTTGGAATTGAATGTGTGCGACTGTTGCAACTGGCCGGGCTGCGGCGGGGGCGGCGTCGCCTTTTCTACAGGGTACGGGCTCCCGGACTGCGGATGGGGATAGGCGGGGGCGGCCTGCTGTGTGTATTGCTGTTGCGGCGGCGGACTGCCATGGTACGAGGAGGCGCGATGGTGGTCATACTGCTGGTGCTGGTGCTGGGGCTGGGGTTGCGGCGGTGGCGGAAAGTGCTGCTGGGCGGCGGGCGAACTCTGGGCAGGCGGCGGGGGGTAGTATTGCTGCTGTTGCGGAGCAGGCGGAGGAGCGAACTGCGGCTGGCCGTCTGGTGGCAGGTTAGCTGGCGGGGGAGCCGCGGAGCTTCGGCGGAGCTGTTGGTACCTTGCGGCGGGGCTGTCTCTCAAGTCAGTGCAAGACACCACGCCGGCGCTTGGCTGGGCTTACGCGGAAAGTACTGGGCCTGGGGGCTGGTTGCTGGCGGATATCCCGACATGGCCGAATATATGTTGCAAGAAGGGAGCTGCAATGCGGACTACACAGCCTGAGGCGTGGGACGGATGCGCGCTGTACCCCGCAGTGCGTCTGCTTGTGCGACGGCGCAATGGCTGTGAGGAATAGCGGAGAAGATGGCGGGCGCTTGCTGGCGGTTGGGCGCCTCTATATAAAGCTCCAAAGCCCATCCCGCGCATCTTTCGTTACAATTCAGCTACGTGCCCGTTGCAGAAAGGACCCGTCGTATGTCAGCAGCGCCGACGAGTAAGTTTCGGCTGTACGCGCGCGTTTTTGTTTCTGACCGGGTAAGCTGATCATCTCTTGGTCCTCCGACGCGTCGCGGCCTGGGGGCGTGGAGCTCGCCTCTCCATTGGCCAACCTCAGCGCCTACGAACATCACGGCCATCGCTTAGCGCTCACCATGGATCCTGTGGGTCCCCAGCGCCTATCGGCCGCCACAGGCTTGCCCCGACACCTGGCACCAGCAAGCTGTTCTGTGTATCATATGCATTCTGCCTTGTATCTGCTACAGTACACCTCCCCCGCCCCGTGTATGAGAAATCCGTAGACCGCCATGCTTTTTGTTCGCCACATTTACGTAGCCCAGTACCCATCGAATCGTCGCCATGGAACCAGAGCGCAAGCAGTCGTAACCCCGAGAACAAACCAAAAATGCAACCACACCTCCACTCTAACCCTGCTGCCTCCTTCTCTTGCCGACCTGGGCAGAGAAACCAGTCTTGATGGCCGTAACACTGCGCCTGGATCCGCACGAATTGCAGGTGACGAAGTACAGACGGTTCTCGCCCTTGTTGAGCTCCGTGTCGGGCGACCTGCACGTCTTGCAGGTGACGTACTCGACTGTTTACCGTGTCAGTGCAACGCCTTCTCGCACGGCCTTCCTGGGGGTTCCTACCAATGTACCGCCTGAGCACGTTCTCGATCTGCTTCTGCTGGAAACGACCCTTGATGACCAGTCGCCGGCTGCCGTCGACACTGCCGCTGGTACCCAATTCGGCGAACAGGAACTGGGTGACGTGCTCGTCGGTACGCTTCATACGCTTGCAAATCTCGGCAATGTTGGCGAAGATGGTCTTCTTGTTGCCCTCACGCAGACACTGCGGCGGCGGGATCTTGTAGCTCTTGGAGCCGGACGAGGCCAGGTCGGGGTGGTGCGAGTGCAGCATGGTGAAGAAGCGGTTGAGCAGCAGGCTGTAGTTGATGGGCGTCGTGTTCTCGTGCGCGAAGATGCCGGTTCCCTTCTCCATGTCGCCCTCCTGCACCTCGTCCTCCTTCTGCTCCTCCTCCTTGTCCGCGCCGGCGCCGGCCTCGGCCAGCTTGGCGTCGAAGTCGTCGGCGTCGACAGGCTTCTTCTTCTTCTTCTTTTTCTTGAGCGCCGACGGGTCGAACTCGCCGTCGGCAGCCGGAGCCTCGTCGTCGCCACCCTCCTTGGTCTTGGACGACTTCTTCTTCTTCTTCTTGGTCAGGTCCTTGAACATGTCCGTGACCTCGTCGACGGCCTTGTCCGCCTCGTTGGAGTGGCTCTCGGCCGAGTCCTTCTCGCCAGCGCCGTTGACGTCCTTGACGTTGCCATCGCTGTCGACAATCTGGGCGCCGTCAGCAAAGGCCACGGACTTGCGCGGCTTGCGCTCCTCGATGGGCGGTTGAACCTGCGTGCCGCACACACTCCGTGTTAGAGACGCGGACGTCATCGGGCAGAGGGGCACGCAAGCTTAGAACACTGTGAAGAGGGGCGGGCATCACGTACTTCGGTGTCCGCCATGATTGCTGGAGACAGGCGCGCTACTGGGGGATGTACGGGCCTGCGGGCGGTGGAGTTCAGGTGTGGCGGGGAGGGAGTGAGCTAGCAAGTGCTTTTGTCGTGCCTGTCGCCCACCACTCGCGCTCAGACAATGACTGTTCAGAACAAAAACCGACGTGAGCGCCAAGCCCCGGTTTAACCGCGGATGTCCCGCGCCGCCGCTACGTCAACCACCACCCGGTGATCCAGCCCGTTCTGTGCTGCTGTGTGCCTTCCTCCCTCGCTCCCGGCTTCTCTTCACGCCCATTGATCCTCCGGTCTTGATGGGCCGACAAGTGCCTTCAGGCTAGCCCCCTCACATCCCGCATCCCGCCTTCCGTCCACCATGTCCTTCGCCGACTCCTCCTTCGTGGTCCCGCCGTCCAACTCATCCGACGACGACGTTGACTCACTACCCTCCGAAGCTACCACCGAGAGCCTCGAATATGACGAGAACGAAGCCGAGCGCGAGTGGCGCGAGAGCTTGCAGCAGCTCGAGCTTCTCCTGACCATGGTCGTCGTGCCCTACCTGGGCAAGTACTTTGGCCGCAAGTGTGCATACTGGGGTATGTGGTATACGACCGTGTCTCCGTATCTTGTCATGGCTAACCCCACCTGGTATAGGTTGGGCCAAATTCATGGAGTGGAAATATCCCGTCGAGGTCCAAATCACCAGCTCCACCGCGTTCAAGGCCGCCGGAGCTGTCGAGGCCGCTGCATCCCTATAGATACGCCGTTCGAAGATTCTACACGAACCAGTTTTGTTCCTAAGACAGACTCACTCGCGTGAGCTGGAGCGCAAATTGCAGGCATCTATTCTGCAACAGTGCCCCAGACTCGATGGAGTCAGGGCATTGACCGAAGCGCAAGACGAAATACCCTTGATTTATTGGAGAGATGGAAGATATGATAGACCCCCACATGCGTGGGGAGGATGTCCGTAGATGACAGTACAGGTCCATGTCAAACCCATGGCTTAAGAAGATAGGCTGCTTGGAGAAAAACAATGGATTACGATGCGATGATCATATGTAGAAATTGATCATATACTGTGGTTTCAACTTGATGCGGTACTTAGGCCACACGGCACTGGCGTCCCATTGACCTGCTAAGGTACATGCTATCATTCAAGCAAGCAGGGGTGCGATGTGGTTTCATAGACCTTGAGACTATGTTGCAAGAACCACCATGGTGAAGAGTACAAAGTCTCTTCTTCAGTCTCAGTATCTGTCTTTTGAACACGTTTCCGTCCATTGTCCATGGTCAGGGTCCAACCTGGGACACAGCAAACGGCAAGCCTGATCAGTAAATAGATGCTTTTTGTTGTAACAAATGACGAACATGGCTCGACCTCATCATTCATGCTGACCGAACAAAGTCTGACTAAAAGATATCCAAAACATCAATCACGTCACGGTTAGCAACAAGCGATGTTCAGACAAATCATATGAATTAAGCATCCCATCAATTCCGCAAACCATGCCAACCGTCCTCAAACCCTCTCATTCTCGGAGGGGAGTCGATGTACATACAAGACTCTTTTCGTAGCGTACCGACACCAAACGCCTGGCCAGTAAAACAAGTAATAACGCCCCATGGAGTATAGATCATAAAACACAAAAACGCCTGGTGCTAAACGCTCGAGAGTGAACCACTACACAAATACGAGACTGCGTCGCACCCCATGCAGCAGCGTAGAACGGACCGGTGATGTCGTACAGGTAGCCGAGAGCTTCGCCGCGCTGGACTTGGACTCCATCGGCGAACAAGACCTGCTAATTGACGCATCTTGCTCATGCATTGCCGAGGCAAGACAAAGCAGAGACGAGACGACCGTGCGGACGAAAGTCGAGAAGACAGAGGCGACGATAGCACCCGCACTATCAATCTCTTGAGGAGATGTTGGTTGGGTGTGGACAGAGGCGAGCGATAGTGACCCATTGCTCGCACCGTCGGCTAGCGCGGAAACCCGCGCTTTGTCCACAAGATTGCCTCGTTGGGTTTCTTCGCCCTTGCATGATCTGTCGACTGCAAGCGCCTGGTCAGCAGAGGAGTCGGAGATGTGATGGCTGCGGGCATCAGCAATTGCCGAAGCCGGGCCTGGAATGCCATCCTGGCCATCACGGACAACTATATGCCTCCTAGAAACGCTGGTGGTTGATTGAGCTTGGGTTTGAGATGACGGAGAGTCCCGCTGGCTCAAGCCGCTGGCAACCTGGCTGCCAGAGCGGCAAGAGCTTGGATCGTTGACAGAGGTCGGGTTCCTCGACGACAACGGCGCTTCAGTGTCATGGTTCTGCGATTCCCACACAGAGGGACGGGCAGCTAGTAGGCCATCGCCAACGGGATGAGGTAACACTTGGTGCTGAGTAGTGCCAACTCTTCCGCTGGCACCAAGCGGGCGCTGAGCAAGTGAGTGGCCATGCTCACCAAAGCGTGAGCTAGCACTTGGATCGGTCCCGAGCACGAGACCATCGCGGCGAGCGCTATCGCGGCGAGCGCTATCACGGTGAGCGTTGTCATGCAATCCATCGTTGAACCAATCTGGCGATGCATGAGGCAGGACGCCAACGTCTCCTGATAGATCCGTCGCGGTGTGAGCATTGAGCGTGTGCGTAGCTGTCGTGCTGTGCGTGGCTGTCGCGCTGTGCGTGGTTGGTTGTAATGCATCGTGGCCCGCTCTGCCACGTGAAGGAGTCTGGCGTAGGGTTCCTTCTGGTAGTAAGAAGGAATCGGAGGTACCTCCCCCGAGATTCGGAGTTCCTAGGTTGCCGCTAAACACACCAGGACTTATTGCGCCATCAAGAGAGTGCGATGGCTGTCTGGTTGTAAATGTCTGTGTCGAGGATGGTTGAGCTGTTGGCGACCTGCGTGGAACTGACGAGTGCGAGGTTCGTGAAAGGCCAGCAGCTAAGCCAGATTGCTTGCCATCGGTCGAGCCAGATGAGAACGTTGCATCAAGCACGTGTCCACTTGAAACATCCACCATTGGATCTAGATCAAAACTCCAGCTCTGTGAGGTGTCCAGCGCATGTGCGTTGGAGCCCGACCTCGACATTCCAGATGATTGGTAAGTGGAAGCTGGTGATCTTGAACCGGTCGAAGGTGCATAGTGTTGCTGTGACTGCTGTGGCTCAATGAAGGGATCATAGGCGAACGACTGCGGAACAGGCTGGAAGAGCGGATCGGTGGCGAAGTCGATGGAGGAGAAGTCGTCTTGAGGGAGCAGGAGGAAGTCGTCGAAGGATCCCTCAGTACCGGTAGCCGGAGACAGGTCGAGGAAGTCAAGGGGGCTGTCGGTGGTGGAGAAGGTGGAGTCGGCGAGAAACGAAGTGCTGTCGAACTCGTGGCTCAGAAAGGATTGTTGAGGAGGAGGCTGATGCGAAGAAGCAGCTGTTGATGTTCGCTTCTTCACTTTCGCATCAGAACGCGAGGAGGCGGCAGATGAGGCATCAGAAGGGTCGTGGTTGCACTTCCGCTTCCGGGAACGGCACTCTTTGCATGCCTTCATCTGCCGTCTCCGCCGGTACTCCTCCTTCTCCTTGGTGGTCATCGACCTCCGCGTGTGGATCTTAGGCTTGCCATGGCCGGCGGCTGTCCAGACCGATGTCATGTCCTTGAGAGACAAGGTCTCGGGGCTGGATCCTGCACTGCGGGTCGAGGAGCTGGAAGACGAATTCGAGGTCGAGAGCTTGCGGAGATCAAGGCTGGAGCTCGTCGAGAACACGGGAGAGGGCCTGGCCGAGCAGCAAGCCTCAGGCTGGGGAGCGGGAGTACCCGTGTGCTGGACAAAGGCCGTAATCTCTTGCTCGATGGCCCGGCGCTCCTCCATCAGGAAGTCCAGGACAGCCTGCTTCTTTCTCTCGGTATGCGTCTTAAGTGCGGGATAAGACTCCCTGAGGGCGTCAAACAGCTCGTCCGACTCGAGCGCGGGCTCGAAGACAAGTTTTGCGAAGGGGTCGAAGGCAGCGTCGCCGGCGGCAGCCGGGGCACGTGAGATGCGGAAGGCCTTCATGATGACAGGAGAGGGTTCAATGAGGACGGGATGGGAACAGAATTGCGTGATTACTACTGGTGACTCCACGCCAGCGGAGTCGGTAGAGTGCCGAATGAGGAAATTGGGGTTAGAGGATGGTGGGCTGGGGAGCGGCTGATGGGGTGGTCAGTCCGCACAGCGGTGATGTGTGCGAGGGCGGCCGCGTCGCGATGGCGCAACGAGGCTTCAGACGTCTCGCGGAAGGAGGGAAAGGGTTTTGGAAGCAGGCTACTCTGCCTGAGGATCCGGCTGGGTGATATGGAGTTGCTGGCTGCCGGTTACAAGCCAGGCCTTCTGCCTTGCGCACAGGGCAAGTGGACGACACCGCGAGACACCGCGGTGTCCTATTTTGGCATAGCCCGACCGAGTTGGGCCCCCGAAGGCCGCTTCGCTCAGCCGTGGCCGGCTCGCTGCGCCTCAAGTCCTACACAACGCCGGCCACTTTTTAACACCCCCGGCCGCCGCTCCGCATTCCGCCGGCTTTCGGTCAGCGCTAGTGAGCATGAGTCAACCAGTCCGACCACTCACAGCTCCGTGCTGGCAGGGAGGCTTTGCGGCCGAACAACACCGCCCGCGCTCGAATGGAACGGTGTCGCCAAACCGGAAGGCTTATTTTGGGGTAGCTCCCTGCTGGTGGGTTGAGACTGGGGAAAACGGCGACCGACCACTTGACCAGCGGTGGAGGCTAGGGCTCGCCAGGTCTGCGATCGCCGTCATGGATTGCATCCTGGCCACTTGCATGCATCTGCGCCTTGCACCTGGGCTGGGGCACTGCGCCAAGAGGCCTGAAGAGTGACCCGTAGCTTGGCTGAGCCCCGGTGCCGAATCATGAGATTGACAACAGGCCAGCAGGCTCCGCAGATTTGCTTGTGCTTCTTGACCCGGACCAGAAACGGCTCGCTTATCGTCACGATCTCCGTCATTTGGCAGCACATGGTGCAGTCAACACTCTTAACTGGTGGTCAGAACTTCCGTTAGTTGGTTTCGCCAAAGACTTCAACTTGAATTTGTCTCGTCAACAAATGCAACTGACATCGGTGAGTTGTACTGAAGATGAAAAGCCTCGCATTCCCAAACCTCATCCCCTGTGCTTTTTAATCCCATGAGAAACTAATACAGAAATTTGCCAAAAAGCCGCGCCCACTATAGTCAAAAGGCTCCCGGATCAGCGTTGTCGTACATTTCCATTTTGGTTGGTCCAGCCACTATCGCCATGCATCCCCTCATGTCGTAGATGTTTGTTGGAAGCCACTTAGTTGTTCTCGGGGCGGAGGGAACTAGAAGTCTTGTTAGTCGACGATTGGCGTTAAAGATGCGTACAAGTCACTTACCGGACGGCCTTGCCAGCCCTCCAGATCTCGAGGTCGCGGATCTCCTGCATCTCCTTCTCGTACAGCTCGCGGTAGTCGGCGCGGCCGTTGTAGTCAAGCGACCTCTGGGTCTCGCTGCCGTCGGCAACAGAGTCGTACAGGTCGTTGAAGACGGGCTTGAGGGCCTCCTGGAACCTCTTGCTCCAATCGATAGCACCACGGCGGGCGGTGGTGGAGCAGGCAGCGTACATGTAGTCCATGCCGTTGGCGCCGATGAGCGGGTACAGGCTCTGGGTGGCCTCCTCAACGGTCTCGTTGAAAGCCTCGCTGGGGCTGTGGCCGCGCTCGCGGAGAACCTCGTACTGGGCGAGGAACATACCGTGGATACCGCCCATCAGGCAGCCGCGCTCACCGTAGAGGTCAGAGTAGACCTCCTTCTCGAAGGTGGTCTTGTAGAGGTAGCCGGAGCCGACGGCAACACCGAGGGCAACGGCCTTCTCCTCAGCCTTACCGGTCACGTCCTGGTAGACGGCAACGGACGAGTTGATACCACGGCCCTCCTTGAAGAGGGAGCGGACAGTGCGGCCAGAGCCCTTGGGGGCGACGAGGATGACATCAATGTCCTTGGGAACTTCGACCTTGGTCAGGTCCTTGAAGACGGGAGAGAAGCCGTGGGAGAAGTAGAGGGTCTGAATCTTGCATCAGCTCATGTCGCTCATGCCACCATGATGGGATCAGTTTACCTTGCCCTTGGTGAGCTGGGGCTTGATGTGGGGCCAGGTCTCAGACTGGGCGGCATCGGAGAGGAGGTTCATGACGATGGTACCGCGGGAGATGGCCTCGTCGACCTCGAAGAGGTTCTTGCCGGGAACCCAGCCATCCTGCTGGGCCTCCTTCCACGAAGCGCCGTTCTTGCGAACACCAATGATGACGTTCAGGCCGTTGTCACGGAGGTTGAGACCCTGACCGTGGCCCTGAGAGCCGTAGCCAATGAGGGCGAGGGTGTCGTCCTTGAAGTAGTCCTGCGACGCGGGTTAGGAGCTTGTTGACCCTGAGGAATGCTAGTGCCTTACGTGGAGCTTCTCCCTCGGCCAGTCATCACGCTCTGCAAGCTACAAGTCAGCCTTCGGCGCCAGCGGGAGGCGAATTTAGCAGCAGCGTACCGTAGACGACCTCCTTGGTGCCAGCGAAGTCAATGGTCTTCATGCCACGGGTCTGCTGCTTGGGCATGGAGACAGCCGCGCGGGGAGCAGCGGCGACGGCGCCCTTGGTGGCAGCATTGAGAGCAGACACGAAGGTGCGGCGCTGGACGGCAGGAGCGGCCAATTGCCTGGCGGAGGCCCGGAGGGCCCTGGAAGCGGTGCGGGAGGCCATTGTGAGAATAAGCAGCTGAGAGAGTGCTTGGGGGTGAGGGGAGAGGATGGGATGTGGTGGTTAGGTGGTGATGAGCAATAATCTGGGGACTTGTGAATTCTCTCGCGTAGTGCGCCCGAGCTCAGCGACATCGGAGCGCCAGGGTCCGTGTCACGTGCGTCCAATACCAGGCGCCGCATTTGCCAGCTGTGAGTCAGGCTCGATAGCACTGCCGAATTGCAATTTGTCGCGGCGTTAATAATTGTGGGTGCGGCCCGCTTGTAAGCCTGTGGATCAAGAGCCGAGCATTCTCAGCACCCGGCGCCATCTTCGCCGCGATGCCTACCTGCCAATTCAGGGAATTAGCTCGAAGGCGGTCCAACTCCGGCCTGCGCGGGCTCATCTTGCGGCTCCTTGGTGAGAACTGCTATGCTGAGCACCATGTGAACCGTGAGGCGTTGCGCGTCTGATGTGGACCATTTCGCGACTCTCAGGACCGGCGTCTTCGGCTGCCAATGCATCTCTCATTGGATCTTATTGGTATATGTACTCTAGTCATTCGTAACACCCAGCCGCTGGTGCTAGCCGTAGGAAGCCCAGCAATCCCATGCAAGTACGCCAGCTCCAGTTACGCCCCGCCCAAATGCTCGCTCGCACTGTGTATAGAACGTTTGCCTCTTCTGCTCACTTCATCAGCACGCGGTCGAAGGTCTGCCCCCTGACCTGACCACCGGTCATTGATGAGCGCACGTTGCGCTTGAAGCCTTCTCTGTTCGACTTGAGGTCCTCGGCGGCTTCTTTGTTCAGCGGGTCTGATGCGTTGGGCTCGAGGAAGAGGAACTACTCCATGTTAGCTCGGGCATCGCACTCCAGCGGCACTCGTGCCCACGCACCTGCAGGCCGACAATGACAGCGTTCAGGTTGAGCACCGGTTTCCAATCCTCGCGCAGAATATTCAAGCAAACGTTGCCCTCCAGATCGATGTTGGGGTGGTAGATCTTCTGGGTGCACTTGACCTTGGGCGGATCGTGGGGGAAGTTCTGGTTGATGGCGAAATTGAAGTTGAAGCGGCCGCCTTTGTACATGCCCTCGTCGGGCTCGATGGTGAGGACAAAGTTGAGGATATCGTCAGGGTTGGGGAACTCGGTCTTCATCGTCGAGCCTAGTGAGAGCTCCGAGAGGTCTGCAGCGGGGAGAAATGAGTTTATGTTCTGCTAACACACGTAGATATCTGCTCGCACCTTTCTGCACACGCAGCTGAGCTGCCGTGACCTTCTTCTTCTTCTGGCCTGCAGCAGCATTCTCCTCTTGCTGCTGCTTTTGCTTCTGCTCAAGTTGTCAGCGGCCTAGCCAGACAAGGATTCTCGCAGATTTGGATGGTCGGCGAACCATAGACCATATCTTGAGCATGTTGGGCGAGGTGGTGCCTTGTCGGCGGCGGCGGCGGAGGTTGCGGCGAAGATCGGAGTTGAAGTGCGACGAGATCGGGAAAAGCAGCGGTTCAGCAAACAGAAGCAGAATAGAGTGGGCAGCGATTTCGAACAGTGTCGCACTACTACTACGCTTGTGAGTAGAAGAGAAGGGTGTGTGGGAGGTATAAGTGGCGGAGGTGTTCAGCGTGCTGTGTTGGGCGTTGGAGACTCTTCGGCGCCAAGACTGTCGTCAGGGTTCCGACAGGATGGAGGGGCTGCGGCGTCGCCGCCTAATCGGCCAGGCAGCACTCGTAACCCACACCCGCACGCATATCTCTGGTGGCACAGCAATATGAAAAGTCGCATGAGGAGGCGCTTGAATAGTCCATGTAGTCTGATGCGTATGACGACCGAACCAGACCCTTAACTTCCCCCACTTGGCTGCAACAGTCGCTGAATGGACAGACCTTTCAATGACAGACACGGTCCCAGTGAGACGGATTGAGACTACGCAGTACAGAGTATGGTTCCGACACATCCTTTGAATATCTGTCGTAATTCATCCCAGACAATGTCTAAAAAGCGATGATGAATCAGCATCTTGAACCATACTATCTTATCATCAGATCAAATCGGCTATGCATAGCTGTTATAAGATTAAGTCAGCCAAGCATTCAGCCCGGGCGCATGAAATGTTCAAGCTTTTACTCGAATTTTTTTTTGTCTCTCGCATCAACGCTAAACTTCTCCTCTGACATCATGGATGCTCCAGCAATCTCAAGCTCACTGACATGATATGCTTTAGAGAAGCTTTCTACAGTAGACCCAAAGAGGTTTCAATTAAGGAAGTGCTTTCCCACTTTTAGTCAAAAGCCCACTAGACATAAATTTGAGTCTGACTTCATATTTGACACCATGGCAGATTACCACGATATAGCGCTCGACCATCTTCTCCACCGTTGTACCTCAAAAGCCCTTCAACTTCTTCTTCCAATCCAGCGCTCAGAATGTCGAGGGTAGTGTCTTGCCAGCCTCGTTGAATTCGTTTCTGTCTTAACGGATCACGCGTCCCATACAGATCCCGTGTCCATGGGAGGAAGCCCCGTTGTTTTTCACCATTTTTGGTGTCATTGAATTCCTCCTCTACGCTTCTGTAAGTCTGGTTTATGCTGCATATCACAGGAAGCAACTCACCAGACATGACTGGATCAACACCCTGCACCCTAATGCGGTCTGACGGCCAGCGAATCGCCTTGGCGTGAGACATCTGCCACGTATTAGAGACCGCTTCTTTTTTTTTTTTACCAGATATTTTTGTTGTCTCACCAAAAACCTCTCAGTTTTGAATGCATGCGTAATGATTTGCACTGTTTCAGGATATCTACCGATTGCCTTCTTGAAGCACAAAACAGAGAAGAGCAAATTCTGGTAGCTGTCAGTGGCATGTTCCTCCAGTAATATCCTTGATCCAAGCAGATGTTCGTAAGATCCAGAATGACCGGAAGCTCTGGTAAGGGCTACGGCTGCCCTGAAGTAACTTCGAGCCTCACTCAAGTGAATAGAACTGGCCGTATAGCCTCCGGAAAATATCAAGATGCTGTTATCCTTGGTGGCGCCGAACGATAAAGTTTTCAATCCCGCTTGGATGTGGTCCAGGAACGTCTCATGCTCGCCGGGTTTATGGCCAGACGGTTGTTGAAATGACTGTAGGTTCCACTGTCGTGGAGAGTACACATTGCAGTCGTCGGCCTCAGGGTCGCCAAGGAAGTGAGCGTGGCATGCCACTACTACAAGATGTGTGTACGGCATTTCCCGGCTGGCTGGTGCCATGAAGTAGACCTTGGGATTGAAAGTAGCTCTGCCATGGTGAAAGTCAGCGGCCAATTTCGAAGAGTGGGTGCGAGCAAGAAGCTGCACATATCTAACTGTGGGCAAGGGCGAGTCAGCAAGGAGTAACCCTTCGGCAAGGAATAGATATAGCACGGACTACATGAATATCTCCCGAAAGGGGAAAGTCGAAGTGCGCTTGAAGAAGGGAAACTGCTTTGGGAAGTGATGATGTTGATCTGAATGCTTCTAAGATGAATGCTTCAGCTGCCGATGTGCAACTATTTTTGAATGATCCCCGATCCGGGCTCCGTAGAGACCATTCCCAGGACAACGCGCGCAAGCCGTCGCCTGCTGTAGATTATTTGACTCGACGGGGAAGCTCGTGGGCTACGGTCCAGATCTAAACGGCGGCTCGAACGCCTGGACCCTGACACCCGAGCTTCGCAAACGGCAAGCTTCGCGCGCCGGATGTTTAAAAGAGGGGCCAGCCGGCGCCCAATGCTGCGGTGACGTGCGCAGCCGCATTGGACGACAGTCCAACAGAATAGTGGACGGTGGATTATGTGTTTTGACTGCATTTCGGCAGTTGAAGCATTCTCCTGAGGAAGCAGCTGCCGGCCGGAAAGGGGAGAGGGTCATTCGAACGCATCTCTCTGGCCTGTACATACACGCGAGCGTGTAAGCGGAGGCTTGAGCTCAGTGGATGTTGGGTGGGATGGAGGTGTGTTGGAAGGATCGAAAGAGGATCGGGCTGCGCCGACCCTGGTACCCGCCGTGGCTGAAGGTCAGCCACACTAGGTGCTGACTGTACGTACCGGACGCTCACCGCCAAAACAGAGCACGACGTCGCAGCACGCAGAGGCAGGCGAAGAGTGCAAAGGGCAGCGACAGCTCTGCCTTATCATCCCGTTGCGAGGATAGGCGCCCGCTCCCGGATACGATAGGGCTACCGCAGGGCCGAAACGCTAGTGGTGAGGAGAAGGCCAATGGCCGGCGAGAGGGCCAGGGAGAGAGGGTTACAGCGGTGGGATTTTCAGCGACGCGGCAGCGGAATGGCCGAGCTGGATCGTATTTGTCGCGATGAAATTGCGGGCAGACTCGCAGGGGCTGAAGCGTAAGCTGATTGACGCCGGTGCTACTTCACAGACACGAGGCAGAGGCTCCGCTCTCCACCGCCGGTCTTCGCAATCACAGCGGCGGCCACGCTCGCCCCAGCGGCCGCGCAGCGCGCCCGAGTGGAGCGCGCGGTCATGCAGGCGCGCGAGAAGGCCGCCGGCCGGGGCGGGCGACGACG
>RHKH01000133.1:68681-94588 GCA_009829795.1 Lasiodiplodia gonubiensis | reverse complement strand
CCCCCCCCATGGTTTCTGCGGATGGATGAGCTTGGTCGCTGGTTTGTCCGTTCTTTGTCCTGGTATCTGAGTTCGGATGGAGCTTTAAACGGCTGTTCTCATTACATCGTAGAACTAGCAAGACTACCACCAAGAGCCGTGTAATTAAATCTCGGAAAGCGGTCCATGCTTAACGATTATTCACATCTTTAAGTTAGAGGCCGGAAAGCCGACTTTACGGCCCCGAGTTGAATGCTTTAAATCAGCTATAAAAACGCCGTCTTAAGATCGAATGAAAATCCAACTCGAACCCAGCACTCTCACCATCATCGAACCCTTCTACATTCCATCTTTCAGAACAATGTCTGCAAGCGAAAGCTCCTCCCACATTCCACTCTCCATGCAGGAGTCTCCGGATCCCCTCCGCCTCCTCGGCCTCTTGGCAATCTCGATGCTAGCACTCTACCGACTATATGTATGGCTGCTTCCCAAGCCCATGCCCGGCATACCATACAACCACGAAGCCGTCAAAAGCATTTTGGGTGATATACCCAGCATCATTGCCGAAGTCGGGAAAACGAATGACTTGATGGCCTGGCTCCAAAAGCAAACTGAACGGCACCGTGCTCCTCTCGTCCAAGTCTTTATGTGGCCATTCTCGAAGCCGGCGCTGCTCCTCAGCGACTTCCGCGAGTCGCAAGACATCCTTCTGCACCGAACCAAGGATTTCGACCGCACGGCCTTCACGGGCGACATCTTCGGCGGCATCGCGCCCAATTTCCACATTGTCAAGCGCACGGGGCCCGAATGGAAGGCCCACCGTCGCCTTCTTCAAGACCTCATGACGCCGTCGTTCCTCGACCACGTTGCCGCCCCATCGATATATAACAGCATGCTCGATATTGTGGAACTTTGGCGCGTGAAGGAGCGACTGGCAGATGGCCGACCCTTCGCCGCTGCTCAGGACATCCACAACGCTGCTCTGGATGCCGTCCTCGCATTCTCTTTTGGGAAACACTTTTCGTGCCGGGCGACCAAATCGCAGATCCAGCTGCTCTCCGGCTTGAAGAAGTGTGAAGACGAAGCCAAGGACAAGTCCATCACCTTCCCGCAGGCGCAGCTCGACCCAAGCATTCAGTGCATGATAGACATCACTGACCTAATGATCCACATCAAGTCCGCTATCCTTCCGAGACTAAAGTGGTGGTTCGTCCTAATGCTGCCGCACATCCGCCGCGTATACCAGACGAAAGATAAGTGCATTATGCAGGAGCTTGAGAAATCTGTGAAAGCTTCGAGAGGCTGTCGCGACGACTCCTGGGCGCGCTCGGCGGTTGACCACGTCGTCGACCGAGAGACACGCTTGGCAGAGAAGGATGGCCGCGCGCCCGTGTACTTCTCGCCGGTGATGCAGGACGAGGTGAGTTTTGTCCCATCCTACCCCCGCACTGGTCCACGCCCGGAGCCAATTCCAGTCATCAACCGTGACGATCCTCTGACCAAGCCGCCAGGTCTTCGGCTTCGTCGTCGCTGGCCACGACACGACCAGCACCACCCTCGGCTGGGGCGTGAAGCTCCTCGCCGACCATCCGCGCGCCCAGCGCCGCCTCCACCTCGCCCTCCGCACTGCTTTCTCCGCCTCGGCAGCCGAGCGCCGCCTCCCCACGCACGCTGAGATCGCCGGCACCCCGGTCCCTTACCTCGATGCCTGCATCGAAGAGATTCTGCGCCTCGGCAACACCGTGCCCGCCATCGACCGCCAGGCGCTGCGTGACACCGTGCTGCTGGGCCACTTCGTCCCGAAGGGCACAGTCGTGTTCTCGATGAACAACGGGCCGGGGATGCTGAGCCCAGCGGTGGAGGTGGACGAGGCGAAGCGGAGCGAAAGAACGCGGGCGGATGAGAAGGTGCGGAGGAGGCCGTGGCGGAACGATGGGATCGCGCGGTTCCAGCCGGAGAGGTGGCTTGTTGGGAAGGATGGGGAGATATTGAGTGATGTGGATAAGGACGAGGAAGAGGAGGATGGGTGGAGGCAGGTGGTTTTTGATGCGCAGGCTGGGCCGGCGGCGCCCTTTGGCGGTGGAGTTCGCGGGTGTTTTGGGCGCAGACTGGCATATTTGGAGATGCGGTTGTTTTTGGTCATGGTGCTGTGGCATTTTGAGCTCTTCAAGTGTCCCGAGGATGTATCGGGCTATGAAGCATATGATGAGGTAGTGCATAAGCCGAAGAAATGCTTCGTCAGGTTGAGGCGAATTGAGGAGTGATGAAGGGCTATTCTTTAGACCATACATTTGACTGAAAATCCACGTCGACAGCCTGCTTCCCTAGTTAAGATCAAACGGTGCACGTGTTTGACTTCTACCTGTACTACCGTCCGTGTCGCCCACCGAGGATATCTCAATGTGACGGATGACGAGGTTGGTGGCAAAGAAGAAAAAGGCTATCAATTAGGCAGAAGGTAGCATTGACTATGCTTGCCGACTTGCTCAATGATGCACTGATGGTGCATTTCAAGAAATTGAAATTGAGGGAGACAAGTCAACGTGATGTTGCATTTCTTTAGAACTATCCCATCTACTTTGCCTTGCCATATTGAAGCACCCCAGTCGTCCCCCCTCAGAGTCCCTAATCCATACCGGTCGACATTCAAGTCATGGAAGGAAATTACAAACCTGTAGCTGAGCAACCTCGGACCTTGTTAGGCGGCATGGCATGTTTAGGACTGCAATCCGATCAACTCCCCTGGTGCTGGGAATTGGGTGCCAATCAACTCTTGCCTCCCAAAGAGGAAGATGTCGTCATTGACGATATCGGCGTCAGTGAGCCTCTCGATTTGCGGCGCATACAGCGATGGTTCGGTCGGAGTAGGTTCAACCAAGCAAGGTCGCCCGTCAACAACATGCATGTGATCTGCGTTGATGCCGGGGCTTACCCAGAACAACATGTCTGGATCCATCTTGGACTTCAGTGCAGATAGACGAGCATAGTTCGAGCCCCAGAAACTGCTGCTCCAGTTGGGCTCATCAATACTGGCCTGGTCGATTGTCAGCTGATGTATTACAAGGGACGGCGGGACATTTCTAACCTCATTGATGTATGTGCCCATGCCCGGGGCAAATTCTCGCAAGCCATCAACATTGGTAGTGTTGGTTTTGAATCCATTCAGAAAAACCGTAGCGTCTCTCCAACCGGGGTTGGCAGCAGTGTCCTTTCCGTCACCGACGGCCATGCCAGGTGTCGTCATCAAGACGCCGAAGTTCCCGCCTGTGCTTCGAAGCGCATCAGTGAGGTTTTCGCTTCGCAAGTGCTCAGGGCCCAGCAGGTGGCTGTCGTAAGGGACGTTTCCGTGATTTTGAGGCGGACCGCTACCATCCTCAGATGGCCCATAGGTGGTAGAGTAGAAGTCCTGGTAGCTGTCGAAATGGAAATGCTTGCTCTGGAATGGAGTCATGCCAGTGAATGACTGCATCTTCTCAAGGATCGGCCCCCACATTGCATTGGCATCGGAATCGTTCGCCAAAAGGCCCGGGTGAATCGCGTGGCACCTGATGTTATCAGGGTGAACGTAAATGTACGCCGAAATCCCTTTACTGTGGAGGTCTGGCAATTCTGAAAACAGATATGCCAAAGCTTCGCTCGTGGGCGTGCGACCCTCGGCCAGGTCCGTGTCGTTGGTCGTCAGAGTGGAATTGATGTACCAATAGAAGCCAAGTACGGGTGTTTTGGGGTGTGCTTTGAATGTGGCTTGAACGACAATGCCGAAGGTGCTTCCGCCTCCGCCTCTGATGGCCCAGAACAGTTCAGGGTTGGAAACTTCGTTGGCAACCACCAGTTCGCCATCGGGAGTGACAACTTTCGCCTCCAGCCATTGATCGACTCCGAGGCCGTACTGCGCGGTCAAAGGCCCATATCCGCCATTTTGGCCGAAACCACCGGCGGCTGCTACTCCAGCTGCTATGACTTAGCCTTTTTCCTGTGCTGACTAGAAAGGGGTGAGCGACACTTACCATAGGTACCACCCACAAAGAACAAGTTCGAAGGGGCAAGGGCCTTGTTCAGCTCCAAACCATTGAAAGCAGTGTTGAACGTCACTGCAGCCTGGACTCCATCCGTGGGTACGATTGTTTGCGGTTTCTCGTTGGGTTCGAGATCCGGGACACCCTCAGCTGTTGCGGTGAAGGACTCCAGTACACGAGCAGCTTGCAGCAGTGAAAGATCGACGATGAGTCCGGAGCCTGCGACATTACGACCCAGTGCATCATGGCCGGTCGTGATGACTGACAAGCGGGTTTGGTGCAACTTGGCGAACTTAACAGCAGCTTGGACGTCGGCGTAGCTCTTGGCACGAATTCGATAATCGGGAAGGCTTCCAAAGCTATCGGTGTTGTTCTCCTTCGTGACACCTGGGATTGCGGCTTGCCACTCCTCGAGCGACGGCCAGTCGCTGTCCGTGGGCAACTTGCGGCATCCTGAGGGTGTTGTATCCGCGAGGCATGCTCGTAGCCCGAGGAACGAGAGTAGGACAACGGAGCAAGAGACACGAAAGTTTGTCATGATGATTCGGTGAAAGTTTGATGTGATGAGTTGAATTCTTAGAGAATCGACGAGTACTCTCTTATTTATAATCTGGGTCTGTTGCGTGGAAAGGCCTTCCAGTCGACGTAACGGAGCGTCGCGGAACCAAAGATGGAAACTTGCAAGGAGAGCTCTGCGCTTGACAATTCGGAAAGCCGTCAGGCTCCCAGCGGAGCGGGAGTTGAAGTTCCGCGGCAACGTATTGTGCGGATCTGCAGCAACATATTGTGCAGAGAGGCCGCGTCTTATGCTTGAGGTAAGGATAACCTCGACCTCGTATTCGGTCCTCGTACTCGCCACTCGCATCCATAGAACATTCCGTTCCGCTTCTCGTGTCTTGCACAGCTATGATCTCATCTTGAAAACCCAGCAAATCAATTAAAGATTCAAGGTCCACTTCTAAAAGACAAATTATTCCAAGCTCTACACAGTGAACCGAAACAACTGAATAAATTTCGGATTCGCGCGAAACCGAGTCTACAACATATATACAAGCGAGTCCGCAACGTGGTCAGTTCTTTGAGCGCAGCGCCCCGCCCATGGCCTGGTCGCCGAGCACCTTCCATGCGGTAGTAGAATGTCAAGACCTGCCACAGACACCACAGGGCAGGTACCTGTCAATATCCGTGTCGCCCACCGCCGATATACTTCTAGCAACCGACACTAACTATACGTAACGTAAGAGGGCGTAGCATTCTAGATTCCAAACAAAAATGACGATAGAATATCTCCAGTTTCCAACTACTCTGCCAGGTCGAGCGTTTGATACGGATTTGCTAACGTAGCTCCGGCACCACTCGTAGAATCACAAGCAAGACTGGAGGGCTGCGGCTCGAGGCAGCCAGGAACGTGTGTAGCGCCGACATCATGGCTCTGAGTCATCTGAGAATTGGCCATGGCCAGACAGGGCGTAGACAGTGAAGCTAAAAGTGCATCGATTTGCAGAGGTGAGCCACTACGTTCTTCTTTCTCGTCATTTCGTCAAGCACAAAGTTGACAGCAGGAAGCCAACTTGCATTCGGAACATGCGTGGGCGGGATTGCACCGAGGATGGACAGTAGCATAGCCGACGAGAATGCAGTACTCAAGATAGAATGGCAGGAAAGTTTCTGGGAGGAGAGGTTAGTCCATGACACGCGCTTGGAATATACGGGCATATCACCCAACATGTCTTGTTCGGCTGGGATTTTGAGCATAGATACGGTGGTTGTTGCTGATTCCACCTAGGTATGGAGGAGCGCGGCGATAGGGCCAGCCAGCTGTTGAGGCTCAATGGTTGCGTGCAATGCGCTGTGCATCAAAAGCCACATAACCAGCGGCCGCGTGGCGAGGACAATGCACTAACATGGCACGGCATTAGTCCAAGAAGTTGTAAGCTCAAGGCTGTGGTAGACATGCGTAGTGATAGGACAGTATGATGTTCCGGAACATGTGCGGCAGTTCACTTCGAGAGGATTCACCGTGGCCGGCAGCAACTTCTTCTAGCTCGCGCCAGACTTCAGCCAGCTGATGCAGTGCCGTCGTAGTTGTTTTTACAAAAGCATTGCCTATGCCGTCGCGGGTTCCATACACGGCTCTTGGTTCACAGACAGGTTGGAGTTTTAGTAGGGCTAAAAGACATAGTGCTACACATGCGAGTATAAAGCTAACTCTAGCTAACCGCCTTTTTAGTGCTTATACTACTTATTTATAGTAGATAATTTAATCTTACTTCCGCCTTACTATTAATAAGTTATATTCTACGGCTAGTTAGGCTAAATCTTAAGCCCTTTACTCTATTATCTAGATAATCGCCGATTCTAGATACTAGCCTACTCTATTTACGGTCCTCGCAATTTTGGTCCGCTTAAGCAAAACCGCGATGTAGTAAAGCAACATGCGCCAGCTAAAAGCATAACGCCTGCAAAGATCTTCATCTGATTGTAGTTATTGCCGTGCACCAAGACCGATCCAATCGGCAAGCCTGCCAGAGCACCCAGCCCGCCGGCGGCGAAGACGGTCCCGGCGCGCACGCCCAGCTCGTGCGGGTCCGACACGAGCGAGATCAGCATGGGCATGGCCGCGATGACGGCGTTGGCCGCCCACCCGAACAGCACGGCGAAGGCGACCAGCAGCGGAGTGCCTTGGGCCGGCATCCACAGCGCGAGCGTAAAGACGCCGGTGAGGGCGCAAGAGACGGCCGTGATGTCGAAGAAGCCCGTCTCATGCCCAAAGACGCCGGGCATCAGGCGCCCCACGAAGGCGCCCGCGTTGTACATGCTGACCAGGTACCGCGCCAGCCCCGCGTCGAGCCCCTTGGCCACGGCATCCTGCGTCATGTACGTGATGGGCAGCAGCACGCCCATGGTGAAGAAGAAGAAGGCGGCGACGAGGAACGCAAACGGTCCCGACGCCATGCGCCGCACGATGGCCCTGTCGATGCTGCGCTTGGCCGGCTTCGACGGCAGCTGCACCGTGGCCATGGCGACGACCATCAGGGCGAAGATGATGAAGGCGCATGCCCGCATCGCCCAGCCGAAGCCAACGCGGTCGATGATGCGGTTCATGACGATGGGGTAGATGATGCCGCCGATGGGCGCGCCCGTCGACGACAGGGCGACGGCGAAGCCGCGCTTCCTGGGGCTGAACCACATGGGCACGCTGACCGTGGCCGGGTTGAAGATGAAGCTGGTGCCGATGGAGCTGCATACCCCCTGCGCCAGCACGAACTGGTAGTATTCCTGGCTGATGGAAGCCATCATGAGGCCGAAGACGTGGAGGAGGGTGCCGGTTATGAGAAGGTAGGTGGGGCCGAAGCGGTCGAAGAGGAGGCCGACAAAGGGGCCGCAGAATTGTAGGAAGAAGCTTTGGAGCGTGGCGATCCAGCCGACGTCGAGCGACGAGTACGAGCTGAGGGCGACGTTTTTGTAGTATTCCTGGAACACGCTCAAGGCACTGTGTCGTTAGAAATGGAAGCTGTGTGGCTGGGGCAGTGCGTACTTGATCCATCCGTATGAGCAGAAGTAGCATGCGCCGCAGCCCAAGACACAGAGCCAGGCCTTCAGCCCGCCGTCTTGGTGCTGCGGTGCCTGTGGGTGTGGGCTGCTTGGCTCATCCTGGGCTACCTGCCATGACTGTTCCTCCTCCTTCGTCTGTCCGTTCTCGACCGGGGAATGTTCGTCGCTCATGTTTCGATTCTCTTGGCTGAAGCATCTCTCCCATTGAGGCTTAAAAGTGGCAGCGCATCCATGTGCACATCACGGCGTTAACAAATATCTCCGAAGATGGGGATGGCACACGTGCTCAAATTTCGGAAATGGTTACGTCCGCTCTAAACTCCGGACGATAATGGATTGTTGTCACGGACGACGTGGCGTGACTTTGCCTTGCAGCAGCATTCGTGGAATAGCCGACCAAGTAAGACACCCTCACGCAATTCACTTCGTTCAACCTCTTCAATCACGATTCATTGTATCCACCTTCGAGTAGTTTCAGCAAAGGTGCAGGGACGGACGGATGAACTTGCGCACATCCGCCGCACTGGGAAGAGACATTACATCTGGCCGATAGGAGATAATCCCAGCCTCGGAAACGACACGAGTCCGTGAAAACAATATCTGAAAGGGGCGCACTACTGCAGCCAACTTTGGAGACTATCTACTACCATCTCGGCTATCTTTTTGGGGTAATTACCAAAAGCGACCCGTATCTACACCGAAAGTACTAAATGCGACCCCAGCGACCCAGATACGACCTTCTTAATTTCAAAGTTAACGTTCTTATATTAAAATTATATTAAAAGTATTTATTTCTTATTATACTAGATATCTACCATTAGTTAAGTAGAAAAGATACTTAGATTTTAATTTCGTTGAAGTTCTATAGCGTTAGAAAGTTGGTAAATTTTAGTAAAGGGTCTCTTTTGGGCAATAAAGGTCGCATTTAGTACTTTCGCAGTAGATATGGGTCGCATTTGGTAATTACCCCTATCTTTTTTAACCAAGTATTAGAGGTCATACAGTCGAGATGTCTTTAATCCCGCATCGTTAGGCTGGTGCCAGTGGAGCCAATTCTCCAAATCGTACTGCTCCTTTAAGGCCCGCAACTTGTTAAGCCTCCACCCATCATAGCCTTACATAGCGTGCGGTACTACAAAACGGCCAACAGCGGGCTGCGCAACATCTTCGTCCAGGCCGGGCTAATGGCATACGTGACCGGCTACCACAAAGAATACCGCCAGAGCTGCAGCTTGAAGATCATCCACCGCCATGTTAGATGGAACGGGCGGGAGCAGCTGCTGTACCAAGGAATCCAGTTCACCATGGCCAAGTTCCGCGGCATGGTGCATGGCTTGCTGCACGACACTCGCCAGCTGCTAATCAGCGACTTGCTAATAGGTGGTGGAAGCGGCGGCAGCAGCAGCAGTTAGAGACGGAAGACAGGCGTGCTAGCAGTGCCAAGGGGCTCGATTAGAGACAACCCGGCTGAGCAGCGCAGGGGATGAAGCCTCTGCAGGACCAGCGCACCCGGCTGCCAGTGGATGGGAGAACTTGGGGTAGATTAATTCAGCTCAACTCAATCCATCAGGGTCCGAAACACATATTTCCATGGCCACGTGATGCATACCTGTTAAATGAAGAGGAAAAACCCAGCGGCAGGCAGACGGGGGCCAGGGGAGAAAGCAGACCCGGTTGTGCACCGCTGCGCGTGCCCTGCAAGTTTTCGCGAAAAGGTTGATCGGCGGAGCCGGCGGATCACTGGTCTGCCGCTCGCCCATCTGAAACCATTCCAGAGCTTCGCTCCCGGAGCCCTGCTGCTCGCTTGATCGAATGCACTGCACATCTGAAACATGTCTCTCGGCTAGTGACATGTCTGCCGGCTGCAGTTACCCGGGGACTCCCGACTACCGTGGCCAATGCCCGCACCCAGCAGCGCATACCACGTCCCCAAAGTTTCAAATCTCTAGTCTCTTACATGTTTCTGCACGTACTTATCTGCGCCGTGTCTTATGGAGCGGGCTTTGCAAATCTCGACGCTTTGGGCCACGCGAGTCCATCTAGTGTTCGTTCAGCACGTGCGTTTTCATAGTCGAAAGTTTAATTGCATCACCAATGAAGCTTTTCGAATGACTAGAACGTCCCAGCGCCCAGGGATTCTGCATCGTAAGATGCTCATGGCCGCTCCCGCAAATGTTTCCCCTTGATATCAAGGTATTTCTTATCTAAGTCCGTCTTTCATCCCTTCATGACTTCAACTCTTCCTCACAGTCTCTCCTTGGACAGCAGAAACCACGATGCCGCCCGCACATGCAAACAATAAGGCAAGTAAACGTTCTCAGTCTCGTGCACAAGTCCTTAACTCACTACTACCGCAGGCGGCTCTCTTAGAACTCTGGGGCGAATACGGCTTCGGCGTCCTCATTTTCGCGCTACGATACTTTGTCCGCATAAGAATGGTCGGATTTGGAGGCTTCTTCGGCGATGACTACTTTGGATTCATCGCTGTCATTTGCCTTACGATTGATGGCATCGTCGTGGACCACGCCAGTATGTACCCGCTGCGATGGAGATTTTGGTGTTCTTGCTGCTGACAAACACAGCCCGGCATGGGACCGCTGTAGAGTTTACCGAAGATCAACTCAATGAAATGACGATCGCCGAGGTACGATCCATCGGAATAGGCTCAAAATTTGAATTCATTGGCTGGTTCTCTTACCCCGGCCTAATTTGGAGCATGAAGGCCATGATGCTGTTTTTCTAGTACGTACTTCTCTTCCTTTCGCACTGCGAAACTAACCCGCTCTACAGCAGCCGGCTTACTTTCAGGCTTTGGCAGCGGAAGCTTTTGATGATACTCTCTCTCTTGGTCGCGGCCAGCTGGATCGCAGTCCTGTTCACCGTGTGTTTTAGCTGTCCGAACTTCCCGGACAACTGGAAGGTTAGACCCCGGCCGAGTCTAAACTGTACCTTCCACCCCCAGAACGTGGCCATTGTCTCTTTCGGCAACATCTTCACCGACCTGGCCGTCCTCTCGATCCCAATCCCTCTCTTCTGGACGTTGAAGCGGCCCTTGAAGCAAAAGATATTCATGGGCTGCTTCCTGCTCGGCGGCATCCTGGCCATATCCGTCGCCGTCATCCGCGTCATCATCACGCTGAGCTCTCATCCCTCGACGCTGACCATCAACTTATGGGGCACCCGCGAGACAACAGTCGCCCTTCTCTGCGTCAACGCCCCGGTCCTTCGTGCTCTCTTTACGCGCTCTTTCTGGACCGCACAGCCTTTACCGACGGAGCTCAGTACCGGCGGATCCGGCGGTTACGGTTCTACGACCGGGTCGCGTCACCGGCATATCACCATCGACAGTGAGTACACGGACCCGATCAACCGTCCGATTAGTTTCCCGCTTCCTGCTGTCGTGGAGGGATCCTCGAAAGAGGGGCGAAACCGTTCCGACAGCACGCAAACCATTCCTGTCGATGTGGAAAGCGAGCATCACATGATGAGGGATTTACGCCAACACGTCATTGTGGCACAAGTCGAGGTGCAGGTCGAAAGCGAAGAGAGGAGTGGACGTGAGAGCCGGAGGGGGGATATCGAGACGGGAAGTGCTGATTGGGCGAAGGGTTGGTAGTTCTGTACGAGTTGTAATGAGTTATGACCCCGGCGTTGTGCATCTGATTAATCTCGAAGTCACTGGCTGTCGCCACTCCGTGTCCGAAGAAGCCGCTTCGAGCCCCGCGTACGAAACACTGCGAAACCATCGCGTATGAAGCCCCGCAATTTTGGGCCTCATGTCGAAACGAAGCACTAGTGCGTGGGGTAATTTGGTGTAACTTTGACAGCCGACCTGCGTATACAACCGAGCTTTTTCAATTGTGTGGCCGCCTCGTTCGCCTTTCGGAGGTTCTCGCAAAATGCTAGCCGAATACGCCATCATTTGGACCCCATCCGCAAGCCGGTTCATCAATTAGTGTCGGGAAATAATTCTGGTGCCTTACGATGCGTGTCTTTACGAGCTCGGCTTGAGAGGCCAGTTCGCCTAGGTTGCAAAATGCTTAGTGATCCCAAGTCTATTTTATTGTTTCAGAATAGCACCTAATTTGATCGAGTGGGCCCGGCTTCCCTGATTAATCGATGAGATTTTTCTGACCGCATTCTTTGTTTGTACAGGCAATAATAGCAGCGAGTACGACTGTACTCTCTATTTATAGTATCGAGAGGGGAAATATGTAAGGTTGATGTTTTGACAGTGGGTTGCAAGGTCATCTAGCCCCGCAATTTCTGTCAAAAATGCGAACCTCCGGTCTTCGAAGATCATCCGGAGGGTTTCCGTGTGATTGACGTGGAGTATAAACGAGTGATCCTAGCACCTCCTCGTTGCGAGTACGTCACATTGAGCTACGTCTGGGGCTCTGATATGCCTGGGGGACTCAGAGCTACTGTGGCGAATACCCAACAGCTCGAAGCACACGACAGTCTCACGAAGGATAATCTACCATCGACAATCACAGACGCCATGAGAGTGTGCTCCAGGATTGGCAAGAGGTATTTGTGGGTTGATCGTCTATGCATTCCGCAGGACGGCTACAACTCCTCCAAGGAAGACCAAATCAACAAAATGGCCACTATCTTTTCTTCTGCGTACGTGATCATAGTGACAGCTGCTGGTGAGGATGCGGGGTATGGCCTCCCCGGAGTCTCGGACAGGTGCCGGTCGAAGGCACCTTCGGTTATTCGCGTATGTGATGTGGAACTGGTGCAGCAACGCCTCTCGCCGTTCGAACTCCTTTACCGAGGCGTTTCCAACCTCGGCTGGGATGGGGAATCCGAGCCAGTCACAGAGTGGGAGACGAGGGGGTGGACCTACCAGGAGGTGACTCGGAGCTCTAGAGTTCTCGTCTTCACCGAAGCTGGCCCATGCCACAGGTGCCTTGGCGAGGAATACATGAAGTTCGATTATCCTACCCGGAAAACAAAGTGCGTCATCGATCATTACGCAAGCTTTGCAACAATGGTCGGACAGTTCACTCGGCGCCAATTGACCTTCGAATCCGACACGATCCGCGCATTCGTCGGCATTCTTGTCCTAGGTGTAAATCGGCTTTCGGTCTACAATTGTGCCTTTTGCCTGTCGACTGAAGTGCGGCTGGGCAACTGGCCAGCGCAGTGGCCGAGCTGGAAACCAAGCAACAGCTGGATCGCCTATATCCGTATCAACACGCCCGCCCTCTTCACTACGCTCTCCTAACTGATACGGGCAACCTCTTCCATTGCCACCTACGTAATACCGGGGTAGTAGGTATTCAGTCTAGGCTATTCAATGCAGAAATCCCTTTTGAGACAATTTTCGCTATCCAAGCCAGCTCCATCCATGACTCCGTCCAAGAAACATTCCCCCACAAAAGTACAAGCACCCTCTCCCTCGTCAGACTGCCGCAACAAAACGGGAACGTTGCAGCCGAAAAGCACGGCAACCAGATCTCCCTTACTCACCTTTTCAGAGACCAACCCAATACGTCCATTGCGAGTGACCATCAGACGTAGCGACATCCTCACGACCGTATCGAAGAATCTACCAAAGAACGTATCAAGGATATACTCGTCCCGGTTCGGCGCTAAGGAGGACGAGCTGATGTCGACAGCTGCATTACTGTCGTAAAGGACGTTCTCGAAGGTGCGCCCATGAATCAGTAGAGATTTGGTCCAATCATACCATTCCTGGAACTCCTTGGGCACAAGTGATACCGATTCCATCATGAGCTGGCGACATAGCCACATGAAATCGTGAAAAAACTCATCGTTGGGCATGGCAAAGCGCATGAATCGATCCTTACGGTCCAGCACTAAGCTTTTACACACACTCCGAAGAATTTCTGAGGCTGGCATGCGTTCCGATGCGAGCTTGGTCAAGTTCAGTTGGGCGGAACACTGGACCAGTTTGGTATTCCTTGATCCCGCAAGTCCATCGACCACATCCAGGATCGTTCCGCGAGCGACAAGCTTCGAGCCTTTGAATGTGCATACAGCGACGCAGTCTTTAGAAGCGGCATAGCAAGGCGACGGATCACTGGGTTCATCGATAGTAAGGGCGAACGGACGAAGATTCCCGATGTGAGGCTTCGCACTTTGGCTGACCATCAAAGGAACCGATAGAGTGTCTATCCTTGCTCGCCAGTCCGGGACCCAGGATGGTAGCGCAGAGCCAGGTAAAGAGCTGTATATCGAGGCAAAACAGATGATATCTAGCGACTTGTAGTGCTCAATAAATGCTCTCGCAAAGCGTAGGTACGTATCTTCCACGCTGTACGAGTAATCCACGTCCAGGAAGCAGGTATCGGTGACCAGTCCCTCGATGCCATACAGACGATCGCGGTCGTCCGTAGCCTCGAAGCATGAGCTGTAGGCGGTCAGCGCTACTAGACTCATGTGAAGCTTATTGGCCTTGGCTTGTCCCTTTTCGTGTAGTATCTGTACTCGCCTTCGATTGAACGCGTGACGAAACGCAGGAGTATTTTTGAACGCGACGGACGTGCATTGGTCTGTACCGATCAGGGCGCCTTCCACCGCGAACCGGCTGAGGCTCCGCATTCCGTACCAGAACGAAGCGTTTGCGTTTAATGCATATTCCTGAAGAGTCCAGATCCTAGACCACCATCGCCGCTGGAAGAAACTTGTCAGGGCGGCCCAGTGTGGCTGGTAATGATCTTGCTGGAAAGTTTGACGAATCTCTTCGGAACCAGGACGGTATGTTTGCTGCCTGACTGCTTTGTTGAGCAGTTGGATAAACTCGACAGCACGATCGGTGTGGTCCGACTCCTCGCCCAGCCAAATGATTACGTCGTGGGCATTGCGATAGATCTTCCCCATCAGCTGCACCTGTTGGCTCCTCTCTTTCACGTCTGCCAGGTTGATGCAGATTGAGTCGATCCACCACCACGTGTCGTCTGGCCCAGCACCCTTTAAAATCAAGACGCGAAAAAAAGCATGCATCGTATCGAGGACACGGAGCTGTCCTTTCTCGGTTTCAAGGACATGGTATTCTTCAGGGGCGTCAGTAGCTGGGCTTTCGCTCAACCAGGAATAGGACAGGGCGTGGTAAGGAGGGGCAGGTCCTTCAAGCGGGAACGTCCTGAGAACAGCTGATGTGCGGCCGCTATCGTGGTTGAATTTGACCAGCCGAATCTGATCGCGCTGGATCGGCTCGTAATTGTAGGAAACATAATTCTCATCCATTCTAGTCGGCTTGAGTTGGCGGCGACAGTGGCTTCAAAACTAAGCGTAACGACCGAGACTAATCGGGACTTTTCTTGGAGGGCGAGAGTGGTCAGCGAAGATGCACATGATTCCCACGTCCCCGCATCTCATTTCACCACCTATTTATATACATAGCGGGGCACTAAGCCATTGTGGGTCTCTCGGCAATACATGCACACCTACTATTCCACTGCGGTACTAGCTATAGCATCAGCTAACGCAGATTGCGCTGCAAGGCTGACTCTACTGCGGCACTGGCGAGATCATCAGCCGAGGCAGATTAGGCTGCAAGGCTGACTCTACTACTGCAGCACTCTAAGCGACATCATCAGCCGAGGTAGATTACGCTGCAAGGCTCGCAAACTCGCCCCCAAAAACAATGCGCCACCTTACGGACGAACGTGTTAAAGGTCACAATCACGTGGCTCGAATCATGTGATCGAGGCTTTACATATATATACTACCAGCCTCCCTCATTCTATAGTCATTAAGAAGCTTACCCATTTCACTCCCTTTTACCTCGAAGCTCAACAGAACGTCCGGTACACTCTACTAGTACAAACTCCATTCCAATACGAATTTCCCGCGAACTACTCCGACCATTAACACGAACACAAAATGGCCGCGCTTCACGACCCGCACAAACCAAACAGAGCGTATTTTGAGCAACCAAGAATGTCCAGGCCCCTTCCACCGCTCCCAACGGGATACGATTGGAAGGAACAGATAGAGAAATACAGTTCAAGGGACTTGGTATTCAAACTTCACGGCTGGCCACCGAGAATTCAAAACGCCAAAAACGCCAAATGGGCCATGAGACCTCCGAAGCCGTTTAACGACATGCAGCCGGACGTGTACTACCGTACCGAAATAGATGAATTCAATCAGCCTCGGGAACGTAAGTCCAATTTCAACAGATACAGCGGCGTATTTTGCCATCGCGGCTTCTACGATCAGGCCATGAAAATTCCCGAAAATTCGGACCTCGCCATCGACTACGGATTCCAATCGCACCGCCTCCGTCTCCACGAGCTGGACGTGAAGTTGCACACGAACGCAGACAAGTTGCTGAACATACGCAAGGCGTTCCTGTCCCACGACGCCACCGGGGCCCGCATGACAGCCCAGAGCGGCAGGTGGAGTCAAAACGATGGCCGTGATGTCATAGGAACCAATCTCGTGACGAAGGGCATCGATCTCGAGAGAAATGACTATGCGAGCACGTTTCAGGAGACGGGTGCAAGAGTGCCCAGCCTCGACAGCTTGCTGTTCGACTACGACCTGGGCGGATCCAAGGGCAGGAAGTGGAAATCCGAGAGCGGCCCTCCGCCAGGGATAGAAGTCTATGTGGGCAGCACGTTTCAACTCGACGTGAGCCAGCCCGGCGACGCCTTCGCCAAAATGCTTGCATGGTTTCGTCACAACCACTTCTACGACCTGCAAATCATCATCAAAGGATACAACCGCTTCTATTCCGACGGTGCGGCCCTTCTGGAGGCGGTCGATAGGTCGTCTTCGCCCCGAACCGGTACGTTGATTGATACAATACAAGCTCACGAAGAAGCGGTGATAGAAATCTCGGCTGCCGGCCTGGGCGGGCGTATGAGAATCGCGACGGGCTCGCGAGACAAAAAGGTGCGCATCTGGAATTCCCATACCGGCGTGCTAGAAAGAGAGCTGGTGGGCCATGGCGGCGCGGTTAACGCGGTTGCATTCTCGTACGAGAAGGCGTGGGTGATGTCGGGGTCTGAGGATGGCACGGTCCGGGTCTGCAATATTGATACAGGCGAGTTGATACATACACTCAAAGGCCACAAAGAGGCAGTCCGCTCGGTTGCGTTCTCGGATACGCTTATGCTGGTGGCATCCGGGTCGGATGATCGAAAGGTTCTCCTCTGGGACGCCATATCGGGGAAGCTGCGACGTGCGCTAGAAGGCCACGAGGGACCGATAAGTTCTGTCATCTTCTCACGCTGGGAGCCGTGGATGGGGTCGGCATCGTTCGATGGCACAGTCCGGATCTGGGACCCGACCACGGGAGAGCTGCTACGAACACTCAGCGGCCACACTGCTGCAATTACCTCCATGGATCTCAATATCAACCGCATGGCGACGTGCTCCCTCGATAAGACGCTCCGGATCTGGAATACCTCCACGGGTGAGCTGCAGCACACGCTCAGAGCCAATGACACGCCTGTCTACTCGGTCGCTTTTGACGTCATCGACCAGCACGTGGTGTCGG
Organism: Lasiodiplodia gonubiensis; assembly: GCA_009829795.1. Taxonomy (NCBI): domain Eukaryota; kingdom Fungi; phylum Ascomycota; class Dothideomycetes; order Botryosphaeriales; family Botryosphaeriaceae; genus Lasiodiplodia; species Lasiodiplodia gonubiensis. The sequence goes on along the minus strand of RHKH01000133.1, from coordinate 77,557 downwards.
CATCGGGCAATGTGATCCAGATCTGGAAATACAGAAAGGGTGAGCTGTACCGGACGCTTCATGGCCACAAGACGACCATCACATCCGTCAAGATCCAGCAAGTGCGAGGCACAAGGGCCATTATATCGGCGTCGAGCGACGGTGAGGTGCGAATCTGGGCGTACCAGAGCGTGTTGAGTGGGCCCGTGGCGGATGTTGAACCACCTAGGGCGGATCGTAAACCCCTGTGTAACAAGTACATGGGCGTCATTATGGTGTTCTACCCCCAACCGATATTGGATATTGCGTTGGGGGGAAAAGGACTGGCCTTGAAAACCACTAGCCCAGAGGAACGGCTCGAGGTGCTCGATTACGAATACCTTACGAACACGACAATGAAGCACATCAGTTCGTTTATTGACAACCCCATCCCGGAATTTGGCCAGATGATACCCGAGATTGTCCACAGCGGCCTGGGTCTGCGCTACGATACGCGTCGAGGAACAGCAGTAAACCCCAAGGACGGATCTCCTATATTGAACCCGGAAGTACTCTTAGCCAGCCGTCTCGATCGGGCCATGATCGAGGTCAGCCTGGAGCTGAGGAAGCTTCATCCAAAAATGGTCTTCTCGTCCTGCACCCGACTGTCAGACGTCTACTTCCAGAACTCAGATGCCGAATACACGGCAGATCTTCTGACCGGCAGTTTGAAGCCAAAGCTGGCCGAAGAGCACGGGATTCCGGCACAGCTGCGCGCTTTACATGGGGGGTTGTACCCACAGTCAGATCTCGTCGTGGCCGATGATCCCGTGGCGGAGATTGCGGCGCGGACGTGGATCGACGAGTACACACGGCTGGACCGAGCTCAGCTGATGCATATGACGTACGATGACTGGATTGCCCAGGATCCTGCACTCAAAAAGATTATCGATGGGCTGAACGACAAGTTTTGGTCCAATACAGTGGGAAGGGCGGTTGGCGGTGCTCGGGAGCAACAGGGTATTGTGCCTGCTGCTGAAATTCAGGGGCAAAGGAAAGAAGATGACAATAAGGCAGAGGATATGAGAACGGCTTCACGACGAGGGGAGGAGGAGAAGGGGGAGGGCAAGCGGAAGTGGTGGAAGAAACTTTCGAAGAGGTGAATTTGGTGACTGTTTAGGTTCTCGAAGGTTGCTGTACGTGGACGCGGGATTGGCAATAGTAACAGAAATGTGACTTATAGGATAGGCCTCTATCAGGTCTGGATAAGAGGCTTGGTTGAGTCGAAGCCGGAGCTGAGAGCAATTGTTCTTGAGTAGACTGTTACAACAGAGCCGACTGTTACGAATCCCAGAGTACAAGGGCCTTATATTGCACAACATCGATACAGATCGTAATGTGGATGTACTGGAAGAATGGCACGAAGACTAAGAGAAATAGATAGGTGGATGAATCCAGACAATCAGCCGACAAAGTAAGATGCATCACAGCTCCAAACGCATCAATCCTCTACCACACATCACAGCATCCCCCAAAACGGCGCACGCACGCAGCCCTTCCACTCCGCTCAAGCCAGCGATACACCGTCGAGCAGCGGTCCCACCATCCGCGCGGTACTCGAGATACTCTACGCCAACCCATACACCATCACTAGTAGCTGCACCGTCCAGGCTTTCGCAATCGGGGAGCACCAAGCAACCTTGGCTTTTTCGATTGCAGGACGAGATTTGAATTCATCTCGGACGCAGCAATGACGGACAAGGAGTGCGAGGAGTACAGGGGTCTCTGGCCCCTACGAGCTGAGAGATGCGGTCTGTACTTGTCCGCCAATGCATCTTGATATGGGCGCTTGAGAGACGGGTATTTTCTTGGGGAAAGGTAAGTTGGATGTAATGAAATGTATTCTTTATATTAACTGAATTCGGCTGTTTTACACTGAGAGTCTGGAAGCAGAACCTCCGTCACCGATCAGCCTGTCGAAATCGGCAATACGATCAGTCGCTCGGGTGTTGGTGGCATCCTCTACCATTCCAATTCTGTTGGTTCCAGCCATCGTCCTCGATCACTCGACCGTACTCACGATGTCAAAGTTGAGCGAGAAGTACTACCTACGACGGAGCTGGGAACGGTGCTAATCGGGCATAGTGGTTTACCTGTGCGGCTTGCAAATACGGCCGCGCGGCTAAGATATCTATATCTCTGTGGAACTGCGCGGAAGTAGCGGCGGCATTACAACAAAGATCTAAGCCTGGCTAAGTGATATCGCATACGGGTGAATGAAGCTATTACGAAAGCACCGTACGTTGAGTAACTTGCCCGCAGACCTTTGCCTTAGATTTTATCCTACCAGGATATTCACTGCCTCAAACCTCTACTGGCTGCTATCGCTCTAGTTTGCTTACTCGTCCGATTGGGCTTTCCGAGACACGAACTGCGAACCCAAGACGCGCACTGCACCAGACATACTTTGGAGGAGGCATGTCCGAGGGCGAGTCGAAACTTTGGCGCGTGCCGGCAATAATCAACTCCTGTCCGGACCCCTCATTTTCCACCATAAACCGCCATTTGCCGCCATCATCCGCCAAATATACTTTTTAAACTTCCGCTGTATCCGGTCCATTGAAACTGGATGTCAACTCATAATGAGAGCCTTTTAAATACGCATACATTCCAGGGCTAGGACTCACCAACGCCCCACTTTCAATAAATCGGTCGAAAATGGTTTCACAGCCGCTAAATGTATTGGTTGTTGGTGGAGGTATCGGCGGGCTAACGACAGGAATTGGACTCCGTCGGCAGGGGCATCACGTCGAGGTAGCACTGAACTCTTTTCATCTTACTATACCTTATTAACGTCATCAGATCTTCGAGAAATCAGACCTAACGAGAGAAAGTGGCGCGGGGATAACCCTTTCGCCAAACTGCACTACTCTGCTGAAGCGATTCGACGTCGACCTTAAGTCTGCTGGCGGAACAACCCTTCGGAAGGTCAGTTCAAGTCGGCCAGCGAACTAGCAGAAAACTTATGTCCTTATAGGGTTGCTTCCTTAGTCCCACGGGAGAGGTTTTATTCGAGCCGGACTTCGAGAAAGTCAAAAATGCTACACAGGCGGTATGCAACCTACCAAACTTCAAATATACCTCACCTCACCTCCAGCAGGATTACTTTTGTATACGCCGAGTGGACTTACACAACGAACTCAGGCGGAAGGCCACGGCAGCTGACGGCAAGGGCCCTCCTGTCCAGCTGAGTACGGGGTGCATGGTGTCTCAAGTTGACTGCGACAGGGGCATCGTGACGCTGGCCGATGGCCAGCAGAAGTATGGAGACGTCGTCGTGGTTGCTGACGGCAGTCATTCCAAGATCAGGAAAGATGTCACAGGCTGTGAAATTCAACCAATCCACACGGAGAAAAGCTGCTACCGTTGCTTCGTCTCTATCGCTGACATCAAGAGCGATCCGGAGACTGCAAGGTTTGTGGAGGCATCGGGAACCATGACCGAGATCATAGGCGATGATCGGAGGATCATACTTTATCCATGCTCCAACGACTCCATGTATGTCGGTTCATTCTTGCCCACTTCAGAAGTCGGGCCGACACAAGAAGGTAGGATAAGGTATCCTCATATCTATATTCGTGCTGATATCGCGATAGGCAAAGGCTGGGGCCGCTCGGGGAATAAGGCGGACCTTCTTGCTTCTTTCTCCGACTTTCCACTTCCCATGCGAAAAGTGCTGGCCAAAGCCCCAGAACATGGTATCAAAGTATGGGATCTGTTTGATTGCCCGGAGATTGAGCAGTGGACCAAGGGTAGAGCCGCGCTTGTCGGTGACGCTGCTCATCCATTTCTTCCCTGTAAGTTCCCCTGGTTCCCTTGATGTCTTCGACTACATTACTGACTGCCATATAGACATGGGACAGGGCGGCGCGATGTGAGCTTCCCCAGAATGGTCCGACGCATGACTGCTAACGCCCTCAGGGCGATTGAGGATGCAGCTTCAATTGCTGTACTGCTCCCAACGGGGGCCACTGCTGCTGAAGTGCCTGCGCGCTTGGAGCTTTTTCAGAGATGCAGAAGCGAACGAGTGCACAATTGTCTTAGGATGACTCGACTACGGGGGCGGGACCTTTCAGGAAAGCAGGGCGAGTTCCCTACAGGTGCGTCAGACAAAGAATCTCCGAGTACATGCTGATGATGGTGCAGGTCGCGAAATGGCCGAATTCGCCAAGTATTGCGTTGACCACGACGAATGGGAGCATTCTTCGGCTATTTTAGGGGATATTTGATGGAAATAAGTCTGAGTACGTAACTAATCAATGTCTTTTTTGCCTCATGTATTGAAACTTTTGAACACCTTGGTCTTTAAAAAGTATAGCGATAGTGTTTTATGAGGAGATAAGAGGATGATTCTTTTATTATATAGTACTATGCATCGGCGGTACATGAATAACGCGGCTGCGGTACTAGAGAAGCATAAAGCCTACCTGGCTAATCTACATGTTCCTTTGGGCTTTGTTCCCCGGACTTGGATCGCCGGTGACGAGGTGGTGCCTTCAGCGCTGAGCTTCCCTCATGAGCTGTAGAAGCACCTGAATCCCTTGATCTGGGGCGACCTGGCTGTGTCAAGCGCGCTTGCGACTCTTCTGTCCTTGGAGAAAAGGCTGCCGGCATCTTCTCGTCTTCCTCGTTGCGCGTCACGGCCGTGCTAATGGAAGACTTTGGCGAATGCCGTCGTGGCCTTTCCGATTCGGATGGTACAGCTAGGAAAGCCGCTGGGCCTGCTTGCGCATGACGGTGTTAAGATTCGGTGGCTTTGGAGCGCATGGAGCGGCTTGAGTTCCTTGACGTGTTATCTGCTCTGGATACGGGATCGGTGGCCTGAAAGAAAGACATGGGTTCTGGCATGGAAGGGGAATCGTCCCAGTCCCGAACCTCAAAATCATCGAATGGAGAGTCATCATTCTCGTCCTGTTGATTTTCATCACCCGATGATGAACAACTGGGTTGGTCGGGTACGTCAGCAAGGGCCAAACGGCATGTTTTATGTAATCCGATGTCCCGGTGTTGCATCGTGAGAGAGATAAGTGCGTCGACAACTTTCTGTGGTCGCTTTCAGTAAGAATAAAGCTCTACATAATTTGCAAAATCACTTACAGTTGAGACTTCAGGACCCAAGAGAAACTGCCCTCGGAAAGACTGGTATTGTAAACCGAAGCACTCGAGGGCATACTCATCTATCCAATCGCATCCAATCACCAGGTATTCGCGGGAATCTGCACTCCTGTCCTGCGAAGGGCATGTTTGAGGCCGGTGTCGATGTGTGAAAAAGTCAATCTGGACAGGTATGTGGTTGATGAACCATGTTTGGCCGTGATCTTAAATTGAATTTAGCCTGAGAAACGGTCAAGTGGTTATAGGGATTGTTTACCTGAAATACGTTTATAGACTGGCTTCCATCCATTGTTCTTCATTATCTGTAACGACTGGCTACCTTCGTGCAGCGGGGAGTTCCAGGGAAACCGTGCTGGAATGCCTTGCGGCTTCACACAACTGTTTCCTCTAGGCGGCATGAGTGTCATTGAAGCAGAGAGGCCACAGTCTCGGATCGATGTGCGAATCTCACGGAGCTCAGAGTCCGAAGTATTCTCGAGTGGGGGAAGGACCACCATGGCTTGACTAGAGAAACTAGACACTTCAGCTTCATGTCTGTCTTCCTCACTCTCTTCCGATGACATTGTTCGTGTTTTGCGGGGAGTCCTTGGGAACCTCGAGCGCGGAGCTGGCGGGTGCGGCTTGGTTGAGTTGCCGCTACGCTGAAAGAATGTCGAAATTAGAAAGTCCGTGGTAGCAAATGGTTCTTTGAATCCATCTTGACTCTCAATCAATTCCAGCTTTCGATCGCCGTCTTGCATGCGTAGCTGACGCGTTGGATTAAATGGTTTTTCTTCCCGTTCAATGTGGGCTGTAGGTCCTGCTTCCTCAACTTCTTGCAAGCGTTGTCGATAGTCATCAAGCACCTGCCTGTATTCTTCCATCTGGCGTAGACTCTGCTGCTCTGCTTTCTTTCGTGCCTTTTGAGCTGCTTCCGCCTCTGCAAGCTTCTTCGACCTCATAGCCGCCCGAGCGCTGCTCTCAGCCCGTTGTACCGCAGCTCTAAGCCCCGAAATCTCTAGCTGCAAGGCATCTGTAGCTTGAGCAAGCACTGCGGATAGCGTTCGCTCAAATTCGTCGTTGCGCTCATTCTCGAGCTTCAGTTGTCTCTCCCGTTCCGCTGCGGCTTCTCCCTTTTCGTTTTGAATTTGCCGCTCCAAGACCGCAATCAACTCCTCCTGACTCTTCTTCGCGTCCTCTAACGTCTTGCGGGAGTTGAGCTCTGTGAGTGTCTGCTCTATCCGCTCCTCCCTTTTCCTCCTCTCTTCCGCTTCTATCTTGGCCGAGGCCTCTTTCTCCTCGGCTTTCTGTTAGGCATCAGCTTCTGCCATGCCAGCCATACGTCTCTCCATCTCTCTCATCTCTCTTAGATGCTCTTCCAATTTTCTTTCCGCATCGGTCGGTCCAGGCGGAGGCGGAGGCGGAGGTGGAGGTGCAACTGGAGCCGGAGCCGGCGCCGGCGCTGACGTTGGCATTCTAGAGTGCCTTTGAGGACTCAAAGATCTTGCGTAGCGTCTTGGTAGCGGCGGCGGTGGTGGCGGTGGCGGATGAAGCATATACGGCTGATGCCAGGGCAATCCGTAAGGCCTCATGTACGGTGGATCTTCAAAGGATCCAGCGTATGGCGGTTCTTCATACTGCGGTTGCGGGTTCCCCCATTGGCTGTTAGGGTAGTTGCTATGGAACGGATTGGTAGATGAAGCGTAGCTATTGCCTCTGGGACCCCATGTGCTGTTTTGGTTGGAATACTGCTGTCCGCGGTTGGTCCTTGGTGCACCGGTTTTGTTCTCATGTTCTGATCTTGATGGGTGGCCGGGATAGTCATCCAATGTACTCTCGGAGTTCCTTCGCCGCGAATTGTGTTTTCGGTATTCGCGGTCCATCGTACGATTACCGGATCGCCGTCTTTGTAGACTGGGCGCTGAGTTTGCCCCAAAGGTGCTTTCAGATAACTCGGACCCCACATCATACTCATTATTGGCGTCTGTTCCATTGACGGTCGACTCTGCCAACTGCTCGTTCAGATACGCAGGCTTCTCTTGCGGATATTTGTGTGAGGCGTACTCTTCATTGAGGAAGTTGGGGTTGGACGTTCCAAGGACTTTCTCGGGAGCAAGTGTTGTAAGCGTCCTCAATAGCCACTCTAAAGCTGTCGAGGCGCTGATTGGTGGATGGGAGTTCTGCCGGTTTCCTTGAAACAGCGTCATGCAGTCTGTGTATTGCTCTGGTTCGGAATCACTCTCATCAGAACCTCTCTCAAGAGGTACTTCTGGTGTCAAAAGTCGGTCAGTGTCCAAAGTCACTGAGTTGTTGGCGTCGACGGTGGCGTTTTCAGCATCATCTTTCTTATTGGAATCGGGAATTTCAGCTGTAGCAGCATCTTGCCCAGGTGGCAGCGTCACAGACTCTTTTGGTTGGCCTTGGCCGTCGCCTTCGCCTTCGCCTTCACTGGCGTTGTCCCGACATTCACGTCCATCTCCACTTGCATCGCCGGTTTTTCTGTTATCATCTTCTTGGTCTCCACCTTTTTGGTCTTGTCCCACACACTCATTGTTTCTATCTCGTTCATTAGAGCGGGCTGGCTCTTGTGCTTCAGTGTTCCATTTGCTGCTCGGTTGATTTTTGTGGATTTGATCCATGGTCGGTCCGAACACGAGGTTGAATTGTCTCTGAGCAAGTGCCATTGGACCTTTTGTATAGTGTCGCACTGTCCCGCTACCATAGTCCACCATCCATTCGTCTTTAGCTTCGTAACAGAGATGTGCGATGAAATGACGATTGCTTTCTATCAAGCTTTCGGCGACGGGGCGGTGAGGGTTGACGTCTGCCTCCTCCCTCCTCGAGTGTACACTGCATCATCGTCAGCTTTCAGCCGCCCATAGCAGTCTTCTCAGCTTACCCTGTGGGAGGCTTGAGCTCTCGCCTGGCGATCTGCATAACGCTCAGAATGAGATTCAAGTTCAGCTTGGAAGCGTTGATCTTCTCCAAGACAGGCTTCAGTGCATCGAGCTTGAACGCAAGACGGATTCTGTTCCTCTTCTGTAGCAAGTTCTTCTTCACTTCATCAACGGTCTCTTGGATTCTTCTGATCTCCTCATCCAGCCTCTTGGATGCATTCTCACTGTAGAATGCCTCCTGCCCCTCTACGATATCGTTGATCATGTTCAATATCGAGGACAGCGACGACATCTCGGCTGCAAGCGCTTCCCTGCTCCTTCGCGCTTTATGCACCGCGTCTGTTGCATTGAAAAGTGATTTGCTGAGCTGCGCTACAGCTATCGCCGTTCCGAGTATGGATATCGGATCCATCTGTGATTGCGATCGTGGCGAACGGGCATTCGCGAATCGTTGGACGAGGTGCCCTGTCTGGGAGGGCCAACGGGAAGAGAGAAAAGAACCGTTCGTTGGGAAAGGCTGAAGGCCCAAGATTCTTAAGCAGCACGGCACACAGCCTTGTCGGCAGCCTGGGTGCACGCAGACATGGCGCAGCTCACAGCTCAGCCCCAGTGGCTGCTACCATCGTCGATCTTGTGCATCGTAGAGCCTCGTGCTTACCATACACTATTGACTAAGCCTCACCCCCAGGGAAAACTCATGCAAGGCTTCGTTACAATTCTCGCCTCGGATAAACTAGGCTAAGCAAGTTTACCACGATCTAGCGCAAGGATAAGCAGAAGAGGTAATTATACAGTATTTTGACGCCAACAGCACCGTCAGAGAACTTGATGCCTAGAGCTGAATTTGGTAACTGTCGTAATCTCATC
>RHKH01000133.1:36038-68570 GCA_009829795.1 Lasiodiplodia gonubiensis | reverse complement strand
ATTTCAGCTGCTGGTATGTTACAGCCCCCACCCTCGTGAACCCCCCAGCCCCGCACCCCCTTCAGCTGCAAGCCCCTCCTAGCTGCAGGCTTGGCTCAGCTCTCAGAGTTTGCGATACGAGCACTTCTACTCGCCAATTCATTCTGTGTTCCAGGTTGCAGTCTGCTGGCGACGCTGCACATGCACACATTTCACGAGGCATGCATTGGAGGATCAGCGAAGTATAGATGGCGTGAATCCCGGCATGCTATGTGATTACCCCGCACCTGACAGGACTGTAGTTTGACCTGTTCGAAATGGCCTTGCAATGAGCGTACAGCAGTGACAGTCTGATTAATAGTGAAGTGATGCCTGACGATCGCCGCTCTCCTCTACAGAGCCGCATGCACGTTAAAGCAGCGCGAGGCTGACATCCAGCGCCACAAAAATCCAACTTATGATAAGGCTGTGCTGCGTCGCGCTGACACGGGCTCCTGTGGCTATGCTGAAACCATTACTGGCTGCTCGGTCTGTGCATCCTGGCCGTGATTACGGTCTTCGAGTTGAGCTGGCTGATAGTCGTGGGGGCTGGTCCGAACCGGCTTACAAATAATACGGCGTGCTGACCGAGGCTCTACATTTTGTAGTCTCGCCAGTCCATTTCGAGTGGCAAGAATGAATGCCCCACTGATGAGTGAAGAGTCTAGTTCGAAGCTTCTTACAACTTGCATACATCCCGTGAGCTAAAACAGCCAGCAAAAAATGCTAAGTAAAGCCACCCTCAACTGGCAGCTACACGATGCTCGTCCATCTATAGAAGGCCGCCGCAAGAACAACTCACACTGGAGCAAGTTATTACGGAAAGCCGGACTTTAACATATTAAAGTAGCAAGTTACATTCTAGTAACCTAACCAAGCTTTACTCTTTATGTATAAATATCTGGTTATTATCCAGTAGTTTGGTAGTTGACTAACTTCTCTTTCTGTATTATTATTGCCTCTCCGGGCTGTTATTCAACATAATTCAACCAAACATTGGTGGGTCCATTAGTAGCTTGCGATCCTTAAGGTCCGACGGTTATTCGGATACAAGATGCAATCCAATAAGCGACATGTCTTTAATTTGCTCGACTTTACAAAGCAACCTCATCACGGGCATCCCTCTCTCCCCATACCCACACGCATGATATAATCAAAGAGCAAGAGTAATTCGTACATTGTATGTGCTTTAGCATTTCGCCAGTATCCACTCGCTTAGCCCTTTGCCAATCTCAGCCGGCTTCTCGTACGGAGACCAATGCGCGCTATCGATGACCTGCACTGTCAAGTCCGGCACCAAGCCCGCCTCCTTGTTCTGCTCGATAAGCGCTGGCAGGCAGACATCATCACCAGTACACCCGAGAAAGAAGCTTGGCACCGTGATAGGAAGCCGGTCGGATGGCAGTTCCTTTTCCACGTTCCAATGATGGCCATGAGCCAGCGCCTTATACCAGCACAGCGAGCTTGCGATGCCTCTCTCACCCACAAACGCGAACCACTCCTCCTTCAGCCTCCCCTCGCCCTCTGCCCTCGCATACTCGCGCAACGGAAGACGCTCGTCGGCCTCGACGAAACGCCGCATGGCGCCGTGCTGGCACCAATGCTCGCCCATCAAGTGGTCCTTCTCGCCGTGCAGCACGGTCCAGAAGGTCTCGAGGTTCTTCTCGATGACGCCCGCCGCGTCCTCATGGTTGGCGAAGAAGTCCCAATACGCGTACCGCGGCAGGCCGGTTGCCGTCTGGAACAGCTCGTTGAGGGCGGCCAGGTCGAAGGGGCCCGGCGGGATGTAGTGGACGTTGAGCATGGCCACGCCCGCGACGAGCTGCGGCTGCCACAGCCACATGCGCGTCGCGAGCACCGAGCCCCAATCGTGTCCGATCGCGACAACTCTCCCCACGTGCTCTGCTGCGAGTAGCTCCGCGAGATCGGTCGTCATGGCTTTGGAGTTGAACAGCGCGGCATCGGTGGGGTTGGAAGAGCCACCGTAGCCAAGGAGATCGGGAGCGATGATGCGTCGCCCGAGAGGAAGGAGGTGCGGGATCACCTTGAACCAGAGCTTCGCGCCATCGGGGAACCCGTGCAGGAGGAGCAGGGCTGGCTTGTCATTGGACGTGCTTGCGGCGGCGCCGGAATCAAAGTAGGTGTAGGTAAGCGATCGGGAGGAGGTGAAGCTCTTGCGCGTGAAAGTATCCATGGTGTGCGGAATTTTGAAACCGGCCTGTAGTCTTGCGGAAAGGAGCTGGCTCATTGTTATCTACTGTCGGAGCCATAAGTAATATTAGCGCGGTTTCCGCAGCAGGGCAGTGTCCAGCCAATAGGTAGGCTTTGGTATTGGCTTAGCACGGACTCTGCGAAGAGATCTGCGCTGACACGACTTATTCCTCCGACTACAGAGAACGCTGCGCCCCGCGCAGGTCTTCGTATTCGGTACCAACGCTGCCGACTTCAGTTTCCACACCGCATGTTCGAGTCGTTAGGGCCCATGCATCGAACGCTCAAGAACCCCTGTCTTGTAGAAGTACTACAGCTTTGTTAAAGGGGAAGGAAACAACAAACCCGCTTGTTCAGCATTGACCTTGTAGACTTACTAGCGATCCGCATATTAGTGCCCGTGTGGTTGACTTTCGTCGGCTTTACTTAGAAGGAAAAGACCGAATTCTACCCCACAAACCCCCCAGTTGTGCCCGAAACAAAGGCCCGGAACCGAGATGTTGGATCCACGAGTACTGAGCATTTCGTTGTACAGAGAGAAAACTTGAGTATAAGATATAGGGAGCGGACATGGAAGTCTACGAATGTCTACAGCCACATCAAAAATTCCATTACCAAGTCGGCGACATGAGCATTCCATTTGGGTTTCGAGCAGCGTCTCGTTCTTTGACAAACTGGCGCCCTTTTACCATTTTTACAAGAAACGGCCAGCACTTTGCGGCATCAAGCGTCCTTTCTCCCTCGCGTCAGCGCGCCATCCATCTGAAGAACGCCGGGGAAGCGGCGAAGCTGCCGAATGTCGTCCAACGCAAACACCGCCTCATCGTTGGCGTAACGGGAGCATCCGGTGCTCTGCTTGTCATCCGTCTGCTCGAGATCCTCCGCGCCCTGGACGTTGAAACCCACCTCATCTTCAGCAAATGGAGTACCGCCACGATGCGCTACGAGACGGACGTCCCCATCGAATACGTCCAATCGCTGGCAACACGGACATATGCGGTCAGGGATATGACCGCGCCACCCTCGTCTGGCAGCTTTCTCCACGACGGCATGATCGTAGTGCCTTGTTCAATGAAGACGCTGGCAGCAGTGCGAGCTGGATATTGCGATGACTTGATATCGCGGTCTGCAGATGTATGTCTGAAAGAGGGGCGCAAGCTTGTACTAGCGGTGAGGGAGACACCACTCAGCGCGGTGCACCTGGACAATATGGCGTTCCTACAACGGGCTGGAGCAGTCATCTTCCCGCCCGTGCCGGCATTTTACACCAGGCCAAAGTCAATCCAGGATATCGTGGATCAGAGCGTGGGAAGGATGCTGGACTCACTGGGCATCCACGTGGATACTTTTCACAGATGGGACGGTGGTCGTATATTGACGTCCAAAGCTGGCGCTTTGTAGCGGAAGAATTAATATAATTGCTTGTTGCTAGGGACTCAAAATCTTCCCGCATGTTGATGTCCTGGCTGAAGAAATTCCCCGTGCCTGCTCGCTTCGGCATCTCCCTGGTGACCTCCACTTTCGACATCCACACCGCGACCACTGTCCATAGAGCCACCTGCCCCTCCCATTGCACTTGAGCTCTCAATAATCTTCTCCGTTGAATCGCTCTCCTGCATTGTCGCCATCATCGCACTCATGGCGTACGGATCTTTCTTGCTACGAAATCCCGACGACTGCTTCCTGCTGCCGCCGCCGATGGTATGGTGAGCCAGTTCAATTGAGGCCTGCCCATTCTTGGAGCTCGCACTGCGCTTGGAGACACCGTTCGAGACTTCTTCGCCAGTCCAAAACTTGCGGGTGAAGACGGGACGGATCATGGTTGATTGTCCGACGAAAATGGCCACAACATCCTCTCGGCAGGACCAGATGGCGGCCGTTTTGCCGTTTTTGAGCTAAATATTTGAGTTAGTTATCGGGAAAGAGTCATTGGGAATTAAGAGGGAGAAGCCTTACTCCAAGCACGAAGACAACGCGTAGCACCGCTGCTACCATGACGAATACGCCAGCCCCAAAAAGGATGTACAGTCCTATCCTTCGCCATATGGTGGTCTTGAGCCGCAGGATCACCGGTGCAGGGATGGCCATAATGCACAGATCTGTGATCAGGTTGCAGATCAAAGTTGGTATCAGGAGTGCCGCGCCTTGTGCCTTGCAGAAGCCTGTTGTTGGATTAGCAATAGTCGCAGTGGGGCTTTGCGCGATACGTACTTCCAGGATCCGGCCACACCTGCCACATTCTGTCGTAGGGTCTGCACACGAATGAGACCAGAATGAGGATTGCTATCCATGTGGCCACGACCAGCACCAAGGTCGGCTTGATGAATTTGGCAACCCACAGCCCGTTGACCACCCGTTGGTATAAGAACAGCATGTTGACCTTGAGAGACCAGATGAGAGAAACGTATGTGTACCACCCTACCATGAACCACTTGGTTCCGAGGATGAGCGACTCAGCCTGCTCTTCCGTCAGGCTCAAGCGTTGATTGGTAGGAATGGCACCCAAATCGCCGTGTTCGCCCACGATTTGGGCCGCAACCGTCATGCCGGTGTAGATGGCCTGTGGAAAGTTTCGATGTACGTTAGAGCTGACAATTTGGGGATATAAGAAATGGCTTTGGTGCGGCGTATTCTGGGCTATAAGCTTGAATACTTCGCGAGATTTACTCACCAAAGTGAAAAAGATCATGTAGTCGTCCGGTTTGAAGTTTTGAGGGCCGACCATCTGCCATCGAGAATATATTCGAGCGATGATGATCAGTACTCCAACGCTGTACAAGGTCCATGTCTCAATAACTGCGGCGTCGGCCATGGCTGGCGAATTGTGATACTGAATTCTTCTCCAAGCTGTGAGAGATTGTCAATTGATATTTAAATAGGCAGAGTAAATTAACAAGTTGGTCGTTGTCCACTCCGGATCGCCGTCGTTCCCGTGTGCTTGGGCTCAAAAAGAGATGTAGGACAATCACAGTATAGGGGAAGGAGAAGCAGAAGAAGCAATTACTTGAACTCCCGACCGCATATCCTGCGATCGTGCAGCCAATGAGTGGTAACCTTAAGCTAGTCAGAAGCGTTGGTTTTGAACATCTATCAGGCTGATGCTCCGCGCTCTTAATGCGCATTGACAATAGCCGACCGAGAGGCTGAATCATTTGCTGCGTGGGGAAGGTACGCCGGCTCCTGCGGGAAGCCCTTTAGGGACTTCGTATCTGCTGCCAGTCATTTCGGCTGATTTCTCCTTCATGCAAGGTTCTCCAGTTGTACCAGGACTTCAGCTGTAAGGCTATCATTTCTCCGTGAATCCCTATGAGCCCGTTCGTCAAGATCAACTGTCCTTACTAGCCTCCTTAAGTAATACTCTTGAGCGGAAGATAACAACGTACAGTGCCTGCAAAAATGAGTCCACTAAAGTCGCTGGCACCTTTGAATTTTAGGGATTTCAGCGTACGACTCATAGCACACGGCTGCCGGCAGTTAATGTGCTGCGGAGTAGTGTTTGGTCAACCGATCACGCAGATGTACCCTGGACTCCAAGCTTTGAGTTCAGAATCCCTTGTCGAATCTCAATGATATGATTGGTCTCTCGGAACACGACTCGTCCTGACCACGTAGGACGGGAAGCTCGGGATTTTTGTTAACCGACGCGATATGGGAAAAGGCTTAAAGGGGAACCGGAGTGAAGTGCTATCATCGACCGCATCCTGAAATGACTCGAGGGGAACTGGAACAACTGTTATTGTCGACTGCGCCGTCCTGCAGCCTTATCCTGCCAAGCATAAAACACAACTTCACATGAATCAGTCCTTCTTGGTCCCCGAAAATATCTCCAGACCGGCCACATTTGAGTCGAGTGTGTATATCTCTTGGTATCGCGTTGGTCCAGCGGTATCCCAGAGCTCCTTCTGAACCAGAAATGCCCGCAATTCTTAGCAACCTGCGTGGAGCTGGCGAATTCGTGGGGGAAGAACAGCTTCGGAACGCCTTCGTAATCGCATAATCCTGCCTACACAGCAAAGCATCTCCCAACCGAGGATCGACGGGAAAATTCCCCTCATGTTTCACAGTGGCGTGTTGTGTTGGTCGGCGAATCGGATGCCACCCGCGCTCGATGCAACTAGCTACTTCTGGCAGGTTACGTATACATGGCAAGACCAACAATATGGAGCAACGATCGTCATATACAAGGAGCTATATTGGTCGTTACGCGAGTCGCAATACTGCGTCGGCGCGGCGCTAGTATGACTGAGGGGTAAGGTGCATTGTGCTGGGATTTACCTGAGCGTTCCGCTGGCAAAAGATCGCCCCCCGACTACCTAACGCCCGTATCAACATGTTCGATCGACAATTCTCCGGTGTGGGGTGTTGCAACTGATTTACTCGTGCAGATGCAGGGTCATTCCTATCTACAAAAATACTAAGCTAAGAGGGGAAGAAATAGGAGTGAAGACGGGAGAAGCTCGCTAGTCAACATTCGTCCCTACGCATTGACCAAGGATTGCGACCGAGCAACCATTCTGCCAGCGCATCGCATCAGTCTCGTTCACGAGTTGCAAAAGCGTCGCTGCAGAATTATTAAAGGCACTTAATAGGTCTGTAAGAAGTGTACGTCGGATCATCCCCCCACCTGCTGTGCCCCTTCCGCTTCAAATTTCTATATTCTCCAGGTCTCTACCGCCGCCAGAATGTTGTCCTCGCACGTGGCAAACAAATCCAAATGTCCTATCAGATTCATTCCCAGACCAGCTTTCGTATCAACCCGGAATATCCACCGATCCACTCCCGAGCCTCCGCACTTGAACTTCAGATCCTTCGTAGAAGCATTGAAATCTGACCATGATATCGCTGAGATAAATTCGGAGAAAGATCCTCACCTCGAAGTTGGAGCTATTATTCGGCGGTCCAATGAGTTGAACGACAAGGCACCCCTTTTCAACAACGTAAAGGGTCCCCATCGAGGTCTTTTCCGTATCCTCGGCGGGCCTGGTGCGCTACGAAGCACATCCAAAGGGAAATACGGTAGACTAGCACGCCACCTTGCGCTCCCGCCGCACGCCAGCATGAAGCAGATTCTCGATCGGATGCTATCCGCTAAAGCAGCGCCTCTGGTTCCGCCGCAAACGCTTACTACAGGACCTTGCAAGGAAAACAAGCTATTCGGGGACGAGATCGATCTTACCAAGCTGCCGGCGCCACTCATCCACCAGAGCGATGGTGGGAGGTATCTCCAAACCTACGGCATGAACATAGTCAAATCGCCAGATGGGACCTGGACCAATTGGTCGATAGCACGCGCCATGGTTCACGATCAAAGGCATCTGGCTGGGCTGGTCATCGAGCCGCAGCATCTGTGGCAAATCCACCAGCTGTGGAAGAAGGAGAAGCCCGGCGTCGATGTTCCATGGGCGCTTTCGCTTGGAGCACCCCCTGCCGCAGTCATGGCCTCGTCGATGCCGCTTCCCGATCGGATCAGTGAAGCCGAGTACGTCGGCGCCATGAACGGAGCCCCTATGGACCTCGTGCAGTGCGAGACCAACGACCTGCTTGTGCCGGCGGCCTCCGAGATTGTGCTGGAGGGTACACTATCCGTTGCTCAAACGGCCCGCGAAGGTCCCTTCGGAGAAATGCATGGCTACTGCTTTCCCGGAGACGCGCGCCAGTCACCGCTGTACGTACTTACCCACCACACGTTGCATCACCCTTGCGCGGAAAGCTGATCATGAGTGACACAGGTACCGAGTCAACTGCATCACTTACCGGAACGACGCCATTCTCCCCGTCTGCGCGTCCGGCCGCCTGACAGACGAGACGCATACGATGATCGGGACTCTCGCCGCAGCGGAAATACGGCAATTATGCCAGGAAAATGGCTTGCCTATCACCGATGCTTTTTCAAGTTTCGAGACACAGGTGACTTGGGTAGCACTCAAAGTAGATACAACTGCATTACGGAAGCTCGGCACCACAAAGATTTCCAAGGAGTTTAGCCGCCGTGTGGGCGATCTGGTCTTCAACCACAAAGTTGGTTACACGATCCATCGGCTTGTGTTGGTTGGAGACGATATCGATGTCTATGAAGGTAGAGATGTCTTGTGGGCCTTCAGCACTCGCTGTCGTCCTGGCGATGATGAGGTTTTTTATCCCGAGGTCCGTGCCTTCCCTCTCATTCCGTACAACGGTCATGGTGCCTATAACCCGGTCAAAGGCGGAAAGGTAGTAAGTGACGCGCTACTTCCTGTAGAGTACACAACTGGAAAAGACTGGGAGGCGGCAAGTTTTAAAGAGTGCTATCCAAACTCCCTGCAGGAAAAGGTTGTTTCCCAATGGAGCGCAATGGGGTTTGAGAAGAGGTGATACATCATCCTTTACAGTCTGTCTTTAGAATTATTTTTGCTTAGAGCAATCTCCTAAGAGGGTGGTCTTGAGGGTGCAAATTCAATCAAATGGGATATCTACGATTTAGTGAAGCACTTCAGGCATGGGGCGTTCAAGAAGCCGGCGCTTTGGAAATACCACTGAGGCCGGCGATGACGCCGTTGGAGAGGCCGCTGCCGGCGGTGAAAATGGACCCGGATTTTAGCAGGCACTCGGCACGCGAATGGCTGATACATGATGGTAGGGAGCATTACATGTTGCGATACTATACACCTTAGGCCAATCCCGCGTCGAACTCCACCGCCATCCACACGTCCATGTTGGTACAATCGCCAGCGCGCCACGCGTGCCAAGGATACTTCAAGGTCCCATCCAGCCTCTTAACCGCACGGTCGTTTCTGTCGCGCTCCCACATGCCTCCATGTTCCTCTAGCGGCTTCAGGGGCTTGTGATCAATGTCATCGGGCTTAAGATTTCCCAACTGGTCCGGCCTATCGTAGGCATGCTCCTTTTTCACACACGACATTCCTCCTTGCGTGGTTCCGTTCGCGAGGCAAACGTGGGTTTCTCCGAATAAGTCGTAGCGGTGGTTGTGCAGGCCGCAGTCCACCTTTTTTCCTGCAAACGAGACAAGAGGTAATCAGTAGGTGAATACAGTTTACGAAAACGACCATGAAATGAGGGTTACAAGGCTTTGTCGGCCCTACAGCTTACTTACCAGCAGCCCAGAATTGTACGTGTACCAGAGGCGCGTCGTCCTCGTAGAAGCGGAAGTGGAAGCCGGGCATGTTCCAGAAGTCGGCGCCTTTGAAGTCCCCGCCCCAGGGCAGGCTGTCGACTCGGACGAACTTGAGCGAGGACATTTTGAGCCCAACTGAGGACAGGTCGAGCACTGTGCGGGTAGGCACGTCGGCAGCCGTTGGCCAGTGGCCTAGCATGTCGTAGTCCTTGTCGCAGTGTCCGGGCTGCAGGGGCCGCATGCGTAGGAGCACAGCACCCTCTTTGCTGTCGGCCCTGGCCTGCTTGTACTCGGTCGATGTGCTCCGGACTTCCGGCCAGCGCAGATTGAGCGCATGGCGATCCTCACTCCCCGGGCTATCGTCGGTATGGAGCTGAAGAAAGCCGTGCAGCACCTTGATGCCTGTGCCCCTCGGGATGCTGATATTTTCGGACCGGCCAACCACCTGAATGCTGACCTCGAATTCTGCGATCTCAATGAGCCGTAGTGTTTGTGAGGACGGAAGGTGGCCTTCGGGATACAGGCGCGGGTTGCGGACGCGGATCAAGCCCTCGCCCGCCCACAGCGAGGGAAAGATGCTACTGGGCGCTGGCGCCGACGGAGCAAACGTGTTTGCAAAAAGGCACACTTTAGGATCGGGCTCCTCGTAGTAGTTGGGAACGTTGTAGCTGATGGAGGCAAAATCCAAGCGTCCAGACCTTGTGAAGTCCCTACATGCTTGTCAAACACCTTGCAAAAGGGATTGTGAACAGTGACTGCAGCTTACCCGAGAGCAATGCGGGCGGAAGAGGTATCAGAGACCTTCCACTTCGCGAACACATTGTGCTCGAGATCGATGGGCTTGTAGTAGAAGATGCCCTTCAACGGGTCAGCGGGATGCGACAGAATGAAAGGTTCGCAAGCGGTGTACCTTGTGCGGATTCGCCTTCGAATCAGGCTAATTTGATATTTTGTCAGTAAAGTTTACTTAAGAAGAGCCAGCGGCACGTACCTTAATCAGCTTGTTGTCGTCGTCGTACTGGACAGGACCGAATAGTGACACCAAGAACTCGTCGTTTCCATCCCCTTCAACGCGGTTAGTCATGCGCGCGCCACGAAAGGAGAAAAGCCAGTACCGTCAAAATCAGCGCAAACGAGGAAGTGCGCCGGGCCTTCGCCGTGCTTGAGCCGCTGACCAGGCGTTCCGAATGTATCGATGACACTCCTCTTCCAGGTATAGCCCCCTATGCCATCATATACCTTCGTGTACACGCTCAGAGTGGTGCTGTGGAAGGGTTCAGCGGTGGCGATATAGGCAAACGGGTCGCCGCCAAATCTGCCCGCATCAGCGGTTCCCGTACCCCAGTAGTCTCCCGAGCCTGGTGTTTCAACTGTAGGGGATTGATTCGGCTCTTGCGGCACTCCAGGTCCTATGACCTCCCTCTTCCATTTTGCATCTTGGTAGTAGAGTCGTGTGAGGCCTTCCTTTGAAGACACGAGCAGCGAGTCAAGGCCGTCTGGGCCGTCGAACCTAGGATATCTCAGCAAGGAGAAAGAAGAAAGAGAACGGCTAATAGATTTACTTCTTCTTGGTTAACTCGTGGACAATGGTAAAGTTCTGGTCATCGATAACTTCCATGGGCCATTCGGTTGCCTTTTCAGGCAGACCTGGACGCTGGAATTTCAGCATCGGGATGGGGGTCACCTGCGGCTAGGATCAGCGCCGTGGAGTGAGCGAGACATTTTCAGTGGTAGATACCTTGTCGTGCGGTCCTCGGACCACCGGAGCGGCGATCAGCTCAAGAAAGGAACTAGAATCCCATCAATGTCGGTAGAAGCTCGAATATCGGGCAGCGTTATCTTACCGTTGCGTGAAGTATCCGGTCTTGAGACGGTGCATAGCCGGCCAACGGCCAATGTAAAACTTCTCCCAATGCCCATTTTTGAGAGATTCTCTGCCAGGGTTTCTGAGCCAGGTGACTTTCCCGCCCTCCTTGTCGCACTCGAGCATCTGAGGTCCGTAGTCATGGCAGACAATGACGTCCAGCCAACCATCCCCGGTGATGTCCGCCGTAGTGATGGCAACAGGGGAGTCGAACTTGGCAATTTCGTGTCTAGTCCATCCTACCATCGTGTAAGTCTTGGCCTCCATTTCATCGCGGCTACTCACCTTGCTCGACTGGATGGACCGTCGCGGCGGGGTTGTCTAGGAATGCCACGATGCTGCTCACCAGGCCAGAGCTTGACGGTGACGTTAGCCTACTTGATAAATTGGAGGGGGAAAAGATCGCTTGCCTTATGATTCCCGGAGCGAGATCGTCGCGGTGCAGCTTGCTAGCCTCCACCCAGTACCCATCCGTCCTTTGGGATTCAACTGCAGTAGCGGTAAAAGTAGGCTCAAGAACGTCAGTGGAGTTCATGGCGTGAGTGGAAGTCATGGTCGAAGTTGATGATGGTTTAATATTTCGTCTTGCATTTCTTGGGAGACTTTTATAGATATCAAGCCGCGGAGATGCTTCTCATTTCGCACCAAGGTTAGGAGACAGCAACAGACAAATCTCCAATCGGACACATTGCCTTGCTTGCATGTGTTGATTCTCTCCGCTGCGGTTATTCCGGTCAAAGACTGAAGCGTTGCGCAACGCATGAATCACGGAACTTGGGGACCCGCGGTGGACACGTCATTCAGCTCTCACGACGAGAAGTAACTGTAACCTAGAATGGCAAAAGGAAATTGGGCTGTAGTGCGGGGAGGATACAGTAACGAGGGAGCGCGAGGCGGGGCTTACCGTGTATGAAGGGTTCATGATGACGTGTGGGCAAATTGGTTGTGCATAGCATCGTGTCAAAAAAGAAGCAAACAGGAATCTGATCGTCGATGCCTCAGAAAGCCATGCGTAGGCAAGAAAAGCAAAGTCCGCTCTGCCGTTGGGGTTCGTCATACCCGCAGGAGCAGGAAAACATTGTTGTTCAAGCAATGCACGACCGTTTGAGAGACGGTTCATTTCTAGGAAAAGAAACCTCCTGTATGCTGTTGCTTCATTGTCAATCTTGATGTGATTGAACGGCTCCATATCGGTCACTATCTGGCGAAGAGGTTGCACGAAACGCGCGACCTATATACATGAAGTTGTTAATCATTCGTGTATGCTCCATCCAACTGGGTCTAGTGCGATCGTCACCGTTGCGGGATGAGCCGCTCTAATGCATAAGCTGTGTAACAGATCGACGCGGCATGCATGATCGTTGTCATTGTTTTTACCTATTCCGGTATCTCTGGGCGAACTGATCAGTAGCTGCAGCAGAACGAGTAGGGTAAGTAGCACAACCGAGCTAACGGTCTGCAGTGCAGAGGATGACTGCATCTACCGGCGAGCGCGAAGTCAACTTTCTAAGTGACAAAAGCTTGTAAGGTTGCGAAGGAGTACAGCCAATCCCAGCAATATCCGACGCCTTACACGACAATGCTACGATAATTTTATCCCTGCTCAGGCCACCCGTCGGATGCAGTCTGTCGATCCCCGCGCTGCAAGCACCCTGTCTGCGATATCTAGATCTTTTTTATTGATCATGAGCATGAGGGATGATCTGCTTCACCGTCCCTGTATGGTTGTTGGCTTGTGGCTGGTATTGATGTAGTAGCTGTACGTAAGGGAAGCAGCAGAGTTTTGCATGCACAACGTACATTTGTGTGATCGTACAAGAGAAGAAACCCAGTCATCACAGGCATTGTACTCTGTACTCTCCAGGTGGCAACATCCGTTTTCACCGATGCGCAACGGTATGTGAGAAAACAACCTTGTTCGTCTCCACATATCGTCCCGAGCTCCTCACGCTCTAGGATCCCTTTCGTAAATGCGTTATGGATCCTCTTAGATTGACAAGAACCGTGGCTATGTGCACCTGCGACCGGCTACTTTAGGCAAAGCTCACCGGGCGTGGCCGCTGCTGGACCATTTTCCTATTTTGGCATCCGCTTGCACATAAAAGCGACCAATTTGCCTCATTGACGAGGGCAAGCAGCTCCTTGGAATCTTGTCTTCACCCCAAACCTGCAACATGGCGGAACCCCCTGTTGAGCCCGAAGTCATCAAGACGACCGTCCTCATCGTGGGCTCCGGCCCTGTTGGAGCGACCTACGCGAGACTGCTTGCCTCAGCAGGAATCGAGGTCACCATGATTGACATGGGACAGCAGTATGCACTTATGATACAGTGGAAGGGCCTTTCGAAGCTGATATGGCTTGCAGGGAACGACCTATCATAGGCGATCATCTGAAGAACAGCATAGCGGCGCAAAAGAACATCAACAAGTTTATGGAGTATGTTTAGTAATTGTTTAAGGTTCGCCGCGGAGAATAAGCTAACAAACTTTGCAGTGTCATCAAAGTTCGCGAATGTGGCTACCCACGGGACGAAAATAGAGCTAATCTGATGTTAGGGCCAACTCGAGCCCCTCTCTGTCGAAGTTGGAGGTTTCGCCACTCCCGAAGTGGAGCCCAGTAGCTATACTCCAGAGTGACTGCCCATCTCCCTCTGTTAACATACTGGCGGCTAACCAATGTATAGCGGCCTAATCGTTCAACTCGGGGCAAATCCGAACCAGCAAGCACACGAGAATCTTCGGGCATCAGCCGCGACCCGGGCCGCTGGCGGGATGAGTGTTCACTGGACCTGCTGCACCCCACGCCAGCACCCCACACTTGAACGTTCCGATATCTTCGAACCAAAAAAGTGGGATACTCTATACGAGCAGGCGGAGGGTTTTTTAGGTACCAACTCCACCTCCTTCGACCAGTCGAGGCGCCAGAAGGCTATCCTGGAATCGCTTAAAACGAAGTTTCAAGAACGAACGAACGACTTCAAGCCCATGCCTTTGGCATGTTCCAGACCCCAACCCAACAAGTCTTACGTGCAGTGGGCCTCTGCAGCAACCGTATTGGGAGATCTTGCCAGTAAAACTTGCAAGAACTTCACGTTCCGCAGCCAGCACCAATGTGTGAAGCTTGTCAAGTCCTGGGATGGCAAGACGATTGAGTACGCTCTCGTGAGGGATTTGCTGAAAAACACAGTTCACAAGTACACGGCTGAACGCTACGTTGTCTGTGCTGGTGCCGTGCTCACACCCGGCCTGCTATTCAAGTCAGAGATCAAGCCTCAAGCGCTGGTAAGGTAATCCCACCCTTAATAAGCACGTCATCGCTGATGTCGAGTGAAAGGGACGCTATCTCTCTGAGCAGTGCCTCGCCTTCTGCCAAGTCGTGCTTAAAAAAAGCGTGGTGGAGGCGGCCGAGGCTATTAATCCTCCTCCCGAGAGCGAGAAGGATTCTCTCATCGCATCGCAATATCCCAATGATCCAATCAAGATCCCGTGGGATGATCCGGACCCGCAGGTAGGGGATGCTTGTACATTCACCGGTTACTACCGGCCGCTTACACAGGGAACAGATATACATGCCTGTTACAGACCACGTCAAATGGCATGCCCAGGTAGGTCACTTCCCTCTTTCGAAACAGCCGACGTGGAGAAGTAATCATTCTTGGTGTAGATCCACCGCGATGCATTCTCCTACGGGCAGACGCCACCAGGTATCGACCAGCGACTGGTGCTGGACCTGCGCTTCTTCAGTCCCGTTGAGCAAAGGCGGGAGAACTGGGTCAAGTTCACGACCGACTACTGCGACGCATATGGCATGCCGCAGCCTACCTTCCATTTCAAGCTTTCTCAGACGGACATCGACGTCGCTGACGAGATGATGGATGAGTACTTGCAACCCCATACCAGCCTGTCGTGCGCATTCTAGGGCACTGACTGTTGATCAGCATGACCAAGATTGCGCGGCATCTAGGCGGCTGGATGCCGGGCTCCGAGCCCAAGTTCCTCTCGCGCGGGACAGCCCTCCACATCTGCGTGAGTGTTCAGTCTGCCTTCTCCCAAAATTCTCGACTCATAAACATCCACCATACGATCGTACCCGCTAACCTTTACAAAACGACAGGGCACTACGCGCGCCCAAAAGAATGACCCTGAAGGCAAGGAGTCGGTAGTTAATGAATATTCGAAGGTGTGGGGTTACGACAATCTTTATCTTGGGGGCTGTAATGTTATCCCGACTCCCTGCGCAACGAACCCGACGCTAACGGCCATGTGCTTCGCCATCGAGGGCGCTAACCACATCATTGAGAGCCTGAAGCCCAAGCCCCAGCCGAATTAAACATGTCCCTCTTGCAGATTGGCTGTTGGAACTATTGTTTTTTCGAAGGAAGAATGACTGTCAATTGCTATGTCTTTTATATGCCGAGTCCTTCACTTATATAGCACTGCGTTAGCTCTCTACACAGTCTTTACATATACTACGTATTACTATTCTCTCTTTAATTTTTTCGCTTGTTCGATTACACTATCGTAGAATACATGTAGGAACACTCGTTTGATATCTCTTAATAGGCAGCGAAGCGTTGCGTAAATATTCGTCGAGCCGCCGAACCGGCGTAGAAACGCCCCGACGCTTAAATTAGTAAAAGTAATAATGCCGATAGTTGTACTTGTTGGTTTAAGACGAAAGAAAGTACGACTTCTTGCATTTTATATGTGCCGCGTGTACCGGTTGACTTTGTAGTTGCAGCCATGCGATAATTCTACCGAATAAATTTCATTAACTTACGGATCTCGCCGAGATGCCAGCCTCGTAAGCTGAAAAATCTCAATTTAGAACTATGCGAAAAGGTGCTACGAAGAGAGACGAGAGATGAGAGTCGAGGAGACTCTTGACCTGTCGGTCTTAGGATTGGGATCGTGGATCTGACACTAAGGTCTTCTCTTCCTTAATCCGTAATAGTAGGTAGATCATACAGGCTCGGTAACTGAGTAATGAACGGTCCGTCTGTCTCTGGGATGCGCTGTGCATCGACCCAATTGCCGTGGACGGCCGATCGGAGTCCTGTGAGCCCACAATAGGGCAGCCGTCAGCAAGTTCAGGAAGTCAGGAGCTTTCCAAGATCTGATGCTCCAGGTAAGGCTGGACAGTGAGAATTGGTGGTTGACTTACGGAAAGGCAGCACGATGCGTGCAACGATCTTCTGGAAGTCGTGCGTGTCTTGAATGATCTGCCGATAGCCGCATCGATTAGCCTGATATTCTACCGTTGCTAGCAGGTAGCTTCTTGGCGCCTTTTTCTATGTTCTGGAGACAAATAAGGTTTTACTTACGACTTCGTTGCGCTCTTTGGGGATGTTGTCGATCATCGTAATTAGGAACCCATCCCCTTCCGCTGCGTCGGGGCTCCGAGGACTGAAGCAGGGCTCTTGCACCAGCACTCCGGGCCCAGGCGACATTACATCCAGTTTCTTGGTCTTGTAGTCGAACCGAGCCAGACAGTTCAGTCCTCGATACAGGAGCGCTGGGTCTGTTACGGCGGCCGGATCGAAGCAGTCCATGAAGGTGTAGCGCGCTGAATCGGTGTGTGCTCGGTCAGCGTGAAGGAGGTCTTAGGCGCTTTATACTTTCTTTGTCGATGGATAGAGATACGTGTGTGGTTGCATGACTTCTGAGACATCCTTGCATACTTACATTTGCAGGTCAAGAAGCGCTCATCCGTGCGTGGAAATTCGCATGGGACATCAACGAGAATCTCTGCGGTTATCACGTTAACGTCAATCCGCTTTAGGCTCATGTCGAGTCCTACCAGGATCTTCGAGTTGGTCCGTCTCGGCTTGTGGATCAATCTTGAATTTGACATAGCTCACCGTGACCGCCTTTCCGCTATCATCAGTGCACTGCCTCTTGGTTGCTTCAAGAGATTGTCAGCTCCATCCATCTATCACGGGCGTAGAATGTGAAACTTACGGAGGAAGGAAAATGCATTCCCGACGGCGATGCTAGTGTCGAAATACCTGATTGTGCGGTTAGTCTGCAGCGATCACCGCAGCAAGGTAACTCCGTTTCCAGTGCACTTACACTTTCCCATCCTCCTCCCACGAGGCGCCAGTGTGCACCGGCATGGCGTTCTTCCACTTAAACCAGCGGACCGGCTGTTCTGCATCTCTTCTGGAAACAAGACCGAACCAAGCCGGGACCGACTCGTCGTACGTCCTGGCTTCGGGTCGGCGGGATACACAACATTCAGACGTTGAATTCCACTTACCACATGTGCCCTCCTTCTTTCTCGAGATTACGAGCGTCGGCGACAAAGGGCATCTGCTCCACGATGATATAGTTGTCCGTCTGAGGTTACGCATTAGTGCAGCCCTTCCGCACTGAGCGGCGCCAGTCCGAACTTACGATGGCGCAGTCGTGTATGAAGCCAGCACTCGGCGACGTGAATGTCCGCTCAAAGGTCTTTTTTCCATTCTTGTCCAGAACCCAGACCGCGCACTATGCCTCGGGCGTCAGCACAAATAGTGATGCTTGATAACAGGCGCACGCAGACTCACATCACGGCTCTCGGCACCCTTCAACGCGTATCCGAACCCAACAAGTTCGCCCGTCTTCGGATCCACATGCGGATGCGCAGTGAACGGCGTCCCCTTGGGAAGCTGTCCGGGAAAGGGTGTATTTCCCAGCGTCTTCATCGTATCTGGAGCCAACACCTCACATCAATCTTACGCGGCTCAAGAAAAGAAAAGAGGGGCTAATAAAGAAACTTACTCGGATCCAGCTCATACGGCGGCCCCTGCTCGCTCAGCGCGAGCAGCTTCCCAGCGTGCACGATCACGTTGGTGTTCGCATTGTTGTCCTGGACGGCGCGCACGCAGGGATGGTGCGAGAAGGGAGTTTTGAGGACGCCGAACAAGGCGCGTCCGGCGCGCCGCTCCGCCAGGAAGCGCTCTGTCAGCACGTACCGCTGCTTGAAGGCGCATTTTCCGTTTTCGATGCGGAAGGCGGAGATGGAGCCGTCGCCGTCGAAGGGGATCGTCTTGCTGCCGCCGAGGTAGTAGTCGCGCGGGTAGTAGGGATCTTGCATCACCTGGGCGCTGTCAATGTGAGGCCGAGGAGGGGTAAGGCGGGATGAGGATCAGGTGTAGGGAAAGGCATTTTGGCCATGAGATATCGAGGAGTAGGAGCTTGCTACGTTGTTGAGGTAGAGCTAATATTTCGGCTGGACGAGTGGCTCTTGTTGATGAACTTCACATACACGGTAGAAGGTCCCATTCAGCTCCGGCGGGATCGTGCCCTCTACTTCAAGGTCCTCCAGTTCGGCATCGGCTCGGAAGGGGCGAGTGGTGCCAGAGAAGTCATCGTAGCTCAGCTTGCGGACCATTTTTGAGGTTGCGTCGTTGGAAAAAGAAGGGCAATCGCAACTTCGAATCTGGGAATGAGCCACTACTAAGCAGTTTATCGACAAGGCCGATTTGAAGGGCGCTGATGAATGCGGATCACGGATCCTCTTATTGGCCGTATATATATTTATTCGTACTCTCATGGTCTGCGAGTAAGTGCACCTAACCGGCCCAGGTGGGATGCCGCAGTGAGTGACTAATTACAATCGACTCAAACACGCTTGTCCTATATTTGATCCAGATCGAAGTTCTCCATCAGTAAGGGTGGGATGCTGAATTGCTCCACCGGCTCTTGTCGGATGCAGGGTCTATCCCATCGGCAGTGCAGGGTTCTCCACCGGCAGTGCAGGGTTCTCCACCGGCTCTTGTCGGATGTAGTGTCGATCTCCCTGGTGGTGTACGGACCTCTACAACACCGCAGATTGCAAAAAAATGCCCGATCATTTGGCAGTGTGATCCATCTCCTGCCCCGGTGAGATCCACTACCACGTCCAACGACACGTCAAGTAGTCATGTCGTTGTGGCATTTGATTGATGACGGTATGTATAACCAAGAGCGGAATATTACCCTTCCTAGTCGGCAATACGCTATGCCTTTTTAGATGAAGTGAGCGCATCGGTTCATGTAGCGAAGGACGTTGCCGGGCGAGGAGACAGGTCAGAAATCGAGAATCAATGCTCTATCGGCGACACTTCAAAGTCCGCGCGTTCTATTGTACGAATCAGTCCAGCCCCACACAATTTCTACGTTCTACCTCGGAACTTGTTTTTGCTCCGAATTGCGGGGAGCATGGGTATCCCGCCGGGCTAATCCATTCTAGTAACGAATCATTCTAGATACCAGTGTCTTGCCTTCCGGAGACCATTCCGGTTCACGGTTCCGCATGCTCCGTCGAACACTTCTCAGCACTTAACTTCGCTGCAGTTACGGTTGTTGACGGCACCTCCCTTTCCTCATTGACATCCAGATGATCCCCAAAAGCTTCTGCAACCTCCTCAAGCGTTCTGTAGCGAGTCTCTGCGAAGAAGAACCACGCAACAACTAAAAAGAATGTGGTGCATCCCACGAAAACGTAGTAGTAGTTCTCGTGGATGGATGACAGCGCGCTCGGACCGGCCTGGGTGACTGCAATGTTGACAATGAAATGGGATGCCGCAGCGATTCCCATGACCTTGGCTCTGAGAGCTACGGGAAGCACCTCGGCGCCGTAAAGCCATGTGGTGCTGTTGATGAAGCCATAGAACGCCACGACGAAGAGGTATATGCCCATGATGGCAAATCCTTTCCCGACGCGGTCGTCGGTCCCCTGGAATACCCGCTGCATGACGGCCGTGTATATCTCAACGAGAACGATGCTTGATAGCCCAATCAGCAAGAGCTTCCTTCGTCCCAGCTGGTCCATCAGGTACTTGAGCGTGATGCAGTTACAGACGAACGCAACAGTCCCGTAGACGCCGGTCAGAGCGAGGACTGCCTTGGGCCCGACGCCCAGTGACTTGTAGAGCGTAGTCTGGTAGTACTGGATCACGTTCACGCCCGTCAGGCTCGTCATGGTCTGCACAGCGATGGACACCAGCACGCGCCGGCGAGCCAGGCGCACGGCCTCTGCAAAGCTCCCCACCTCGCGGTCCATCTCGAAGCGGATCTGCGCGCGCATCAGCTCGAACTCGGCGTCCAGCTCGTGCGTCGCACAGCCGCGCCGCGTGCCGGCCAGCGCGGCGCGGGCCGGGCCGTCCTTCCCCGCGCGCACCAGCTGGCGTGGCGACTCGGGCATGAAGGTGGCCAGGCCGACGAACATGATGATGCCCCAGGGGATCTGCGTGGCGAGCGGCAGGCGCCACTGGACGGCGCCGTAGGGCGCGTACGAGCAGGCGAAGCCGATCCAGTTGGCCAGCATGGCGCCGAACGAGATGCCCGCGCCTGCGATGCCGCCGATGAGACCGCGATCCTCGGGGCGGCTGATCTCGGACAGGTACATGGGGACGGTGCCGACCATGCCGCCGACGGCGATGCCGGCGATGGTGCGCCCGGCGAGGAACATGCCCATGTTGACGGCGGCAGTCTGCAGGATGGTGCCGATGGTGACGATGATGCACATCAGCTCCATGAAGCGGATGCGGCCGAGCTTGTCGCTGAAAGCGGTTTGCGTGATGGCGCCTATCGCCTCGCCGGCGATCTGGGTGGAGTCTTGTGAGTGCGCCGTGTCAGGTGCGTGCTGGGTGAGCTTACATAAAGCGCGACGACCGCTCCAGTAATTGCATCGGAAGGGTTTTGCATGTACTCGATCCAGCTATCGTGAGCGATGGTTGTCGTGACGATGCCCGTATCGAAGCCGAATAGCAATGTCCCCACTGCCGCCATTAGGGCAATACCAAGTGTGTACCAGTCCGCCATTGGGTGTATCGGGGTAGCTCGTTCGCAGAACTACGATAGTCTATGCTTTGGGCCGCGTTCCGACAGAAGGATCAAAGAGCTCTGGAATGTAATGAACCTGAAGTCCTGTTTTCTCGAGGCAAGTAAAGCATTAAATTCTTGACAATCACCGTGCGGGTATGCTGTTAGCGGCAATCCGAATTGGCCTCGCTGCCTGGTCTTCCCCGCTTACCCCGCACACGCTCCACTTTGTCACTCATCATCCGGGTGAATTCTCCCATACCATTCTATCTGGAATAGGATGAAATATTTTTCTCACTTGGGAGGCCGGTTGATCTGACGCTAGCTATTTGAAAGTAGGCTTTAAGCAGCTGCGATAATCTGGAACGCTGATTTCCATGGTTACACTTATCCCAGGCGATCGTAATACAAGATATCGGCTAATGTCAGTAATAAAGA
The DNA here is from genome assembly GCA_009829795.1 of Lasiodiplodia gonubiensis. Classification (NCBI taxonomy): domain Eukaryota; kingdom Fungi; phylum Ascomycota; class Dothideomycetes; order Botryosphaeriales; family Botryosphaeriaceae; genus Lasiodiplodia; species Lasiodiplodia gonubiensis. Next base: position 47,140 of record RHKH01000133.1, on the reverse strand, counting down.
ATTAGTTTCGAGTATATCTCCCCTGGAATAATAAATAAAGCGCCTCGAAATGCTAAGGGTTCCATCCGTTTTGTTTCCAAAAAGCTTTATAGAGTCATCTCGCTGTCGATAAGTTTGACAATTAACTTCAGGTGGTAAAATACGAACAAATCAAATAAGAAAGGATTCTATCATTATTATCAACAATCTGTTTTTCACAATGCCTTTGCATCACGTAGTTCTGCAAAATGGACATGTTGAAGCCAATAAATGAAGTTGTTACTAACTTGTTTCTCTCGGCTAACAACCCGAGAACGGTTCTCTATCTACACACTTTCCACCACCACTTCATTCAGTGCTCGACTTAAGAATGCAACGGCATTAAATCTCCCTTCTCAACCCATCTCTCCACCCTCCTCACCACACGTGCCCGCGTCTCCAGAAAAGCATGCTGCCACGCAAACGTCTGCATGCCCCCCTCCCCCGTCCCCATCGCATCGGCCTCCTCCCTGCTCATCCTCCAAGCATCCTTCAGCGCCGTCCCCGCCGCATCTTCCCCGTCCTCCCACGCATCCATCCGCCCCTCCACAAACGCAACCTCCCCATCATCCCGATCAACCTCGCCGCCAACCGGAAACGCATACGCCTTGTGCGCCGCAAAAAACGCCAGCGCGAGCCTGTCGTGATCCGCTCTCAGCACGTCCTGCACGTGCGCCTCGTTGTCGGCGCACGGGCTGTCGGGCGTGCAGTGGTGCGGCGCTGCGGCGGCCGCGATGCGGGACATGTACGCAGCGTGCCCGCCGGCAATGCTGTTGCCCATGATGACGAGGTGGGGGCGGGTGTTGTCTGACGACGCAGACGCGGAGAGGGAGTCGTGCTGGATCGTCCAACGCACATTGACGCCGAGCGGGGCGGTGTGGCTGGGATGGGCGCCGGGAAGGGGGGGCGCGAGGGCGAGGGTGGCGGTGAAGAGGTTGTAGTGGAAGCCTGTGGTGTGGTCAGAACCCGAGGCGGTGCGATGCAGGGGTCGACTTACCACCGTCGGCGCAGAAGTGCCGGTCCACGAGCAGCAACGTCGTATTCATCGCCGCCCACGCCTCCCGCAAAAGAAGAAAGCCGGGATAGCATGCCGCGGCCTTGAGACCCTTGTCCGATTGCTGGACGGTGCTCACGATCAGCCTGTGACGAACACACGTTAGCACGTCCCGCATAACACCAATCAAACCATCTTCGCACTTACCTCTCCATCCCCGCCCCCGACCGCCCTCCCAGCGCGCGCTGCCACGCACAGCTCAAATCCGACACCCACGCCTGGAGCCCGCTCAGTTCACGCAGCGTCCGCTGCGGCTTGCCCGGCACCTTCTTCTTGGCGACGTACGGCCGCACGTACGCGTACGACGACTCGGCCGCGGCATCGGGCGCCAGACGCGCGCCAATGGTGCCGTTGAGGATGGCGAAGGCCTTGTACTTGGATAGAACGTAGCAGAAGACGAGGAAGCGGGAGAGGGTGCACAGGTCGAGTATGGCCCAGTCGGTTGTGAGGGGGGGCTCACTGTCCCTGTTGGGCAATGGGATCGAAGCTGTGCCGAGGATCGAGTCACCAAGGCAAATCGATGGAGGTGAAGAGGGGCATGATTGTGGGGCGGTTTCTGGAGAGCTGAAGGCGCTGTCGGAGGAGGTGGAGTGCAGGCTCGCGGCGCTGCTGGACGGTGTCGTGGAGTAGGGACGACCGTTGGGGCCGAGGATGCCGGCTTGCTCGAGGTTGTGGAATACCACGGGCGGGAGTGCCGCGAGGACGGCGTCACTGGCCTCGCTGAGCGACTGGTGGAGGACCTCGACCAGTGAGAGTGGTTCGGCCGCGTGGTCCCAGCCAAGGATTCGGAGGGAGTTCTCGACGCTTGGCAGGCCGAGCTTGCTGGGGTGGACCTCGTGCTTGAGAAGCTTCCTGCAGGCAAGCTCGGCTTCCTTGTGGACCTTTTGAAGCTTGGCCACCGTCTCGTCCACCCAGGCCCGAACGGCATCCCAGACGTCTGTAATCGAGGACTGGAAGTGACGGTAGACAACAAACGTCTCGAGCACCATGCTGGCCCGCAGCTGGCAACCCGTGTCGCCGCCATGAGCATCGAAGGCCATGAAGCCGGTGGAGTCTGGCCCGTCGGCAGTGCCTTCGACCAGATTCTTGAAGAGAATCAGAGCCTCTGCAGCGTCTGAGGAGGCGCGGGCAATGTCACTCATGAACGGCACGTAGTCCTGCTTCGTCCGCGCGCCCATGGGGCTGTTGGAGGTAGGGAACAAAATTGAAGTCATGATGAGGATTTTGCTCGATGAGTGATGGATGCAAGCTTGTGTGCCTAGGGTGGCACCACATCGGCCGAGTTATATGCTCAACTTCTTCGCCGCGAATGGCTCGGTATCTGCCTTGCCTGCTGTCTGAGAACTCTTGAGGCCCCTCCCAATCTCGGTAAAAGCGTCGGCCCTCACACTCAGAGATCACCTCACTCGTTCCTTGCCTTGATGTTGTTCCTAGGCGTCTAGATTTAGACAGTCGTGAGCATTTTACCCTATTAGGCAATGGAGGTGTTCCTGAAGGATTCGCGTTCTGATTCTGGCAACGCAGGATTGGCCGAGACCCTGCCATATTGCTTCTTGTGGGCCCTCTGCATGATTGACTTTTCTGTGATGATCAGTGTTGGGTGTCTACCCGTGGAATCCTCCGTCTGGGGCTAAATGTGCTAGCCGAATGTTGGCATGTTTCACTCATAGGCACTTTCCGCAAAGGTGACGACGACAGCGGGTGGCTGTGAATCCTGAGGACATGCGGAACGAGGTTCCGTCGGCCCCGGTGTAAGCTGGCTGACGGGCAAGATACAGCCACAGCGAGCTTCAGCCTGTTGCAATGAGCCAACCGAAAAATATCATTCGATGCTCATGATTCTATACTTGTCCTTTGACGATTATCATTCGATCGCCATCCGATGATTGGAAAGGCGCTCACTGCAGTCATCTCCGTGGGGAATACGTTCTAGGCTGATGGCCAGAATAAAGTACTCCATCCGCTGCTTCAGAGAGTCCAGACACTTCAACAAATCTTACTCTTCTTTTCTCACACCAAACTCATCTGTTACCATCTTCGACAATGCTTTCCGTTCACCAAGTTCACATTGTTGGCTTGATTCCAAAGTCCGCCTATGGCACTTGTCTGGCTCTCGGCCTCATTCTGCTCGCCCTCTACGTCTACGACCAATTCGTCAGTTTCACCACTGACAGCCGCAATTGAGAAAATTGCTAACCGTGCCTGGCAGAACTTTGTCCGCTACCGTCTCGCCAAGATCCTCTCACAGCAAATGGGCTATTTCAAAAACGCTCAAGGCCGGAAAATGAAAGAACTCAGCTTCAACTCACGCTTCGTCCGTTTCAGCCAAGGCCACGCCATGTCTGAGCAGGGCGTCGCCCTCGCTGGCAACGAGCCCTACCTGACCTGGAACGACGGCAAGCCTGAAGTCGTCCTCACCCGCCCCGAGCACGTCAAGGACTTCTTCGGCCGCGAGTCAAAAGGTGCGGCTTCATCCGCTCAGCCAATTAGCACGCCTCGCTGACAGCTCCCAACGCAGGCCATGCGAAGCCGCCGCACATGGGCATGGGTCCCTACTTCGACCGCGTCCTCGGTTCCAGCGTCGGCGTGCTCAACGGCGACAAGTGGAAGGCGATGCGCCGCGTCTTCGAGCCGCACCTGTCGCACCAGATGGCCATGGCCTTTTCTGCGCGCTTCGGGCACGAGGTGGCGGCGTGGATGGCGGCACTTCCCGCTGAGTGGGCCAAGGCGGCCGGCGCGGGGACCCCTGAAGGCACTCCTTTCGTCGTGGACGCGGCAACGGCGTGCCGGTTCTTGCCGTTCAAGCTGGTCGCACTAGCGCTGTATGGTGATGCGCTATCGGAGAAGGCGTATGAGCGCCTGTTGGAGCTGAATGCTCTGCATGAGAAGGTCATGCTGAGGGCATTTTTTGGGAAGACTGAGAGGCTGGAGGCGCTTGCGCGGTTGCCGACTGAGTCGAAGGCGCTGATGGATGAATTCGAGCGGGAGTGGCGAGACTTCAATCTCGAGGTTATTGAGAGGGCTGAAAAGGTTAGCCATCCATGCTGAGAATTTTCTGGGGACACGTACTTACCGACGATCATCTCTACAGGAGAAGCTTTCTTGCCCAGTAGCCAAGATGCACCCATCGGTTCTCGACGGCTCCGTCACAGAACGCCAGTTCCTCCACACCATCGACGAGATCCTCTTCGCCAACATCGACGTCACCTCGTCCGTCCTCGCCTTCCTGCTCATCAACCTCGCCCGCAATCGCCACGCGCAGACGCAGCTCCGCGCCGAAATCCTCGCCAACGCCGCCGACCCCGATGCCTACGTGCAGAGGACAGACACGCTGCTCGAGCGCTCATGCATGGAATCCATCCGCCTCTGCCCCGCAGCCTGTAAGCACTGTCCTCGGCCCCCACGTCTCCACCCATCGCCACACATCCTCCTTCTTCCCATGAGTAATGAGTCTGACGCTGCACGCAGGGTTCTCGCTTCCCGAACACGCCACCGCCGACACTACCGTCGGCGGCTTCTGCATTCCCGCCGGCACGCCCTGCATCATCGACTGGTGGCGTCTGAACACGCAATCGCCCGTGTGGACGAAGCCGGCGTGCTTCGCGGACGGCGATGCTCCCGACGGCACCGCGTTCCATCCGCGGCGCTTCGAGGCGCTCGCGCCGCAGGAGTATCGCTGGAGCTTCCTGCGCTTCGGGCTGGGCAGCCGGAAGTGCATCGGGAAGAACTTTGGCGGCGTGATCATGAAGGCGTTCCTGGTGCCCGTGCTGCGCCAGTGGCGGTTGGAGAGTGTGGGGCTGACGAGGGAGGAGGAGAGGGGGTTGGTGCAGACGAGAGAGGATCGGTTTGCTGTGACGCCGGATCGAAGCGTGAGGTTCGTGCCTGTTTGAGAGGTGCGGTGTTGGGTGGGGCGTGTTGGAGGGAGGAATTCGGTAGAGGGATTGGTAGAGAGAATGAAATGATGCGACTTTTTGCCTTTGTTCGTCAATTCGTCATTATTGGACTGCTTTTTTCTTTTTTGCGAGTGCAGGACTTCCCTAGCCGATGCTAAAGTACGAGAAGGATTCATTGCGCGTCATCCCCGCATCGTATCAAATTTTGCCAAATGCCGAGCTCCGGTGCTACACTTCACAACATTCTCCGTGTGGCAGAGAGTGATCTTCACCCACATTGATGCAAGGGTATTTCTGGCCAATAGACAACACGAGTTACAAAAGTAAGCGGCAAAGAGAGGTACCCAACTCGATGACGTGTCTGATCCATACATAGTTCAAAAGCAAATAGGGTGGATCTCTCTTGCCGGAATCGTCATGCCCTGTGGAGATCAATATTCAAAATGAAGAGAAAAAAAAGAAGATCAAACGGTTGGCTGACCGTAAGCAATCCGGGGAGTAGGCAGCAGTGAATCCGCCGTCGTGAATCAGGTACAACAGCTTCACCGTGCGTTGCGGTTAGGGCGAAGCCTTTGCCAAGAAGGGATGGCGGATGGCGCATAGACTCTGCGGCCCGGTCCATCGGGTGGCACTACAGCCACAACAGCTCAAGCCTTATTCCTTCTCAGCCCCCAAACGGGGCCAAAAAGACTGAGCCATGTTTACCGTGTATATCATGCCACCAGATTGCGCGTAATGTTCATTATGTTGCGTCATTTTACAATAAATGTGCATGCATTCATTCCTTCGCTATAGTTGAAGTGGCGAGTTACGCATTCCTTCGCCCCACCCATGTTGCAAGCCCGTATGCGGCTAGTAGCGCACGCCATTACCCCCGCCACGTTGCTTAAACCAAGGCTTGTTGTGCAGTCAGGCACGTCGCGCTGACGGATCCTTCAAGCTAAGCCACGGTTGCGGGGGAGAAAAGCTTTGTGGGGCTCTTGGGAGATGGGGGCGACGTCTCACACCACAAGCATTATGATCGGCCTCGGCGTCTCGGTGTCTCGGCCCGCGAGAGTTGTGCGAGTTGTGCGAGCTCGGGAGTGCATAAGCGGTGCATAACTTCTTTTGTGCATCGCCCTCGCTGTTTCCAACCCACCGATCATCGTCAGCCGCACCTGTGCAGCTTGGACCTCCAACACCTGTTCTTATTTTGACATGGCCATATAGAGAGGCTCCTTCTCTAACGCTTTCTCCTGCACTTTCAACCCAAGCAAGCCTTCCAATCATGTCGAGCGCTTCCAGCGAAAAGTCAGCACCGCAAGACGCGCAGCAGCGTCAACATGCCGACCAGGAAGCGGCCAAACCCGCACCACCGGCAGCCTTCGAGCCGCCGGATGGTGGGAGAGCGGCCTGGCAAACTGTCGCCGCCGGTTGGCTTTGCCAATTCTGCTCGTTCGGCTTCATCAATGCGTACGTCTTGACCTTTCAGTTCGACTTTGGCATCTATGCTCATCTCGTCGCCACAGCCTCGGCACGTTCCAGCTGATCTACGAAACGGACATTCTCAAGACCACCTCGTCATCGGCCATTTCCTGGATCCTGACCATGCAACTCTTCCTCATGTTCTTCCTGTCACAGCCTGTCGGCATGATAGTCGACATGTTCGGCCCCCGTGCCATCCTCATGCCCACCTCAGTCCTCGCCGTCGTCGGGCTTGTCGCACTCAGCTTCGCCAAAGAGTACTGGCAGATCTTCCTAGCCCAAAGTCTGTGCTTCGGCCTGGGCGCCGCCGGCATCTTCGTGCCCGGTCTCGTCACTGCGAGCCAGTACTTCAAGCGGAAGCGAGCCTTCGCCGTCGGCGTCGTCGCCAGCGGTTCCTCCGTCGGTATAGTCGCCCCACCCCCTCCAAGCCCAAGCTCAGCCACAACTAACACCTTGCAGGTGGCGTCGTGTTTCCCATTTTCCTCGCCCAGCTCTTCGACCAGATCGGCTTCCGCGCCACCATGCGCTGGACTGCCCTCATGGTCGGTGTGCTGCTCGCCATTGCCAACGTCCTCGTCGTGCCGCCGATGAAGCCGAAGGGCTGGGCCGGCCGCCGCACGCTCCTCAGCGTCGCCGTCTTCAAGAAGCCATCCTACTTCCTCTTCGTCGGCGGCTCCTTCTTCTTCTTCTGGGGCCTGTTTGGCCCTTTCAACTACCTGCCCCTGTTCGCCGAGCAGGCCCAGAGCACCTACGCCGTCGCCTCGTACACCGTCTCCATCCTCAAGTAAGCCACACCCTTCACCCCGCCCACCGTCCCAACCATCTTTCTGACTTCATCCTCAGCGCGGCCTCCATCTTCGGCCGCATCCTGCCGCCTCTCTACTCGGACCGCGCGCGCCTCCTCGGCGGCCACTTCTCCGTCATGACCGTGTGCGCCTTCGTCGCCGGTCTGTCGGTGCTCGTCATCTGGCTGCCCATCAACACGCACCACTCGCTGGGCGGCCTGATCGTCTTCGCGCTGGTCTTCGGCTTCTTCAGCGGCGCCTTCGTCTCGCTCATCACCCCGTGCCTGCTCGAGGTCGCCGGCGGCCACACGGCCGACCTGGGCGCCATGCTCGGCACGTACTTCGCCGTCGCCGCCGTCGCCAGTCTGACCGGCTTGCCCATCCAGGGCGCCATTACGGGCAGTGGCGACGATTTGATGGGGTTGATGGTTTTCTCGGGCGTGGCGATGGTGGTGGGAGCTGGGGGCTTGGCGGGGGCGATGGCGGTGATGAGGAGGGGGAGTGCAGAGGGTGCTACCAAGTAGATATGCGACTGTGGACTCAGCTTGGCCGCTCGGTCTAATCTTGTAGAACCTCTCTCAAAGTGAATGTCTTTATTGTAAGATGGCGCGGTAGAAGAAACAATCTTAAAAGTTTTAGTTGTGCTTTTCAACTGTTTTCCACCTTGAACAACCGAAAGTTTAGAGCGGGTTATGCATACGCTGCGCTCTGCACTGATGAGCTCACCCAAGTAAATAGGGATAAATATTGCAGATGAAGCCGTGGGCGAGTTCGAAATCGCCCGAACGTGTTGGAATCTACTGATCGTATAGGTCTATAGCCTCGTTGCTTTAACTGATAGATATCAGGGGAATCTCGAGCCGGTAATGTTCCTTCAAGGGTGGATTATAACCGTCACTCTACAGGGGGAATGACCAAATCCGTACCAAGCCGCCGATGCGAGAGACTCGAGTAAGCGGCCAACTGACTCACACGTGCTAGTCGCCTGTTGGGGGCGGAAAGTAAGTACCCCGCATCTTATGTAACGTCTGACAGCGCACAAAGATAAAACTAAAAATCGAAATATTCACCACCGTGTAGTGCTGATCAGTTGCAACTCAATCCTGTCTCTACGCCTCTGGGCTTTGTCCTTTCTCCCGGAAGAGATGACCTCATCGGCCTTATCTCAAGCCCCCATGTCGGCGTCCGGTGCTTCGACATCCACCGGTCTGCACCAAATCCCCGCTGGCTCAAGTCACAACCATGGAGCAAGTACCGATGCAAGCCTCTGCGAATATTGCCAGGCTATACCATTTCGCGAAGGAGATTATTCCCCAGTTGGCGAAAGTTACCGCGTCCAAGAACGACACGGGGAAATGCGGTTGTTTTCTCAAGAAGGAATTGATGTGACTGACAAAGAGGTCGTCCTCCGTCGTCAATTCGACATAGGATACAAAAGAGTGGACGTCATGCCGGGCCTCCCGTCTATCACAGCGACCGCAGAAGCAGGTTGTGCCTTCTGCAAGTTGCTTCTGACCAGTGATCTGATGACCGACCGGATTAAAGAGTTCGAAAAACTGCACAAAGAATCAGAGTTCTCACTTACGCTGAAACATGGGCTTCGCAGGCAAGGGTTCTGTCTCGAAGGCTTAAATCTGGATCTCAGCTTTGGTTGGAACAACGAGATCAGTCGCTGGTACCAATGGAGAGCAAACTTTTGTTCAACGATGGCTGAAGACGACAATCCATGCGCCAAACTACTGGGAATCACGGCAAGGCCGAACGTCACATGGGACGAACGATTTGCGACGATGAGACAATGGATCGCCGAGCGTGAGAAAGGCTGCCATCCAGAGCCAGTGAGTGGGAACAACCCCACCCGGCTGATTGATGTGAGCGTTCTGGGGCAGATTCATCTTGTCGAGTGTAAGAACAAGGCTGGTCTATCTGGATGGAGATATGCGGCTTTTAGCCACTGTTGGGGGCCACCGACTCGACCACCACCTCTCACGACTACAGCGGAGTCGCTGGATAAACGACTTCGGAACATCACTTACGAATCGTTACCAAGGAACTACCAGGATGCTGTCACCGTCACCAGAGCGCTTGGGCTAAGATATATTTGGATAGACTCACTTTGCATCATCCAGGACTCCATCGCCGACTGGGAGCACGAGTCTTCGCGCATGCACGAAGTATATCAAGGTGCCTACGTCACTCTGATTGCAGCGAACGTGAGTTCTTGCCATGACGGATTCTTGGACCATCTGAAACCACCAGAGGCTCAGGTTCGCCTTACATACGAACCCTCAACAGGAACAGGTAGTCGAGGTGTTTATTTCTTGCGCACTGCCCATGAGCCAAGCGAAGAAATCAAGCTATCACAGTGGAACACGCGCGGCTGGACATTCCAAGAGCAGAAGTCGTCCCGCAGGAGGCTATATTTCACAGCGTACAACTTCTCCTACTCCTGCTCGGAATGGCTAACATCGATGCCCTATGGATCGGACTATTACCCCGTTGGTAGCAGCAACCATTTCGATGAAGTCGCCCAGAGTGAGCACCATCCGCCCGAGGAGGACCGAATGGCTCTCGTTGCGTGGTGCCGCTACATTGAAGCGTATTCAAATCGCGTCTTCACGAACCCTCGCGACCGACTTCCGGCGTTGTCGGCAATAGCCACGTCATTCAGCAATACGGAGGAACTAGAATGCGGGTACTTCGCCGGCCTTTGGGATATGCCTCTGCAAGTCGGACTTCTCTGGCACTGCAAGCCGGCCAGCCAGGCGCGAACCCTTGCCGACCGGCTACAGCATGTCTCAGGTCCCGAGTTTGTGGCGCCTTCCTGGAGTTGGGCCTCTCAGCCGCATCCTGTATCGTATTCCCGGGAAGCTGAATTCATCTACAGTCACCTATGCAGACCGATTGACAAAGTAAACGTCATTATCGACGGCACGGATCCATTCGGTAGGGTCAAGAGCGGAAGCCTTCATATCACGGGACTCTTGAAAAGAATGCCAAACCTCTCGCTCGAGGAGGGAAAGAGGTGGGAGGTGAAGGAGCCTGACTATTTGACTTGCAAGACTGACGAAGGCCTCGATGCGGAGATGTACTTGGATTGGAATGTGCCAGAACTAAACGTTATAGATTACGGCCAGCGAATTTCCTGCGATGCCGTTACAAGCTTGTGGATACTCCCATTGGCCGACGAAGATGGCTATTTCGATTACTGTCTTTTGCTACGTTCAACAGGAGAACGAGATGGCACCTATCACAGAGTTGGTACGTTTAGACTCAGGCGTATAATGGGCAAGTCCTTTTTCGACGATTGCGAAAGTCGTGCGGTTGAAATCATCTAATAGTATCATTTCTTCCTAGACACAATACGACCCTCGGGTTCTCAGTCGTACTGGCTCTTCGACTAAAATCTGACCTGTAGACCTTCTTGAACATGTACTTATCAGTCCAATAATTGATTTCTTCCGTTCCGTTTCCAGTGTGAAGGCTATTAGGGCATGTTGAAGATGTAGGGGTTTAGTTTATAAGCAAGACTGAAGCTGCGGGTAGTCGCCGTGAGCAGTTGATCAACCTATCAGAATAGTCAAACCGGTCAAATGGCAAGAAACAGCTCCGACTGGATGATCCTCTCCGCCATGCCAGTATCTTTGGTTTTCTCTTAATCCGGTGCCTATTGGCTGCGCTTACTACTCCATTGGAAGTTCTTGTTATTTATTGGCGAGCGTCTAAGATGCCGCTCTAAATGCAATCTTGGAGCATGATCCCTCCCTCCGTCATGCATATGCCTTGCCTCCCGCGCGGACATGTAGCCTTGACAGTACGGCATATTGGTTGTAGTTGGTAGATATACCCGCATTGAACCTGACAAGAGGCATTTCGCTTCGCGCCATA
>RHKH01000133.1:0-35888 GCA_009829795.1 Lasiodiplodia gonubiensis | reverse complement strand
TTTTAAAAAAAAAAAAAAAAAAAACAAGCCATGGCAGAAGCGAAGCCGGTGCTATCCTGCCTATCAGCCGCGTCATCGGCGGTTTCAAAATCCCGCAGTTCGTATACCGCCGCTCCTATGTACCATGAATCGGTGAAGACGGATATGGGGACGCGGGGAGAAGTAATGGGGAAGGCTAATGCGCTGGAGTTCGTCCCGACATCTGTAAAAATCGCGGCGAGCCACACTATTCAGTCTGTGCGGAAGCTGAAGCATGAATGGTGTGCCAAGTTCTCCAACGCAACTTTCAATCCTTTCGTTACCCATGCTTTGCTGCGTGCCATGTTCTATGTTCTCGAAGGTGGACGTAGAACATCAAGTCAAAAATGCTCCTCCAGATAATGGATGACAACGCCATCATGGAATTCTTGATAAAGATTGAGCAAGAGAGACAGATTTTATTAGCTCATGCTATTACGCGACAAGCTCTAGATCAATTAATTTCGCGCTGAGACTCGTACTTACCATTCAGAGGTATTTTTAGCTCGGATGTCTACTCAACAAAGTTTAAGGTCCAAGTCTTGCTAAAGATACCTCCGGCACAGTCGGCAAGTAAATTACTCGCATGTTATTGACGGCAGAAAGCTACTGAGGATATCCTCGCGATTCTAGATTAAACGATCTGTTGAGCAAGAATATATTCCTTAGAATAAGTAGTGCTCGGGGAGTTGGGCATGCAATGGTGCCGTGAAGAAATTTTATTGCGTTGTCGCTTCAGACCTGTTCGACTAATGTTAAACGCCTCTGCAGCTAGCCGATTGCTTTGAACTTGGCGGTTATCGTAGCCTACTTCGCTAAAACTACCTGAGCTTCATAGGAGACGGATGGAGTGCGAGTCGGTGCATGCATTGTTGGCCGAAGCTGGGGTCTTGCGTTTTCCTGGTCGGATGGCACACTCGCTTGTGGGATACGTTATATGTCAGTACACGTACTGAAAATAGAAACACATGACGACTGCAGCGAAAGTCAGAGTTGGCGAGTCAGTCTTGCGGTCAGGTACAGACGGGACAACCGCGGTTTTCTAGTCACTAAACTTTTATAGCCGAAGCCTATATGGTAGCTTTAATTTCCGCTCCATCATGTAGCGCCGATCCCGGCGAACTCCACATCTACCCGCATCGCGGCTGCACAGGTCTATCTCTTTCTTTGTCGCTTTACAGGCTTTCTTTCTTACTCACGATGCATTTCTGGCTAATTTACTGGAAGCTTCTACTGCGAAGCCGAGGCATGCCCAGCCCTCGCTGCAAGCCGCCAAGATTACTCAAGTCAAGAGCACCCCAACAGAACAGACTCTCAGGAGAAATATATAAGTCTTTCGATCTGCTCCTGGAGATGGCCTTCTGATTTTCAATCCACAGCTACGAACTGCTTTGAGCCGGATTCAGATCAGACATTCTTCTTCAGACATCCTCTTTGACGATAATCTTCCCACTTCACAAACAACAAATATGAAGTCCTTCATTGCCCTCGCGCTCATCAGCGCCGTCTTCGCTCTCCCAGAAGAGAACAAGAAGACCAACTTCGATGACTTCAACTACCGTGTCGGAATCGCCAAGTATGTTTTCCGTTCCCTTCAACCCTTCTCACACCTGAGGAGGCAGATGCTGACTTCCGTTCATGCAGGTCGCCCGCCGGCACCAACTACGTTATCGCCTGGGTTGCGGGTGAAAGCGCCTGCAACGAGCGCGACAACATCGGCGAAGGCACGACCAGCTGGTGTGATAACGGCCGGTGGTCGTCGATCCCGTACACAAATGCGGAAGGTGGCAAGATCGACGTCAAGTTCCTGTGCGACTCGTCGGATAAGGAGTACCAGCACGTCACGTACGAGCTCAAGTCCGGCAAGAAGGGATCGTGCGCCACGAGCCAGGAGTTCATGCCCGCTTGCCCGGAGGTGGCAACCATTTTGAACGTGAGTGTTTTGTCCTCTGGGGTGTGTGAAGTGCGATTTTTACTGATGAGGCATAGTGCGTTCCTAACTAAGGTGTGGGTAAAGGCGATGCAGATGGGAAAGTCGGCATCAATGGCAGTTAGAGGCGATAGGAGTAGGACCCTTTCTGTAACATACACATGCGGCGAGTGAGACGGCAGCTGTATGCAGAGAAATGTAATGGAGATGGTAAATACGTTAACCTGTCTTTTATTGCCTTGGTTGTTCATGCTTTTTTACGCGCCATATTTTATGCTGCCGAAGAAGGTGGACACAGGAAATCAAGTCAAAGATGCTATTCGAGATCCTGAATGACATGGCTATCATGGAATTGTTGATAGCGATTTCATTTCTGAGTGTTGGAGAGAGAGAGCGAGAGACAAATCACGATTGCACACATTGGCCGCAATTACTTTCGCGAGCAACAGATGATACTTCATCTGAGCCTATTGATTGGGCCTTTGGTAACAGTACCTTCATTGCACCAGGCGACCAGTGTCGGACGGAAAATGGATTTGATCTAGAATAGTGAAGAAAAAAACCATGTGCACCCCGCACTTTGCGCAGCGACACGACTGGTTTGCCTACTTGTCCAGCGCTTTGAGTTGGCAACTATAGCGAGAGATAGCTGAGACTGTTCAAAGTTAATGGCTGAGCATCCCGGCAGACACTCGCTTTTTCCTGCTCATGCGCCCTTACCATAGGGTGCGCTCGGCGCACCGACCTATAGTAAACAAGTTGAAATTTGTCGCATACGCCAATTATGTCTGACCGACGGCGGCCAAGACCTTACAAATCTCAGCCTTGGAGCTGATACGCTGTTCAGCTGGGATCTCCGCACGACGGCTCAGCTCATGCATGTCAGCACACACCGGATCCTTATGCAAAACACCTTCGGAGCATGTTGGCTTAGCTGCCTTTGTTGCAAATCAGCTTCGTTTGATTAATTTCGTACTTGAAGCTTTACAACTTCCAGGATCAGGTACAACCAGGTCATTTTGTCCTCTACACTTATTGGTCGATTGTTAAGTTAGCACCCCAGAAGCTAGTGGTAAGCGCGCGGTAGCACATAAAAGAGAAAATCTATCAGAAGCCCGGGGTTTCTGTCCAGTGCTTTATTTCTTCTCTATCCATTGTCGTCGGACAATTCCTACCACGACTGAGAGCCAATCATTCCCTAACCTTTAGCCCTGAATTTTCAGCCACAACAACCCAGTTCTAGATTTTGGTGCAGGCCATCATCTTAGGCTGCCACCCACTGACTAGCATGTGACAGCATCACAAGGCAGACGGGTGTTCGTGGCGAGCTGACAGCTTTCGGGTAATGGCTCCCAAGCTAGAAAGATCGAGATGATTTATTGCTGTAGTAGGTCCCTCTTCGTGGACTCAGCCGTAAGGTGGCTGACAGCCTTGTTGAATTACCTCGAGGAATCGAGCCAAAAACCTGTTTTTCTCATCAGCCTTATGCTCAGCATTTGATAGCTTATTCGGCCTTGCCGTTCGACGTTGCTCTCTACAGAGTAGCATCTTATTTGCTAAGCCCATCTCTTAGTCGAGGCTAGTCTTCAGCCGTGCTGCATCGGCCGTATTGGGATATCTGTACAGCAATAGTCCTACTTAAATAGAGGAGTGTCTCTCCATGCCACACATGCACTCTCCTTAACAACTTGCAACTTTTCGTCCCAGAGATACTAAGTCCTTCCACACAGTCGAAGCACGAGCGTGCTCTAGCCTGGGTAATTGGCCCCTTCCACAACAGCTTCGGCCCTCGATAGCTCACGCTTACCTGTTACTTAGAAGCATGTCACGGGGCCCAAGCTTAGACCAGAGCCGGAGCACTTAAAGTCAGGGAGAGCATGAGATGCATCGTTTTCACTCAACCCGGTCCGGTCAGGAAAATCTCGTGACACATACAAACCAAACAACGACGAAAGGAAACAAAAGCAACCTATTGTCGCCGGTTCTTAACTTCAGACTTGCTTTTGGCCTCCTATGGATTGCGCCTATTGTCTTTCTTTTGTGGCTCAACTTCAATCACAGTGTCATTGGCGGCGCGGCTTGGTGTGTCAAGAAGCCGTGTGGCGTCATCCAATATGACCTCCAGTCTGAAAACAACACCAACTCATTGATCGAGAAACACGACCAGGAAAACCATAACTTGATAGGTGGCCTTCAGTTTGCAGCAAAGGCGCTCGAGGTGTGGTTCATTTATATCGCTTCAAGCCTAGTCTATCTCGTGGCTTATTCCCTCGCTCGGAGACCAGGCGGTACGTAATTACACACGGCAGGAAAGAGCGATTAGAACGCTAAGTATTGTAGGTCTTCCCACCGGCCATCTGTTGACATACCTCGAGTACACCGATCTCCTCTGGATGTTTAGTCGCAGCCTATTCAAGATACCTGGAGGAGAGCCCAGACGGGCCGTCATGAACGACCGCGTGCACACTGCGTACCTATATCTCTTCACATCAGTGGCGGTCTGCATGTGCATTATTGGAAGCCTTATCGGCCCATCCATAGCTGTCCTCATGCTGCCCACTGTCCGCTGGTATGATAGCCCTCATTTCAACGAGTCCTTCTTCGTTGAGCTGGAAGCCGGCAGTCCACCAGCGGGCGACTTCATTCCTGGATGTACCGCCGACAATTTGAGCAAGCCTGACTATTCATGCTTCCAAGATCGATACGGTAATGACATTGATGCAATGATTACCGATAACGCCGTCATGGTCGATAAGGCGAATACCGAAGATTTATATACGCTACAAAACAGTGTTGTCTCATACGAGGGTACCCTGCCTTTTGTATACAATACAACCAACCTCAAACTGAACCCAGACTCGACTCCGCCTACTACGTGGACTCTCAGCAGACAAGTACTCCGCTCACTGTCTAACGACTTCGAAGAACTTTACGCTATCTCCACAGGCACACAGCCGACGGATCCTAGTTATACGAAGCGCTTTGAAGATTACCAAAGTTCACGTTCCCTTGTCCTTCAGCGCCAAGGACCCGTAATCGGCATGCAAGTCAGTTATGACTATGCAAACCTGACTACAACTACAGTCGATAGCGGCCGCGAAGTCCTTTGTTATCACTCGAACTTCGAATTTGAGGCCACGACATGCTTTGGCGCTCGTCAGAGATGGAACAAGGGAAACAAAAACTACACAATCGCCTCTTTCACGATCAACGCAAATGGGACTGAAGATTTGTTCCCAGTCAAGATTCGGACTTACTGGTCTGACCGCTTTCAGCTCTTTCAGAGCAATTTTCCCGATCTGTGCCTCGTGAACGGCACAGCTACTAACAGCAGCCTCTGCGACTATGACACACTCCTTCCTGAGAGCCTTAGCGAAAGTTATTTGGTGATGGAACTTTCGCAACCCGCTTCTCCACATCCGGAATCCGTCTGGGTGACAATGTCCTCTCTCTCGTACGGCTTGGCCACGTATACCCTTGATGCAACAACTATCTTTCCAAATCTTCAGAATGTTGCAGTTCCTAGTCCCCCACAGAATAATGAAACCAGTCCACTGGTGTTCAATCCCGCGTGGGTCCTCGCTGCGTGGGGAATCAACCAGGGTGGTAGCCCGTCTCCAAGCCGACACGCGGTTCTCAAGTTCCAACAATCAGCTCACGCGGCATTCCAAGACAATCCGGTCGACCCGCGTGATTTTTCAAACTTTCTTGGCGCACTCGTGTACATCGTGGCCCAGGCGGCTTCCCTCGTCACGTTCACGAACAGTACTGTTGATTCTCCCGTGTCGGAAGCACTCCATACCAACATGAGACCCGTGCTCTGGACGAACATCAGACGGGAGGTCTGGGGCTGGACGCTCGAAACACGCACTTCGAAGCTTGGAGTCGTTGTTGCCATCGCCGGAATCCTGATAGTCCTTGTTCGAACAGGGCTGCTGATTATTACGCGAGAGAAGGAGCGGGGGAGTACGGAGATCATCGCAGCGGCACTACAGCATCAGTACGACAACGAGTTCGGTCATGCTGTTGAGATGTCGGAGCTTGCTCGTGTCAGATACCAGATTGAGGAAGAAGAGGGGACGGGGAAATTGCGGTTTATACCTGCGTGACGAATTTTATTTGGTATGCTTCAAGGGAGAAAGCTCCGTTGGAAGGTTCGCGTTTACCACTTCATGACTGATGAGCTTACTGAGATTGAATGAAGTGGAATCAAAGAGTTATAGATCAAATGCGCTTCTCTTGTGCTCGTAATTTGGTATCAAACTACAATGAGACATGGCTGGTATGCACCAAGTTCCAATTTGGCTACATCGCCAGTACGGCTGCACATGGCGGTTGATTGACTGGAACGGAAAGCAGGAGCGGTTGGATAATCTACTATGTTAGCTGGATGCCCAACGAGGTAGTGAAACCTGTAGAACCATCAATGATGCCACTGTCGTGCATTGCGGGATCTTGAGGTCGTTCCCTGGGAATTTGTTGAAAGTCGGCGCAAAATTCGCGTATGTTACTGTGAATTGATTACATATCTAATAGGCTATTCACACGCAGTCATTATTCTCAACTAATTAGGCACTGCATCTCTGAAAGCTGCACCGCAGAGGTTGGAAGTGGGCGAAATCCGGTAGAGTGTTGTCCTATGTGCGGAATTCGCCGCCGTTTTGCAAATCCACTTTCCACTCTTCTGATATTTTCTATAAAATTCAAGAGAGCTTTCTTGTATATCTCAGCACAGTCTAGGAGTCTTGCGGCTGGAGTGTTACCATCCCCTGCGCTCTACGGTTAGTCCTCGTAGAAGATACTGTAAGAGTCCCATATGTCCCGGCTAAATTCTGGGTTGTCGCTGATCACGAGGATTTCTTTGGAATATACTTCGAAGAATAGAGATCGATTTATGCGGGTGGGGGCGCCTTTGAATTTCAAGACCCTCTTGCTGTGCCGCAGCTGAATCGTTCAACCCGGCCCTATGCCACATCTATCTTCAATCATGCGATCAAAACCTCTGGAAATTACGAAGTGCACAGCTATTATAAGCAACGCGTAGTGGGCCTTCAGACTTGAAAGAGTGAGGCAAACAAATGATACAGAACGAACAGCGGCAATCTCTGACAAGCGGATGCTGAAACAGCCTGGTTGGCGCCGGCCCCCACACCAGGGTACAACAGCACTAGGAAAGGCCGATTCCGATCTGCTGTATGTACCGCACACTTCCAGAAACGGGGCGGACCTTCTCATTGGCCGGTTGTGGCTCCTATATAAGTTTGTTTAGCGCCCGCTCGTATGTCAGAATTATCCTTACCTTAACTGGTTATCACTGTGGAAACTGCGGGCCCATTGGATATATTCCATTGGCTGTCTAAAAAGGGTGTTATTTTCGTTGGCGCTTAGCGCGCGGCTGTTCTACCCGTACATTTTCCTCTACTTAACTGCTTTCTATTTTGCAGCTTTCGACATCGTCACCTTTCATTGCGTCACGTCGTTCTCCGCCACCTTCTATTCTACAACGCGTACTTTCAACCATCCATCTATGAGCGTATCCATACTGACTATTCTTGCAGCCGCAGCATGTCTTACGTCTACAGTCAGCTCGGAACCGGACAAATACGGTTGCTGATACTACACCCCGGAGCGTTCGATGACGACATCAGTATCTCTTTATGCACCCACCACTTGGGAGACAGCGGAACCAAGGAACCATATGAAGCAGTATCCTATGTTTGGGGCTCGAGTGACTTCACAAAGTCCATTCAATGCGACGAGCATGAGCTTCTTGTCACGGAGAGCGTGGAGACACTATTGCGCCACCTACGTTTCGTGGACGTACCCCGCCGCCTTTGGATCGACGGTATTTGCATCAACCAACTGGACCTTGTTGAGCGGAGCAGCCAGGTCTTGATGATGAAGAAAATCTTTTCAGGTCCCTCACGTGTCTTGATATGGATGGGCCCAGAAGACGACAACACAATCCCCGCGATCCAGCAATTCATGAAGTGGGGGGCAAAGGGTTCAAATATCGAGTGCCACAACTGCTCCTCCAACCTTAGCTGGTGCTACATCTTTCGTGAAGAGGTCGATGTCGTCCGACGCTTCACTGATCGGCCATGGTTCCATCGAGTATGGACCTTTCAAGAAGTCTGCCTTTCACCCAGCGCTGATATCATTTGTGGACGGTTCCGGCTTCCTTGGATGTGTGTGCTTGAAGCAGCGTCCAGGTTGATGTCCATGTCTATGCTGCAAAACGTCTTCGGCCGCGCAGCGGACAGCATGGCTGCCCTGGTCTTGTTCTCTCCTTCAATCAAGCAAAGTGAGAGACCGGCACCTGAGCTTCTGGAACTTCTAAGACTCGGCAGAAACCGCGAAGCAACCGATGACCGGGACAAAGTCTTCGGTATTCTTGGGCTGCTTCATGCGGACGTCAAAGCCGCCATTGTCCCGGACTATTCCATGGATACGACCGAACTGTACATACACTGTGCTCGGACTATATTAATGAGCAGTGGCAATCTCGGTCTCCTTACGAGCTGCCTTGGTCCTGTTCAACGTCTAAACCTGCCGTCCTGGGTGCCAGATTGGCGTGTGAGGCGCCGGACAGCAGTGCTACGCGGCTTCGACTGGGGAGTGGAAAAGCCCGAGATCTATCATATCAACGGAACTGAAGCATGCGACTCTAGTTCAGCGACGGTTTTGTCTGGAATGACTCTCCACCAACGAGGAGCATATCTGGGCACCGTAACCTCTACTCATTCACCCGTCGCTTTCTTACAAGCACTCGAAAAGTCCTCCTCACAGTATTACTACTTGACCGGACTGGACAAACGTTGGAACATATTTGCGCCTGAATTTCGCAAGCTGCTGGAATCGTTGTCTCTGGCCGAGCTATACCATCAGACTGGGGAAAGCGCACAGATGGCGCTTCTGCGGACCCTTTCCGCAAACAGACTACCTGAAGCAAAAGTGATGCGAGATTTCGTGGTGGAAGCTGCCAAGGCTGCTCACGAATCGCTTCTGTGCATGGTGGTTAGTATCTATCGCCATATGATCGAACAGCACAGCGACCCGGCGCAATTATTGTCTGTAAAGAGTATCGTAAAGCAACTGGAGGACGATGACCAGTCCCTCGACTACGGGTCGATATTGGCCTTTGGCAACGAGTACCTCGATCGGACCCCCAGTATCCGTTTGAGGAGGTTTACTGGTCCGCCACGCATAAGCAAGAAAGTAGACAGCATACCACCTGAATGGGTGACGACGTTGCTGGCTATTCACGCCCGTCAAAAAGACTCGGTTGGCAAAGCTGCGGAGAGCAGCGGCGAAGACTCCAACCTGCAAGATATCCAGGACTTCCTTGCTGTTTGCGATCTGGCCTGGTCCATCCTCGACTACCCCCTCTATACATTCGGAGGAGCCTCAGCCCGGGCAATGCCAGCGCAGCAGAGGCTGTTCTACAGCAGCAAGTCTGTCAACGTCATCGATAAGATGGGCTCCAATATGCTGACTTTCTCCTCCTCTCGCGTTGTGTTTAAAACCGGCAACGGGCTGATCGGCCTCGGACCTGACTACATGTCAGAAGGAGATGAGGTGTGGGACCTTGTTGGTGGCGATGTGCCGTTTTTGTTGAGGCAAGGGACTCTGGATTCAACGCATGGGCGCCATTACAGACTAGTTGGAGAATGCTATGTGCACGGGATCATGGGTGGAGAACTCTGGGAGGATGAGTCCAATCAAAGTGCAACTTCTACTTTGAGAGGGAAGGACTTGAAGTTTGAGAAGATAAGGATTGTTTAGCGGGCTCTGCGAGAGGATATTTTGTGTAGCTGAGAATATATAACTTGCATGAGATGTGAAAATGAGAGTTCAACGCTGCGGGAATCGATGTTGTGGTCATGACAAGAAGTACAATCTCAATGAATGCCAGTATCCGACCGGGCGAACAGTGACGACCAACCCACGTTCTCTGAGATCAGAAGACACTCTTCAGTATAGAACCTCCTGGTGGGGTAGATAAAAGGGTCGGGCCGGGACGCTGCGGGATCTGCGGCTCGACACCGGGCCGGCCCATGGGTGGCTGGCGGGACGAAGGATTTGATCTGCACCAAGCCGGTTGGTGTTTCTGGTCAGTGCACCATCAGCCCTAGGCAACAGTTGGACCAACACAGCTACGTCACAGCTTACAGCTGCACATTGCTCGCCACAACGCCTTGGAATAAGTGCACGTTCATACCCCCGGGCCGCAGAAAGCTCTGATTCCTCACTCTGTCCCCGCTCAACGTCCGCTATCCACCATCAACCGCGCTGTCGCCATGTCTCTGGACCTCTCCATCACCTTCCCCGAGGACGCTGGCGAGGACTGGTCCCTTGAACACAAAACCCGGGATATCCTGATTCATTACCTGCAACCAATGTCCCAATCCTCACCCCCCGCCGCCGCCATCGAACTCATCACGCTATGCCAGCTTGAGACGGAGAAGAAAAAGCTCGCACAACGCAGCCTGGGCGAGGGCTTCTGGTACACGACATGGGAGATCGTCTTCAAGCTCGCCGAGCAGGTCCCAGCCGCCCACCCTTCGCAGGACCGACTCGTCGCGCTCATCCTCGCTCTCCGCGACGCCGACTTCGAGCCGCTCAACCCCTACGCCGAGCTGCCGCGCATGGGCATCGTATTGAGCGAGACATTCCACCGTAAGCAATTTCTACCTCAGCAGCTACTTGTCCTTTAATTTCCCCCTCTCTTCCACCCACGCCCTGACCTTTCCACCACTGACACCGCACGACCAGAGATCTCAGCCGCCCCGCCGGCGCCTGGAACCGACCTCGGCCGCAGCCCGTGGAAGAACCTACACGCCCTCTCGGCGCGCCTGGGCCAGGCCGGCGTCGTCGTGCGGCCCGGCGACGCCATCATCGCCATTGCTGAAGCCCTCGAGAAGCGCCCCGACCCCCGGTCCCGCGCGTACCAGGTGCGCGGCCCGCCGTTGAACTTCCACGTTCCCATAGCGGCAGACTGGATCATCAGGTGCGCGGAGCAGCTGTACGCCGACATGCGGTCGGGTGGGGCTGAAGGCATGGGGTGTCCGTGGAGGAAGAGAAGAGGGATCTTTGAGGAGCGATGGGGCTTTTGGAAAGAGCAGTTCGTTGATCTCGCGGAGAGGGAGGAGGCGTGTGAGGAGGGGGTGAAGGAAGTGGCGAGGAAAGCGGCAGAGAGGATGGATGAGGTCGAGAAGGACGGGTGAGGGGATCGGGAGTCAGTGGTCTGGATGGAATAGCGCTGAGACTAAGAATATTCAAAGTCATTTGTCAAACCTCAACGTTTTGCTTTATTGTTGTCGAGCTTAATTCCAGAGTTAATTGCTTTGCCTTTTAACAGTAAGAAATAGTTCTTGTATATCTTACAGTCAAAAAGTAGTTCATCTTATATACTTTACAACATTACTGAAAATGTTTCATGTAGATAAAAAGCTAATCATGCAGCTGGATTTCAATTCTAGCAGTTCTCAAATTAATGACTTTATAATGTTGAACATTATTTTGTTTGCTACATTCGAGAATGCTTCCAGTAAGGTGAAATGCGAAGAGAGTACGGCGCGAGCAGCTTATGTGGATAATACTGTGATGCTTTCACGGCGGTGGAGTAACAACGACTCTCAGTGGATGGCTCTATGCTGAAAAGCCATCCCGCTTAGAGTACCGGTCCTACCAGAAGTAAAAGGAAAGGTGATATCCTTCGCATCCTCCATTGAGATGGCTAGTATCGATACCTTCAGGTTTGAAATATATGAGTTTCTTGAGAGCAGGTTTCACATAGCAGTTTTTTTTATTTAAAAGAGAACTGATGTTTACGACGCTGAACTTGAAATCTATAAAAGCACTAGTAAGAGACTATGTACGGCTCAGCCTCTGAGCATAAACGCCTGCAACCTTCTCGTCGGCCTGTCCAACAACTCCTCCACCGAGAACTTGACATCTCTCCTATCATAAGCCTCGCTCAACGCGGCGGCAGCAAGCACACTCTCACCCCAGAGATCCCAAAACGACACGTCTACATCTTCCTCGAAATCACCCTCTCCACAACCTAGTACCTCCTGCCACACATCCTTGACAACCTGCTGTGCGGCAGGCGCCTTCAGAAGCTCCCTCATCGGCGGCGAGTCCGGCGGCGTCGTCTGCGCCGGGAGCTGAAGTGGCAAGCGTGGATGCCTAACCTCCTTCTTCTCGTCAATCACCAGCGCCTCACTGGCGTCCGCCGGCTCACTTCCCGCCAACATCCCCTCAACCACACTCCGCAGCATCTCCACCATCATCTCGGCCACTTCATCACCCACGGCATCCGCCGAATACGCCAAATCGACAACAAACTCCTCCACCACCTCACCAACACCAACACCAGCCGTGACGTTCCCACTCCGCGGCCAGCCCGCCACCCAAACATCCGCCACATCCGCCGGCGGCGCGAAGCTCTCCAACCGCCACTCAGCACCAGCTTCGTCCAACTCTCCCTCCCCTTCACCCAACCCCTCGAAGCTCGTAAACTGCACGATGGACGAAAACCGCGTCCACGCCGGCCAATCCGCACACCTTGCGAACACGCGGCGGAAGCCGAGCGACTCGAACGGCAACCCGGCGAGCTGCTGCTCCCGCACCTGCTCAGCCGCCTCTTGTACGTCTCCACCGCTACGCACGCGCACGCGCACCGGCACGATGTTCATGCACGGCCCGACGACGGCATCACCACCTTTCATGCCGCTCCGCCCCGTCGCCACGACCTTCCCGAACACGACGTCGCCGCTCTCACCCTTGCCCTCGTAACCCCCGCCGCCAGACAGCCGCGCTAGCACGACGGCCCAGCCCGCCTGCAGCAGCGCCGCGAACGTCAATCCAGAAGCCTTCAGTGCCGCCGCGTCGACGCGCAGCACGCGCGTCTGCGTCGCCGACAGCGGGAAGCGGTGCTGGTGCGCGGCCGGGCTGCGGCTGCCGGCGGCGACGATGGGCGTCATGCGGGCGCCGCGGAGGAGGGTGCGGTAGTGATTCTCTGCTTCTGCTGCCGCTGCGTTGTCGCGCTGGTGCAGCAACGACGACGCGTTGATGAAGGAGGCGAAAGGTGTGGCGGTGGTGGGGGACGGGGCAGTGCCGGCGTAGATGGCGCGTAGGTCGGCGAGGAGGACGGGCAGCGAGAGGCCGTCGTACTGGGCGTGCGAGAGGCGGATTGTCAGCGATTGCGCTGCCGGCCCGCTGCTGCAAAGCAGAAAGGCGGTGCGCGGCGTGCCGAGGGCGAGCGGGGCGCGCATGTCGGCAGCGATGGCGGACGCGGGCGAAGTGTCGTGGTCGTGGTGCGAGATCAGCGTGGGCAGGCGCTTGAGGACGACCTGGTAGAGCTGACGCGCGTGCACGGCGAAGACGGTGCGCAGGATGGCGTGGCGGTTGACGAGGGATTGGCACGCGGCGGTTAGACGCGGCTCGTCGACGACGCCGGTGATGTTGTAGGTCAGGTAGTTGTTGTAGCCGCGCGAGCGCAGGTGGCCATGCGAGAGCGTCCAGGCTTGGTAGTCGGTGGCCGGCAGCACGTCTTCGATGTTGTCTCTGGGGGAGTCCACGGCGGGGCATACGACGTCCTGCAAGGTGTCGATGTGGATGTCGCCCAGCGTGGAGAAGGGTTTGTGTTGTGGCAGCTCGACGGAGGTGGAGCTCTCTTCGACCGTTACGACGGCAGCCATGTCTGCCAGCACCGGCGCAGTGAAGATCTGGCGCACGCTGAGAGACAAGCCGAGATCACGGCCGGCGTGGGCGAGGCGCATGGCTGAGATGGAGTCTCCTCCGAGCTGGATGAAGTTGGACTCGGCGCCCAGCCTTTCCTTGTCGAGCTTGAGCACCTTCGCCCAAAGACGGCGTAGCCGTTCTTCCATGTCTGACAGCGGAACGCTATTCTCCTTGACTTCCTCGGGCAACACGCACTGCTCCAGCGAAAGCTGTCTTCCAAGTGCATACAGCTTCTGGCGGTCGACTTTTCCTCCAGGTGTCAGAGCCACGTTGCGCACAACAACGTACGCCGTCGGCACCATGAAAGGCGGCAACACCGTCTCCAGCTTTTTCCGCAACTGCCGCACCGTACCCCTCGCTCTTTCATCATCCTCCAAAGAAACCCACTCCATCGATCCACCACCACCAGCACTCTTATCGCCAACGAAGGCAGTGAGCCGCAGCTCGCCGCCCGCATCATCCAGGCGCGACATGGCAGCCACGGCAACCCAGCCATCAGGCAGCGCGGCAGCCAAGTGCGTCTCGATCTCGCCCAACTCGGCGCGCTGGCCGTGGATCTTGACCTGGCTGTCCTTGCGGCCGACGATGTGTACGCTGCCGTCGGCAGGATCAAACCGCGCCAGATCGCCGGACCGGTAGATACGTTCCGGCAACACCCCAGGCACGTCCACCTCCCCACTGGTCCTCCACGCCGGCGGCGCTATGAAGGCCCGCGCGGTCCGCTCCTCGTCGTTCAGGTAGCCGTCGGCCAGCGTAGCGCCCTCCACGAGCAGCTCGCCGACGCAGCCGACAGGCGCCAGCCTACCAACATCCTCCGGATCGACAATCCAGAAGCGATTCCCACCGATCCGACCGCCCAGGTACCCGGGGTCGGCATCCGCCGCCAGCGCGCCCGACTCGGACACGTAGACGGCGCACTCAGCCGGGCCGTAGCCGTTGAGCAGCGCGACGCGCAGCGCCCACGTCGCGATGGCGTTGCGGGAGAGGCGCTCGCCGCCGAGAACGAGCGTGCGCAAGCTGGGCACCTTGTCCGGGTGTAGCATGCCGGCGACCGTGGGCGTCAGGAAGGCCCAGGTGACGCGCAGCGTGGCCATGGCGGCGTCGAGGCGGGCGAGCCGGTCGTCGGGCGCCGCGATGCACAGCGCCGCGCCGACCATCAGCGTGCCCCAGATCTCCGACAGGCTGACGTCGAAGACGAAACCGGCGAACTGGAGCACGCGGGATCGTCGGGTGAGGCGGAGGGCGCGCGTGAAGCCGTGCGCGCTGCTGCAGAACGCGCGGTGTGAGAGCACGATGCCCTTTGGTCGCCCTGTCGTGCCGGACGTGAAGATGACGAAGGCCGCGTCGTCGGGGCTGGCGTTGTTGGTGTTGCTGTGAGTTGATAGCAACAGCGGCGGCAGCGCCTGCACGACCGTCTCGTCGACAACATATTCCCTTACCTTCGCCGTCTCCAAACGCCCACGACACTGCGGACCCACCAGCACCAGCTCGGCGCCGCTCTGCCGCACGATCACGGCGTTGCGCTCGTCGGGAAAGCCGACGTCGAGCGGCACGTAGGCGGCGCCAGCCCGCAGCACGGCCAGCATGGCCACGACGACCCACGCCGACTTCTCGAACAGCACCGGGACGCGCATACCGCTCCCGACACCTAAAGTGCGGAGTTGCTCTGCCAGACGGGCCGACGCGTCGTCCAGCTCGGCGTACGTGAGCGTCTTGTCCCACGATTGGATGGCGACGGCGTGCGGGTGCAGCGCCGCCTGCTGGGCGACGACGTCGTGGACGAAGTTGTGCAGCGTCTCGGGGACGCGCGCGTTCCACTGCGCCAGCGATTGCTTGTCTTGCGGGCTGATGGTTTCGATATCGTTCAGCGTCGTGACGGGGCGGCCTGTGGTCGTGGTTGTGGTCCGGGAGAGCTGCCGCAGCACGTGCTCGAACTGCTGCAGCATCCTCTCCACCTGGGCTGCGGCGAGCACGGCGGACGAGTACCGCGCCACGATTTTCGCTCCCGTCTCCGTGACGTTGCACTCGACCACCAGCGGGTAGTCGAGGAAGCCGCCGGCCGACGCGGCGTCGTCGTCGGCTGCGCTCCAGAGCTTGACGTCTGGCGCCTCGTCGATTTCCTTGTCGACCGGCTGTATGACGAGCAGGTTCTTGAAATTGCACGCCTCTCTGGCCGTGGGGCCGAGCTGCTTGATGCGCTGCAGCCCCACGTGCTGGAATGAAGCCATGTCGATCGTCTGGGTCTGCACGTTGGCGAGGTAGTCGCCCAGCGTGTCCTTGGGATCCAGGTGTACGACCATGGGAACGGTGGCGATGGTCGGGCCGGTCGTGGTGGTGATGCCGGGCACGGGGATGTCTCTTCCGCTGAACGTTTCCCCGAACAATACACAATCGGAGCCCGTGTAGCTGCCGAGGATCAATGCCCACGCGGACCTGAGGAGGGTGGGAGTGGTGATCGAGGATCCGGCAGGGCGAGAGAAAGTGACCGGATGCGTCACTGCTGCGTCGGCCATCACTTGAGCAGCTGTAAACTTGACCTCCGGGAAAGTGGCCGCGCTGCTGGGAGCCAACCGGCCCTTCCAATAGTTGTCCGCTGCGGCCGTGTCTTGCCGAGAGAAGTAGGCTTGAACCTGCGAGAACGGCGCGACGACTGGTGGCAGAGGCTTGGCGTGGTACAGCTGCTCGAGTTCGGCGAGCAGGAGTTTCGTGGACCAGCCATCGTAGATGGCGTGGTGAACCGTCCACACAAAGTAATCGTTGTCTTCGGCTTCTACAATGCAGTACCTGGCCAGGGGGGTCCCGGGTTCCATGGGGGTTTGCTTGTCGGCCGAAAGGTACTGTTCGAGGCCAGTAGTAGCGGTTACCCACTGGATACCACTGCCCTGGAGAACGAGCTGAGTGTACGAGCCGTCGTCGTCGACAATCACCGTGCGCAGAATCGAATGCCTCTGCACCACCGCTTCCCAGGCACTCTTGAACCGCGGCAGGTCGAGGAACTGATGCAGCTTGAACACGCTCTGCGCGGTATACGCACCACCGTTCTTCGCCGACAGCGCGAGCAGTCCCTCCTGCAGCGGCGAACAAGCATACGCATCCTCCACCTCGCCGCGCCGAATCCCGTGCTGCCGCTCGAGGCGGGCGAACAGGCGATCCGGCTCGTCCACCAGCTCGAACGGCGCAGGCGGCGTCTGCTCCTCTCCGTTCTCAACGAGCGGCCTGCAGGCCGCCGCGCGCGCCATCTCGCGCAGTCTGGTGTTGCGGAAGATGCTCTGCACCGTCAAGTCGACGCCGAGCCGCCGCTCGCGCGCCAGGGTGGCCAGCCGCATAGCGCCGATCGAGTCGCCGCCCAGCTGGAAGAAGCCGTCGTCGACGCCGATGCTGTCGACGGGCAGCCGCAGCACCTCGGCCCACAGCCGGCGCAGGTCCGCCTCTTCCTGCGTGCCGGGCGCCCGCTTCTCGGTGCCACCTGCCAGCGAGAAGCGCGAGAGCTGTTCCTGGGATAGGCCGGCGGCCAGGTCGCGCAGGGCCCGCCGGTTGATCTTGCCCGAGATGGAGAGCGGCATGGTGGCGAGCGGCACGTACATGGATGGGACCATGTGAGGCGGGATGTGGGTCTGCAGGTACTCTTGCAGTGAGATGAGTTGTGCTTTGAGCTCCGAGGACATATTGTCCAGGTGGTGATCCTGTCCATCCTCGAAGGTCAAAAACGCAGCCAACAGCTGTACACCGCCGGGTAGCTTGATCTGCTCGACGGCAACGTGGAGAAGGCCACCACTCATCGCCTGCTTGACGTGGTGCTCGATCAACCCCAGCTCCACGCGTTGTCCGCGCAGCTTGACCTGCGTGTCCTTCCGCCCGATGAAGTTCATGGATCCGTCGGCGTTGAACTTCACGAGATCGCCCGTCCTGTACATGCGGCGCTTTCCTCCACTTCCAACGACCGCCGCCCACTTCGGATCGACGACGAACGCCGCGTCCGTCCTGGCCGCGTCGCCGAGGTAGCCACGGGCCAGCGTGGGCGCCTCGATGAACAGCTCTCCCGTACTCCCCACCGCCGCCAGGCGGTTGAAGTCCGCGGGATCCACGATCCAACAACTCCCCGAGATGGCCTTGCCGATGCGCGCCGGATCGTCCGCCCTGCCTACTTGCACGGCGCCGGTGCTGAAAATACAACATTCGGTCGGGCCGTACGCCTCGATCAAACACAGCTCCCCCGCCCACGTCTCGAAGATATCCACATCCAGCGGCTCGCCGCCTACCACCAGCGTCTCCAGCATAGGCAGCTGCCGCGGCGCCAGCGTCCGCGCGAACGACGGCGTGAAGAAGGCCCAGGTCACGCGCATGCGGTTCATGGCGGATGCGATGTCGCTGGTGCGCTCCGCCGCCGACGGCACGCACACGCAGCCACCATGCGCGAGCGTCGTGAGGATCTCGGCCACGCTGGCGTCGAAGACGTACGACGCGAAGTTGAGCACGCGCGAGTCGGCGCCGAAGCGGAACGAGTGGCCGTGGTCGCTGATGCCGCGGCTGAGCGCGCCGTGCTCCATCACCACGCCTTTCGGCTTGCCCGTGCTGCCGGAGGTGAAGATGACGTACGCAGCGTTGGAGAGGGTTGCGCGGGTAGCCGGCGCAGTGGTGGTGGGGGAGTGGAGGGATGAGAGCAGCTGCGGGGACACTTCGACCGCCTGCGACGACAACTGCGAGCAGGACTCGGTGGTCTGCGGGCATGTCAGGATGAGTTTGGCTCGCGTCTGCTCGACGACTCCTTGCTGCCATTCGCGGGGGTACGAGGGGTCCATGGGCACGAAGGCGCCGCCGGCCTGGAGGATGGCGAGTTGCGCGACGACGGCCCAGGCTGATTTCTCCATGCAGAACGGGACCAGTGTTTCCGGGCCGACGCCCAGTGAAACGAGGTGCTCTGATAAGGCGCCGGTGTAGGCTCCCAGTTGGGCGTAAGTGAGTTCGCAGTCCCAAGCACAAACGGCTTGTCGTTCCGGCTGTGATGCTGCCAGCTTGGCTATGCGGTCATGGACGCAGAGATCATTGTCCGGAGTAGGAGGAGCCTGCCGCTGACGGATTTCCTCGTCCCATTGGAGGATCTGCTGCAGGCCCTGCGGGCCGAGAATGTCCAGTTCCGACACCTTCAGGAGTTCGTCTTCCAAGGACAGCTGTTGAACGATGCTGTCAAGCAGCTCAAGCATGTGCACGACCTGCTCATCCTTGAGCAGGCGGGTGTCATAGCCAGCAAGGACCTCGCACTGCGCATCATCCAGGCTGCACTGCACGGTCAGGGGGTAGGAAAAGAAGTCTGAATGCTGGTCCGACTCGAGCCAGGTGCCCACGACTGTGCCCTCATCCGACTCGCGCATCTGCTTGGGCTGGACGACCAGCAGATTCTGGAAATTGCAGGCCGCCTTGCTCGCCGGGCCGAGACGGGCGATGTTCTGCAGGCCGAAATGCTCGTGGGGAAGCGATTCCAGCCAGTCGCGCTGCACGGCCTCCAGGTACTGATTCACCGTCGACGCGCCGTGCACCTTGACGACGACGGGGAGCGTGCACAGCGTGGGGCCCACGACGCCCTCGATTCCGAGCAGCGCGCCGGAGCGGCCGGATGACACGGTGCCGAACGAGACTTCGTCGCCTTCGCAGTATTGCCGCAGCAACAGCGCCCACGCTGCTCGGACGAGGGTCGAGGTCGTGATGCGCGACCCCGTCTTCCGGCTGAACTTGATCTGGGATGTTTTGAACGAAGCCACTTCGGCCGGCTGTCCGGAAGAGGGCGGTTCGGGGAACGTCTGGGCCGAGAAGTGCTCGAAGGTGTTGGTCCAGTAGGCGGACGATTCGGCATGGCCGTTGGAGAGATCCGTCACGAACCGCTTGAAGCTGGGGCTAGTGGGAACGGAGCTGCCCTGATACAGCGCCTCGACCTGGTCCAGCAGCAGTTTCATGGACCAGCCATCGTATGTGCTGTGGTGGGCCGTCCAGATGAAGTAGTTGGCCGCGTCCGAAGTGACGATGCTGAACCTGTTCAGCGGAGTGCCGAGCGCCATTGGCGTTGCTTTCTCCTTCTCCAGTGCCTCGGACAGGCTGCGGCTGGAGGACCACCAGATGCTATCCTGCAAAACCACCTGCACCGTCTCACCATCTACCTGCACGATGCGCGTGCGGAGAATGTCGTTGCGAGAGAAGACAACACCCCACACGTTCTTGAACTTGTCAATGTCGATCGACGACGGCAGAGCGAAGGTGTTGAACGCCACATACGCGCCGGGCTTGCTCAGCGTCAGCGACATGAGGCCTTCCTGCATGGGCGTGCACGGTATGACGTCCTGCACCATGCCGACATCAACTCCACACTTCTGCGCCACGGCCTCAAACGACGCCACGCCGCCGCCTTCACCAACCACGACGGACTGCTGCTGCTGTTCCAGCGGCTTCGCAGGCACGACGACCAGCCTCGGCTCATCAACCGCCGCGGCCTTCGTCATCTGCTCCGCCGCCAACTCCGCAATATTCTCCGCAGCAAACAGCCGCGCCACACTCAATACCATGCCCTCCTCCCTCGCCAGCGCCACGAGCCGCATAGCCTGAATCGAGTCGCCGCCCAGCCTCGCAAACGCGTCATCAGCAAACACCCGGCCTGCCGGCAACCCAAGTATGCGAGCAACCAGCTCACACAACCTCTTCTCCGCCTCCGTTTCCGGCACACGTCCTCCACGACCGCTGCCGCTGCCTTGACGTGCATACGCCGCAATGTCCTCTACACTGAGTCCTGCCGCCAGCTTGGCCAGCTGTTTGCGGTCGACCTTGCGCGACGGCGTGCGCGGCATGCGGCCGCCGCCGGTGCCGACGGGCACGACGACGGCGGGGATCTTGTAGGCGAGCACGCCGCGCGCCGTCATGTGGGACGTGATGGCCGCTAGAAGTTCCTGTAGTAGTCGACTCTGCTCATCCGGCTTTGCCGCGGCGTTGGCCAGTGTCGGGCTGGCGACGAAGGCGGCGAGGAGCGACGCCGACGACGACGAGGGCGTGATCTTGGCCACGACGCTCTCGTCGACGTCGGGGAGTAGGTGAGAGATGGTGGCCAGGGCTTCCTTGAGGTGGAACTCGACCTCGGCCAGCTCGATGCGCTGGCCGCGCAGCTTGATCTGCGTGTCGCGGCGCTCGACGAACTCGACGCTGCCGTCGTTGGCATCAGCGCTGTACCTGGCCAAATCGCCCGTTCGATACATGCGCTGATTCACCTCCGACGCGACCTCGGGGATCCACACGTGCTGCGGCGCGATGAAGCCCGCAGCAGTACGTTCCGCGTCGCCCAAGTACCCACCAGCAGCGTTGACGGGGCCCTCGATGACCAGCATGCCCGTAACACCAACAGGCGCCAGCCGCGTGTGATCCCGCACCTCGACGACCCACGTGCGGCAGCCGACCGGCACGCCCAGGTTCGGCGGCAGCCGCACGCCGTCCTTCAGCGTGCCCGCGACGCACAAGCTCGACTCAGCCGGGCCGTACGCCGACAACAAATGCGCACGTTCCGACCACTTGGCCACTTCGGTCCGCATGAGCGGCTCGCCGCCCAGCATGACGGTGCGCATGCCGGGGAGAGTCGCCGGGTCGAGGCTGCGGCCGAGCGACGGCGTCAGGTGGGCGTAGTTGGCGCGGAGCCGCGCGAAAGCCCCCGCGAAGTCGTCGATGCGGTCGCGCTCGGAGGGGATGCAGACGCAGCCGCCGTGCATCAGCGTGGCCAGGTGGTCGCCGACGGACGCGTCGAAGGCGTATGCCGCGAACTGGAAGACGCGCGCATTGGCGTCGACGGCGCAGCCCGCGCCGAAGGCTTCGAAGCTCGAGTACAGCCCCGAGTGGCTGTGCACGATGGCTTTCGGCTTGCCCGTGCTGCCTGAGGTGAACATGACGCAGAGCGTGTTGTCGGGGTGGTGGCAGCTGGCTGGCGGCAGGGGGAGTTCTGCGGGCAGGGCATCGAGATCATACTGGGAGAGGGTGAGGACGTCGTCGATGTGGCCGGCCAGGGAGGAGCTGAAGGCAGGGCTCGCGACGGCTATCTTCGCGTCCACGGCGCGGGCAAGCTCGATTCGTTTCTCAGCCGAGTGGTGCGCGGGATCCAGCAGCACGAAGGCGGCGCCGCTCTTCATGACGGCCATCATGGCGATGAGCGTCCACTTTGACTTTTCGAAGCACAGCGGGACGATCGTGTTGGGCCGGGCCCCCAGTGCGTAAAGCCGCGCTGCCAGCGGCGACGACAGCCTGCTCACTTCCTCGTACGTGAAGCTGCCGTCCCACGCGCACACCGCTTCCACGTTCGGGTGTTGAGCCACCCGCTCCTCGATCCGGTCGTGGATGCAGCGCTCGATGATGTCCGGCACGCGGCGGTTCCAGTTGGCAATTTCGCGGTAGTCTTGCGGGCTGACCATGTCGAGGTCTCTCAACCTCTGCTTGCTCCCCGAGAGCAGCTGGCCGAGCACGTGGGCGAACTGGTGCATGATGCGGCCCATTTGCGTGCTGTTGACGAGGGCCGAGTCGAAGCTGCACTTCAGTTCCATGCTCGTGCGCGAGGGCGTGCATTCCAGCATGATGCCGTAGTTGTTGAACGTCGCCATCTCGTCCCAGTCGTGCCGGTTTCTCAGAACGCTGCCAGGCCGCTCGTCTCGGGCCTCGGGCTGTACCACCAAGACGTTCTGGAAGCTGCACGCCGTGTCCGTGTCCGCATTGATGCTGCGGATGCCTGGGAGGCCGAGGTATTCGAAGCCGTCCATAGAACCCACGCGGTGTTGTACCAACTGTAAGTAGTCGTCAACGCTTTGCTCCATGTCGACGGTGACCCTCAACGGCACCGTTGCGAAAGCCGGGCCGATCATCTGCTGGATCCCTTCGATCGGCGCGTTGCGGCCCGTCACCGTGGAGCCCATGACCACGTCGCTGTTCTCGGTATACCTGGAAATCACAAACGCCCAAGCTGCTCGCACGACGTTGGCCGCCGTGACGTGTGAGGTGTTGGTGCCCTCGACCGTGTGCTGCAGGAGACCATCCGCCTTTGGGGTGTAGAAGGCAGACGGCGCCTTGGGGAAAATGTCGGCCGAGACGCCATCCAGCGCAGCCTTCCAGTACTCCTGCAGCCTGTCCGGATCCTGCGCCTGGAGCAACTCGACGAATTTGTTGAAAGGAGGCGAGACGGCGACCTCTTCGCCGGCGTAGACCTGTTCGACCTGCTCCAACAGCTTACCCCAGGCCCAGCCATCGTACAAGGCGTGGTGGATGGTGATGCAGAAATGCGCCTGGCCGGTCACCTCGTCCTCGACGACGACGGCGAAGCGGCAGAGCTTGTCGCCGTGCAGCATCGGCACCGCGCGGTCCTTCTGGACGTGGCCCGACAGGTCCTTGGCCTCGACCCAGTCGATCATCTCGTCGACCACGACCTGATACACGCCCGCCTTGGTAGCCATCATCCTAGTCCGCAGAATGGCGTTACGGCGCGCGACGGCTTCCCACGCGCCCTTCAGCCGGTCCACGCTCACGCCTTCGACGTCGAGGGGGAAGCTCATCTGCGCCATCTCCATGCCGGGATGCTTCGCCGAGACGGCAAACAAGCCTTCCTGGAGCGGCGTCGCCGGGTAGATGTCCTCGATAGCGTCACCGCCGACGCGGCACTGCTCGGCAGCTTCCTGCCGCAGCGAGTCGACCGAGTCCTGCGGCAGCAGCGAGAATGGCGCCGGGCTGTCGTCGTCCTCTCGGTGCCCATCAGCAGTAGCCGAGATCTCAGTCAGCGTGAGACACATGTCCGACAGCCGCGGGTACTGGAAGACGGCGCGCATGGTCAGCCCGACGCCGCGGGCGCGCACGGCGGCGACGAGCTTCATGGCGTCGATCGAGTCGCCGCCGAGGCGGAAGAAGTTGTCCTCGGCGCTGATGACGGCGGCGTCGACGCCCAGCACCGCCGCCCACTGCGCGCACATGTCGCGTTCGGCCGCCGTCGCGGGCGCCCTGCCGTTCTGCGCGAGCGAGAAGGCCGCCAGCCGCTCGGCCGTGAAGCTGGCCGCCAGGGCGTGCAGGCGCTTGCGGTCGACCTTGTGCGAGTTGGTCAGCGGCACGCGCCGCAGCGGCACGAAGGCCGTCGGGATCATGTACGCCGGCACCGTCTTGCCCAGGTGCGCGACGATGCGGTTCTGCAGCGCCGTCCACTCGGCGCTGGCGGCGGCCGTCTCGTCCAGCAGGTCGCCCTCGTGGTGGCCGCGGCCGACGCGGATGAAGGCGGCCAGGATGGAACTCGACGTCGCCGACGCGATGGTGATCATCTCGGCCACGACCTCGTCGCTGGCGCCCAGTTGGGACGACACGTGGTGCTCGACCTCGGCCAGCTCCAGGCGCTGGCTGCGCAGCTTGACCTGCGTGTCGCGCCGGCCGAGGAACACGAACTCGCCGTCGGGCGTGTACCGCGCCATATCGCCCGTCTTGTACAACTTGCGGCCCGGCGGGAGTCCGTCACCAACCAACCAGGCCGGACGGTCGACGAAGGCCAGCTTCGACTTCTCCGGCTCCTTCAGGTAGCCGCGCGCCACCGTCGGGCTGTCGATGACGATTTCTCCCAAGCCTCCAAGCGGCGTGCGCTGGTGGTGGTTGCCGGGCTCGACGATGTAGTAGTGGGCGGACGCGATGGGGTGGCCGATGCTGCGGAAGTCGGTGCTGCTGTTGACCGTCGGCCACGCCTTGACGCACGAAGACACGGTCGTCTCGCTGGGGCCGTACGCGTTGAACAGCTGCACGCCGCGCCAGTGCGCGATGTCCTGCTCGGCGATGGCTTCGCCGCCGACGACGACGACCCGTAGCGAAGGCACGTCCGAAGGAGAAACCAGCCGGCCGAAGGATGGCGTGAAGGTGGCGCGCGAGCACGCGTACTTGTTGATGGAGCCGATGACGTCGTTGTTGCGCTCGAAGTCGGACGGGATGCAGAGCACGCCGCCGTGCATGATGGTGCCTAGCATCTCGCCGATGCACTGGTCGTAGCTGTGCGCTGCGAAGTGGAGGACGCGGTTGGCTGACTCGGGCCCCGGGTAGAGCTCCATGGCTCGGCACGTCGCGCTGGCGGATGACGCGTACGAGCAGTGGTCGATGATGGAGCCCTTGGGTTTGCCCGTCGTGCCCGAGGAGAAGTGGATGTAGAGAGCTTGCCGGGGCGAAATGTCGACGGGTGGCAGCTCTTCGTTGTGGTGGATTTCTTCCATCATGTGTTTGCTGATGGTCAGCACGGGGATACCCAGTGACTGCGCCGTTTGGGTGTGCTGGATGGAGCTGAGGATCAGCTTTGCCTCGACATCGTCGACGATCACTTGCAGGCGCGCGACGGGGTGGTCGGGATCTAGGAGAACGAAGGTGGCCCCAGCCTTGATCGCGCCGAGCAACGCGACCTGAGTCCACATCGATTTCTCGAAGAGGATGGGTACCGCGTGTCCGGGCTTGATGCCCAACCCGGAGAGATATTGGGCCAGTCGAGAGGAGAGCTGGTCCAATTCGAAGTAGGTCATCTTTCCATCCCATGCAACGACTGCATCCGAGTCGGGCATTTCTTTGACTCGGTCCATGAAGATGTCATGCACGCAGCGGTCAACGAACTCAGGTGCGTCAGGAAGCCACTCTCCAATTTGCTCGCTGTCGTGCTGCCCAAAGGCTTTGATGTCTTGGAGCAGGGCAAATGGATTGCCGTGTAGCTGTTTGAGGATGTTCTCCATCTGGAAAAGCATCCAAGTCACGTAACGCCCGTCAACCAGCTCATCATCGAAGTTGGCCGTCAACCGTGTCTCGGGACCATCGACTCTAACCTGCAGGGTAAGGGCAAACGTTCGTACGTTCTCGACGATCTCGAGTCCTGATTTCTCGAACAGATTCGAAGGTTCTGGCTCGGTCGGCGGTTGCAGGATGAGCAGACTCTGGAAACCACACGCAGCCTCGGCTTCGGGAGAAAGACGGCGGATGCGCCGCAGTCCAAAGTGCTCGTGCGGTATCATTTCCGTGGCCTGATCCTGCAGCTGCTTGAGAAAACTTTCTACCATCTGCGACTGGAGAAGCTGGACTCTGACGGGCACCGTTGTGATGGTAGGTCCAACGAGTCCGTCTATTCCGGGCATGGAAAGTGTCCGGCCTGAGAGTGTCGTACCCATCGTCACATCGTCCGTCAAAGAGTGCTGCGAGATGAGGATTGCCCATGCTGCGCGTATAAACGTTGCTGTTGTTATCTCAGATGTACGCGTCTCGGATAGGGAAAAGGTATGCTCCCTAACGCTGTCGGCGTGGGGCTGGCGGTTCGCAGGTGTCAGTGGAGGAAATGTCACTGGCTGTGCGTCCTGGAGCTGCCCTCGCCAGTAAGCAGCTGATGCGGCTTCATCAGCCTCCATCAGCTTTCCGATGAAGGATCTGAATTCCAGCGGCGGCGCTTCCAGTTGGCCCTCGTATGCCTGGCTGATCTGATCAAGGATGAGCGGTATGGACCAGCCGTCGTAAATCGAGTGATGTGCGGTGAATACAAAGAAGCAAGAAGTCCCCTCGACTACGAGCCCAAGCCGGATCAAAGGGTCACCGCATCCTACGTGTTTCGCCGAATCGGTGAGAAGGTAGGTTTCAAGGGCGTCAGACGGGTTCCATTGCGGATCGTCTTTGAGCACTGCCTGGAAGATCTGGTTGCTGAATTGCACGAATCTGGTCCTTAAGATGGTGTTGCCTTGGACAACTCGTGCACAGGCAGCTTTGAATCTGTCCAGATCGGTTGCTCCCGTCAGTCGTAGAACGTGACGGGCAATGTAGGCACCTTGCTCCTTTATTGATAGAGCCATGAGACCCTCCTGTAAAGGTGTGCAGGGATAGATGTCTTCGATGTCCTCGTGGCGAGTTCCACATTGCGACGCTGCCGCTGAGACTGCATCAGGAAGCGTCTCTTTCTCCATTAGGCCGAATCTGGCAACATTGTCTTCAGTTGCAAAATCGGTGGTGGAGCTTGCGGCCATGTCTGAGAGGATGGGGTGGTTGAAGATGGCTGACACATCAAGAACTATGCCGGCCCTCCTCGAAATGTTGGCCAATTTCATTGCCGAGACAGAGTCCCCAAATTGCAGGAAATTTGAGTTCGGGTGAACTACTTCAGGGTTGACGCCCAGAGCGGTGGCCCAGAGTCCTTGAAGGAGCGTTTCAGCATCAGTCAAGGGACGGAGCGGGCGTTCGGCAGCAGAGTCTGTGATGAGCTCAGATGCCATCTTGCTGAGACGTTGGCGGTCGATCTTGCCCGATGGCGTCGATGGCATTCTGGAGATAGAAAAGATGGCACCGGGAACCATATAGGCAGGAAGAATATCTGCGAGCTGGGCTCTCAGCTCGGGGATATCCAAAGGCTGCTTCAGGCTCCTGTCGGTAACAAACCCAGCAAGTACTCTCTGCTGAGCAGCAAGCACGGCACAGACCTCAACTGTCCCAGGAACACACTTCTGCATGCTGTGCTCAATGTGGGCCAGGTCCACTCTCTGGCCTGCAAGTTTGACTTGAGTGTCTCGCCGTCCGATGTAGTCGATCGTACCGTCGGCCGCGTATTTGACGAGGTCTCCAGTGCGGTAGAATCGCCTCGTTCCCCTGCCTAAAAAGTCGGGCAGGTTCACAAAGGCCTTCGCTGTAGCCTCAGGATTCTGAACGTAGTGGCGAGCCATGTTGGGGCCTTCGACAAGCAACTCTCCTACAGCACCGACAGGGGCCAGCTTCGTATGATCGGAGGGGTCGACAATCCAGGTACTCCCGCAGACGGCACGGCCAATATTGCTGGAATTTGCTCCTACGGTGATAGGATCCGTGGCCGTGCACCACACAATCTGCTCCATGGTTAAAATCTGGGTTCAGGAGTGCTAAGGATCACTTACACATTCAGTGATGCCGTAAATGTTCAACAGCTTCACGGCGGGCGCCCACTTCTCGACTAATCTCTCGGTAAGGGCCTCGCCTCCTAGTGAGAGGACTTTGAGAGTTGGGACATCTTCGGGGAGCAGCGAGTCTGCGGCGCTCGGTGTCAGACAAGCCACGTTGGCCTTGAGTGCGGTGATTGATCCAGCCAGGTTGTTGAGCCGGTCATTATCCGAAGGTAGGCATACACATCCGCCAACCAAAAAGGTGCAGAAGGTGTCACTGAGACTGGTGTCAAAGCTGTAGCCGGAGAATTGGTAGGTGCGTGATTCCGAGGTGATGAGCATTGCGGCTCCGTGATCGCGGCAGCTTGTGCCAAAGGCATTGTGCTCCTGGAGGATTCCCTTGGGCTTTCCAGTGCTTCCAGAGGTAAAGGTCAGCAGCAGGCCATTTTCTGGCCGCACGTCGGAGCAAGCCTCGTCCAGAGAGTACTCCGGAATGCTTTCCAGGAGTAGATGGTCAACGATCAGGAGGCGATTCGAGTAGTCGGCGTGAATGCGGCTCGCCAATCCCGGCGAGCTCACTGCCAGCTTTGCACCAAAATCGCGCATCCTCTCATGCCAGGTGCGCTGGGGCATGCGAGGGTCGAGTGGCATGAGAGTTCCACCGGCCTTCATGACGGCGATCATGGTTACAGCGGCACATATGGACTTCTCGAATGTAAAAGCTACGACATCCTCGACCTTGATGTCATACTTGCGGACAAGATAATGGCCCAAGCGCGTAGTGGTACGGTCAAGCTCGCCGTATGTCATCTCACCGTCCCACGAGCAGAGAGCCACACGGTCGGGCGTGAGAAGAGCCTGGCCATGGAGAATGTCGTGGACGCAGATGTCGATTGACTTCGTCTCTCGCGAGTTCCATTCTCGGATCTGTTCGAAATCAGAACGGCTCAATAGCTCAAGGGCAGGGGATCCAGGAAGCGTTTGAGAATCCATGTTCAGTGTAGTGACGATCAAAGTCAGGTGCAATATTGCCAGGGTCAAACTTCTGGACCATGGTTTTACAGATGTTCAAATGATCATGGTGCCGAAATAGGCATGGTGGTACAGTGACAGGCCCCCTTAGCCGCTGACAAGGCCTGTCAGCGGCTGACCAGGCCTGTTGCATAGTGATGACAGGGCCACACCACTCGACTCCGCGAAAAACAGACGGCCGCGCTCGAATGCAAAAAACAACAGCCCAGGGTGGCTGAATTGCCGAAGACGATTTCGATTTTTTGTTTCAGCCTTACCTTTTCGCGGAGATGGCGTCTGTAACGATTACAGCAGCATGTTTTGCGGTTCCAGTGGCATGCACCTTCTTCAGCGTGCGACAAAAGCGGCAATCCCACCAGGCATACACCAGCCTGGCAGCAGACGAGGATGTTGATGGGGTGGAGGATGGTGTGAATGACACTCCACTGGCGGCGCGCACGGCCAGATTGTTCGCGGGTGTTGGAGCCATCTGCGCGCTGGTTGCATCGTCGTTCGCATGTCTGGACGTGCAGTCGCCCGAGAGTCTTCTACTGCTCGCTGGATGGGTGAGCTGGACCGACCCGGGGATGGTGGGCTCATTTGCTGACACATTTTCCGCAGGTGCTGGCCGCTTTCCAGGCGTTGGGATTCGTGCGCGAGAATTCTTCGTCGCGGCGACGGTACCAGCTGGGACTCCTGCTGGCCGGGTCCTGCATCGCGCTGCTCATCGGAGTCGGCTTCACCAATTACTTTTCTACCGAAGCCTCGAAGGTGTTCCGCGCGGTGAGCGGAGCGGAGCTGGTTGCGGGCGCGGTTGTAGCGGTGGGGGGTGTTTCAGTGCCGCGGCAACAGGCCGTAGCCGAGTCCATCGACGCCCAAGACGCCGTCTCGGCCCTCTCCAAGTGAGCATTGCCCCACCAACTCTTTCCGAGCCATCCGCTCACTGCTCTATACAGACACACATTCTCCTGGGTCCGTCCTCTTCTCGACCATGCCAGAGCTCAAGGCACGCTCGAATACGCAGACCTGCCGGCTCTGGCCAGCGACGCGCGCACCGGCCATCTGCACGCCCGCTTTCATCGCACTCCATCGACGCCGCTCTGGCGTCTTGTCATCGCCGACCATCGTGCCGGCTTCTTCGTGCAATGGGCGTTGACCGTTGTTGAGAGCTTCCTTCTGGTCGGCCCTCAGTTCTGCTTGTTCCAACTGCTCAAGCTGCTGGAACGCAAGGGCACCGAACCCATTGAACAACGTCATCTTTGGCTCTGGGCCGTCGCCTTGATAGTCCTGAAAATCACCCACCTCTTCTGTGAATCATGGTATGTGTCTGTCTTATTGGTCCACTTCCAGCCTCGCTGACGGTGCGTAGGATCGAGTGGGTCAATTTCGCCATGCTGGCTACGCCCATCCGCTCTCAGCTGTCCGCCCTCATCTTCACCAAATCCATGCGCCTGAAGGACATCAGGACGGTGAAGCATGCCAGCGTTACCGCCAAGAAGCGGAGTAGCGAGGACGGAGACTCGGGCATTGGCGATGTCGACGAAGAGGCCCTCGAGATGGAGTCGTTGATGACCAAGGAGGAGCGTGACGCTGCCCTGAGTGAGGACAAAGACGATGAGCAGGCAGACGAAGAACCTAGCCAAACAGCTCAAGGTGCCATCAATCTTCTGGGCGTCGATGTACAGCGCGTCTCCGATTTCGCCGGCTACAACGTCCTCATTCCCGGAAGTCTGCTGAAAATCATCATCGCCGCATGCTTCCTCGTCAATCTGATTGGTTGGATCAGCACCCTGGTCGGCCTGGCTATCCCCATCCTCTTCCAGCCTCTCAACCAGGTGGCTACCCGGGGGTACTCCAATGCAGCCGAGGCCGTCATGATGGTCCGCGACGAGAAGACGCATGTCGTGACCGAAGCCCTGCACGGCATCCGCCAGATCAAATTCTCAGCCATCGAATCTCAGTGGAAAAGGGTCATCATGGAGATCCGCGAGCGCGAGCTCGGCGCCCAATGGCGGTTGTTCAAATGGGGTACCTTCATGACATTCACTTGGCTTTCCATGCCCATTCTACTCGGCGCCGCTGCATTGGGAACCTATGCCTGGCTCAACGGCTCCGTCACTGCTTCGGTCGCCTTCACCGCCCTCTCCGTCTTCACCAGCCTCGAGTGGACGCTCAGCGTGGTCCCCACTACTATCACCGAGTTGATCGATGCCAAGGTCAGCATCACCAGGATTCAGCAACATCTGGACCAACCGAACGAACGCGGAGATGTCAAGTCTGGGGACGAAGTCGTCTTCAGAAACGCCTCTGTGAGGTGGCCTTCTGAATCCCTGGATTCCGCTGCCTTCACTCTGCGCGATCTGGACCTCCGCTTTCCCACCAACGAGCTCAGCGTCATTCATGGCAAGACGGGAAGCGGTAAAAGCCTCTTGCTGGCTGCCATACTCGGAGAAGCAGAGGTAGTCAAGGGCACTGTGACAGCCCCTCAGTCTGCATCATCCCTCGGCCGTCGCGATGACCTCGCGACACCGAACAACTGGACCATTCCATCCTCGGTCGCCTTTGTTTCGCAAATTCCGTGGATCGAGAATGCGTCCTTGAAAGACAACATATTGTTCGGACTGCCATTCG
Organism: Lasiodiplodia gonubiensis; assembly: GCA_009829795.1. NCBI lineage: Eukaryota > Fungi > Ascomycota > Dothideomycetes > Botryosphaeriales > Botryosphaeriaceae > Lasiodiplodia > Lasiodiplodia gonubiensis. The sequence continues at coordinate 4,661 of RHKH01000133.1, read as the reverse complement.
TATCGACCAGGTACCGGAAGGTGCTTGATGCTTGCGCCCTGACAAAGGACCTCGAAGTCCTCCCCGACGGGGAAGAGACCGAGATCGGGGCTAGTGGCATCAACCTCAGCGGCGGTCAAAGATGGCGCGTCACTTTGGCTCGAGCTCTGTACTCGAGGGCCGGTGTTCTGGTCCTTGATGACATTTTCAGCGCGGTCGATACCCATGTGGGCCAGCATATCCTTGTCAATGCCTTGCACGGAGATCTGGTTGAGGGGCGGACAAGGATACTGGTCACTCACCACATCGGGCTTGTCGCATCCCTCGCAAGCTACATCGTTGAGCTTGACAACAACGGCTTTGTGAGGAGTGCCACACATCATCAGCCAGCGGTTCAACATTTCAACAACATCTCATCCAAAAACATTTCTGAAGGCTCAGACGAGCTGCAAACCGTCGAGCTTGAGGGAACCAAAGCCCCGCCGAAGAAATTCGTCGAAGATGAAGTTCGCGAGAAAGGAAGGGTCAAGTTTGACGTCTACAAAGGCTACATGGGGGCCTCCGGTGGCGTGTCGTACTGGACACTCACCATTGGGCTGTACGTGCTCTCGGCACTCAGCATCCTTGGTCGTTCTTATTGGATCAAACACTGGACCCAACAGACGAGCTCCAACGAAGAACCCGGCAGCGATCTGAAGTTCTATCTTGGCGTGTACCTCGGCATCTCCACATTTGCCGCATTCACCATCGCAATCAAGACGTTGACGGTGATGCGCGCTGCAATTCGCGCATCCCATGCCCTCTTCGAGGCCATCACGTACACCGTTCTCCATGCGCCTCCACGCTGGCTGGACACGGTTCCGGTTGGCCGCATCTTGAACCGCTTCGTCGGGGATTTCGCCCTGGTGGACTCCCGGCTTGGCGGTGACTTCAATTGGTCTTTCCACGGCATCTTGACCATCATGACCATCATCGGCGCCGCTCTGTTCGTGTCTGGCTACATGTTGGTACCAATCGTCCTCTTTGCCATAGTGAGTTTGTACTACACGAACGTCTACTTGGAAGGGGCCAGGGACATCAAGCGACTGGAGAGCAACGCCAAGTCGCCGGTTTTCGAGCTCCTCGGCTCGGCCCTGGCCGGCTTGGCCACGATCCGCAGCTTTGGGAAAGCAGACGAGTACGCCGAACGCATGTTTGCTCGCATCGATGACTACGGCAAGAGCACCTGGAACCTGCTTCTGGCTACGCGCTGGATGGCCTTCCGCCACGGCCTGTTCGGCAGCGTTTTCACCTTTCTCGTAGCCGTGACCGTCATCCTCCTTGACGGCATCAGCGCCTCGCTTGCTGGCTTCACCCTCGGCTTTGCTCTGGAATACTCCAACATCGCCATCCAGACGATTGGGCGGTACACGGGCTTCGAGCTCGACATGAACTCCGCCGAGCGCGTCATCGAATACACCAAACTCAAGACGGAAGATCTCTCGGGCGAAAGCGCGCCTCCAGACTGGCCGAGCGAGGGGCGGCTGGAGGTCAAGAACCTGGCCGTCAGCTACGCCCCCGACCTGCCCCTGGTGCTGAAGGGCCTGTCCTTCTCCGCCGAGCCGCGCCAGCGCATCGGCGTCGTCGGCCGGACGGGCAGCGGCAAATCCTCCCTGACGCTCGCCCTCTTCCGCTTCCTCGCCGCGCGCGAGGGCCGCATCCTCATCGACGGCACCGACATCTCGCGGCTGCGGCTCGCCGACCTGCGCAGCCGGCTCGCCATCATCCCGCAGGACCCGGTGCTGTTTTCCGGCACGCTGCGGTCCAACCTGGACCCGTTCGACGAGCACAGCGACAACGAACTACTAGACGCACTGCGGCGGGTCCACCTACTCGACACCTCCGATGACGACAGCAACAACGCCAACGCTAACGTCAACGCCTTCGCCGACCTGCAGTCGCCGGTGGCGCGCGGCGGGCTGAACCTGTCGCAGGGCCAGCGGCAGCTGGTGTGCCTGGCGCGCGCGCTGGTGCGGCGGCCGCGGCTGATGGTGCTGGATGAGGCAACCAGCGCGGTCGACATGCAGACCGACGCCCTCATCCAGCGCAGCATCCGCACCGACTTCGCCGACTGCACGCTGCTCGTCGTCGCCCACCGCCTCAGCACCGTCGCCGACTTCGACAAGGTGCTCGTCATGGACCAAGGCCGCGCCGTCGAGTTCGACGCGCCGGCGACGCTGTTGAGGAGGGGAAGTGGTGGTGCGTTCTGGGATATGGTTGCAAAGAGCGGGGAGAGGGAGGCTATCGAGAAGGCGCTGCTGGGTTGATGGTTGGATTGCGTCTTCTGCTGCTGCAGCTCGAGGAACAGGGAAATGGCGTGAACACTGCATCTGCTGTTTTTAGCCTGCGTTTGACGTGGATGAACGCTAAGCTTTGGCCGCGGCACGCTCCGGCGCACTGTGAGTGGACCGGTTTGGGGCTGTCCCCCTTCACAATTCGGGTGACTAGTATTTATTACACAAGCAAAGAAAATTAGTTCGGTAGTCTATATAATTGAGAAAAAGGCTCAGAGTGATGATGAAGCTGGACTTGGAGGTGTGACGAGACATCAGCGAATCCTTTTGAGCGATTATCAGGGCGCGGGCTCGTGTGACGGTGGCGTTGCAGCAAGCTAATAAGCGACGCTTGGGAGACCAGCAGCTGCCAGGGAAGAAGTGCTTACTCAGACTGGATGCCTGGCAGATGCAGTCGTCCGGGGACCATTTTCATTTGCCCGGACTGATCTCGACAGGAAAGACGTTGCGAATACGCTGCCTCTGTCTGGCTGCTGTGCGACTCTGTGCGGAACGGAGGATATTGTGTGACGAGCTAGTACGCAAGGGGCAGGTGCGATAAGCCAACCAAGGCGAGACACCCAGGCAGCCATGTGCGTTCTTGTCTCCGTCCTGGCGAATGATAGCAGATTGGCCTATCACACCTGTGCTTCGGATCTCGATGGCTGCATCCCCGCCGAACAACGCTGGGATCGCTCCATCAACCGGCTCGGTTCTGGCCGTGGCGTGGTGGGGGCCACGAACATGGTACACGATCCCCCGCACCCTCTACACTCCTCAATTTGATGATGACACCTCACCGCAAGAGCAATATCACTGTCGCTATGCTCAAGATGATGCCGCAGCCTTTTCTGAACCCCTGGGCGTAAGCCCTCCACACCCAGTCATCACGTTCCCCTACCGAAGATCCGCGCAACTCAGGAGTAAGACATCACCGAGCCAGCGGACGACCAGCTCAGCCAACTCGCAATTCAGCCTGGATACGATGTCGGCTAGACCAGGGAAGCAGGGATTTCCGCATGACCTCGCATTCGTCTACAATTTCCTACCATTGCGCTGAAATCGCATGACAATAGGCAAAGATGTATAGGGCACATAGCTACATCCCCAATGTCTATCAGGGACACGAGTCGAACGGAGGATTCTCCTACCACAAAGCCCCACCGAGGCAAATTTGGCGCCAGCAGTGGTGTAGGCATTTTGCTTCCACCGTCCGACAAAGGATTCGTATCCCATCCGCCATAACGCAGGTTCCCACAGATAGCGCCATCATGCATTACCCCAATCAAGAAGTTGACGACGGGCCTTGATGGCAACACCAACACGTTGACGAGCATTTCCATTGGCTCAAGCTTCGCGCCTGAAGCAGCCGTGATGTCATTCGGTCTCGGAGGTGGTGCTGACGGCCTGGCCAGAAAAAAGATGCATATGCTAATCCCCGTCCTTTGCCCCTCCCTCACTGGACCCTGTTTCTGCTTATAGTCTGACTGAGGGCTGTGGTCCCTCATCAATCATGACCGTTGGCATTGAAAAGTCCAAACCTCGTTGTACCACTGGTGCCGTCGGCGACGACACGGCTGAATTGGAAGAGGAATTGGCGAGAGCTACCACGCCTATCCATCGCCGCCGTCTACAAAACCGGATTGCCCAGAGGAACCACAGTAAGTGCTTACCGCTCCTACAAAGCTCGGGCCTTGACTAAATTTCGCACAGGAAAAAGAGTCCGTCTGGCCCAGCAGCAACAGCGCGAAGAGGAGGAAGAGCAGCAGAGACAGCAGCAAGAGCAACCCAAGGCCCAAGAACCGGACTTGGAAGAAGAGGGCCAAAGCAACAGCGCCGGTGACAGTCTCGACCCAGGGATGACATCCACCCCGATGCGCCATCCTGACCCGCACGCACGAATCCATCCCGGAAGCCCCGCCGTCTCCCGCATGAGCATCGACAATACCTTCGTGCCGTCTCGAACCGATTTCGACTTCAGCATGCCCGCCACGACCGCAAAGCCACCCACACCGATATCGATAGACGGCACGAGCAACAAGAGCTACAGAAACAGCGTGTCGGGCTGCTCGTTCTGCATGTCCTGCGGCGCCGTCAACGATGTCGTCGACACCCAGTCCCTCTTGGACACCAGCCGCCGCATCCAGGACTGGCGGCCCGTGTCACCCATCGACTTCGACGATCCGGTCGTCGACCCCCACGGCTTCATATCGCTGTCCCAGACCCAGATGAACCCCGACCAACACCAGCCACCACCACCACCACAACAGCAGCAGCCACGCCAACAAAACCACCACCACCAAAGCTGCCACCACCACAACCACACCCACGCCCACCAAAACAACGCCACCCACCACCCCCACCCCGACC
>RHKH01000294.1:3601-16683 GCA_009829795.1 Lasiodiplodia gonubiensis | reverse complement strand
CGGCCGGCTGGCGCAGCGGCGGCGCAGCGTGGCGGCGGCAAGCGGCGACGCGGCCAGTGCGCCCCGGCCAGCCTCAGCCGCGGGGAGCTTATTTCCTTCTAGAGTCTTCGCCCACCCTGTCATCAAACTGTCTCAGGCAGGCGGCAGTGCTGCAGTTCCCGCCTGGCCTGGCGCAGCGGCCGCCCTTCGCTGCTGCAAGCCGGCCCGTTGCAGACAGAGCCTCGCTCCGCCGGGAATTTGACAGGCGCGGGGTGGAACGCGAAGGATCGGGCTGGCTGCGAGGGGTCCGGTAGAGCAACTCTATCTGCGCGCTTTGACACGCTATATATATAAACGTGTTTTGTGCCACGGTGAAACAGGCGCGCTGCTCTGCGCTGCCTCAGGACCGCAGCTCGGTACGCCGTGGCAGCTGCCAGTTGTTCTTTCTAGTTGGGCGGGCCCCAGCGCGGCGCGCGTCCAATCGGGTGCTGTCATTGTAGCTGAGCCTAGGCTCCTCACGCGCTTCCCCGCCGATTGCTCTGCCAACGTCTTGCGAGTGGGCTCGCCGCACTCGCGACGCCTCTCTCGTCGAACGAAAATGCAGCCCTCTCCTCGCCATCATCACCTGCAGCTCTTGGGTCCCGCGTGCGTGTCATTCTCTGCAGCCCATCCTTGTCCCGCCCCGAGCCGCAGCCCACTCCCCGTCCTGTTCCGTGATTGTTTCCTCCCTCGTCGTCCCCAAGACCGCCTTGTTCTTGAGGCCATCCGTTCGTGTTCGTCTCTACACATCATCGCCCGGACAGGTCTCGCGTGACAGCAGCTGGGGAAAGCAGCGAAGCAAGAAAAAGAAAAGTTCATTCTGGTCCTCAACACTAGTCTCGCCTACGGTGCTTTACCCACGTTGCCCCTCTTGTGCGGCCCGAAATCACTGAGGACTCAGCATTCCGGATGCTGTCAGCGTCCTGCCCGTTCCACCGCCAGTTCTGGTCTCCATCCAGCTATTCCGCTTCCAAAGAGTGATCTTCAGCAGAGGGAGCCTGTCGTATCACGGGCCAAGCGTCTCGCAGGACCGCGCGGCGAGACCGTGAGAGGCCGTTTTCTGGCTACTGGCACGGCGACCAGCACTCGGAGCACTGCCGGCAAAGTCAGATTCGCGATACGCCGGATCGCGGCCAGAAGGGAGACAGTCACTCACGATCGAGATCTTCTTGGACGTCCATGACACATTAGCCAGCCTTTCCTCTCCACACCGCTCGCCCTCAGGACCCCACTCCGGAACAGGAAAACGGCTTACCAGACAAGTGTCACGCTTACAAGGGTCGATGCAGGCCGGGTTGCTTTGGCACCCCTGCAGCGACGCCGTCAGAGCTGCCAGGCACGAGGGGAGCGGCGGGTCATACCGTCATGCACGAACTGTAGGCCGCGTCGCACGTCTCGTCGCAGCCGCCAGAGGACCGCGCCGTAGCGGCGCCGGCGGCGAAGACCGTTGCAAGCAGCAGCGTCGCGGGTCGCATGGCTGCTGGAAGCGAGTGAATGTCTCTTTTATCGGCAAGTTTCTGTGTGCGAAGACTGGTGCCGCGAACGAGTGGACATGGGATTGAAGCGAGCGTGGGAGATTTGAGGGGAAAGGAGAGGAGGGGACTACTGCAGATGCGACGGTGCCGCGGGCTTAAGTACCAGGGCCCGGAGGACCCATGATTGGGCGTGCAGAGGGAGGAAGTTGGGGCAAGAGCAGGTGAGCGCTGTGTGAGGCCTCACCTGCACGTTCCAGTGTTCTGGAAAGCCAGGTGAGAGATACAATGCATGCCCGGAGGAACTTTCCAGCCGTCCTGGTCTTTTAGCCCTCCTCCCAAGCACCTGCGAGTCCGCGATAGGGCAGCACTGCGTTTCGAGAGGCAGGGCTGTCTCTGTGCGCTAACGAAAAAGCAGAAAAGCGGGGACGCACCAGTCCCCACGCCTTGGAGAATGTGCCTGGCACTAAGCCTCAAGATGCAGAGGGCCGGGCTGGCTGCCATGGGCATGGGAGCTCCGAGCGACGGGTGGTCTGGTTCTGGGCTTGACAGGTCACTATTACGCCAGCCAGACTTGATACCCCGCCCTTGTTCTAGATCGCCGACCCAGCCTGCCGGTGGTTTGTTTGTTATCTGCCTGCAACCGCCAGTTCTCCCCCACGCTGCTCACCCTCTCCTTTTCTGCCGTGTGGAAAGGCCGGGTGCGTGGCCGGCGCACTCTTGTCCGAATGTCTCCGCTCTTTGGCAGACTAGCTGGTGCGCTGTGCTCCAGGCCGGAGGTGGCATCATGAATCTGACTCAGAACCCGTGTGTGAATGAAGAAAAGCCTTGCCCGGGATCGCCAGCTGGTTTGGCGGTGACCAGGAACACTTCGACGGAAGAGAGGGTCGTCCCGAGCCCAGCGTGGATGCTACATGGCTGCCTGCGAGCCGTGAGCGGTAAGGCTGTCCCAGCAGCCCGTTCCATGCGATAAAGCACGGTGGCTGCGACTGAGATGCCGATGCTGGCCAGGCAAGTGGCCTGTCGTGGGCAGCCGACGTATTCTGCTGGAAAAAAAATTGCGCGTCCTTTACCGCACTTTCGCCCCAGGACCAATGCTCCAGCTCCCTATGGCCGCCTACTCCCAGGATGCCACGGTGCCCTCCTACAGTCCGCTCTCCCAGCCGATGGCTAGCGTGGATTTGTTTTCTGCCCATGCCATGCATGGGTAGCTGAAGCCATCGTCCGGACGTGTATGTAGAATTTTTAATTCGACATTCTCGTCCGGACGATGGCTTCAGCTACCCACATATGTTGTTATTTTTCCAAGAAAGAGCTGAGGCATAGTTCCGCCCGAGGCCTTGCTGTCCTCCACGCCAGCCATCGGCTGCGAGAGGGACTGGCTGTACGGTTGCGAGACTGCGCCGACTACGTCCCGCACCGACCTCTCGCACGAGTCGGCCGTGAAGACGTCTACCCCGCTCTTGTATCCGTGCTCCTTGAGACCGTTCTGCGCCGACCCGGCGAGAAGCCCACCGGTCCTTGCCATCACTGGATAACAGACCCTGAGGGTCGTGCGGGATTTGGTCGCAAAGGGTTACGAAGGACTGCCAAGGGACACGCGAGCGCATCCTGTGTCGAATCACGGTGGCCCCCAACACACCATGGCCATTACTTTGAAGTCGCTCATCATGACCTACGGTCCAGGGTCTCGACCCACGGAGCGACTGGTGAGCTGGGATCATCAGTGCACACTGACTACTCCGTGCACGACGGTATACCGCTCCATTGGATTGGCACTATGTCCGAGATAAGCAGAGAGGCCTGGACGTTTCCCGCCGTCATCCCACCAGGGCTCTGAATCAGTGGAGCGGCGCAGTTTCAACGGATACGGTAAATGCAGTAACCGTTCGCAGGTATACGAGCTAGACAGCGCTCCCGCTGCCTCGGAATCATCTCCACGAGACGATCTGCATCGCCGGACTGGATGCATCACCGACTCTTCCTAGCTACCGCCAAAGCGGAGCCGCGGTACGTAAGGGCCGGAGGTATTACCTCAAAAGGATCCGCGCCTATGACAGAACGCTTGCACCGCTCCTAGGGTTCTCGACCTTTCATTTGCATTAACATGTTTTTAGCGGGAGAAAATTGCACACAGAGCAATGTCGTTAACCGATGGTCTGAGCTTCGTAACAATAGATGGCCTGGGGACGTATTCGGAGTTTTCGATTTCACTCTGCAAAATTAGAGGGTGATGGGAACGTGAAAATGATGTGAAAGGCTAAGACCCACGTTGATATCAATCTTATGGGGGTGACCGGCGTCTATCTCAGATTCAGCACCGGTGCGTCCGTCCGCCCAAGGCTTCGTGTGTGAGATCCGTCCCCGACAGTCCGGACCCGGCGCCGGTGTGCCCTGAGCTGTGGGGACCATGATCTGTGGAGTGGGCAATAACTCTTTTTTTTTTTCCTTTTTGAGGACTGGTGCTTGCTCGCTTCCCTTGCGTCGGTGTGACGTTGAGCAGTCTTGCGACCTGATTGTGGCAACTCGACATCGTCATTACATCCTCTCTGCACGTTCTGTTTGGCATGATAGACAGGCTCAACGCTGGCTTATCCCGGATTATTACATCACTGGGACGGTATCCCGCCTTCCCTATTCCAGTGCATCCTCCGCCGGTACTTCACGTTTCAGTTCGGCACGTGCATACAATCCGCCCCGGATGAAGTCGCTGCATGAGAAGCTAGTTATGCAGCTGCTCGCATTACCTTCTCTGTTCACTGGCCGTTGCCCAACGGCGACCCAAACCCGTTACACCTGACACAGCCCCATTCACTTCCCCAGTAGACGTTGGGCATGATGTCCAAAAACCCCTCCCGTCTTAGCTGCCTGACGCTTTGCTGCCGACAGAAGGACGTACCAATAACCGCAGAGTGCCCCCTTAGTCTCGGGTACTTATCTATCGTATCCGCCATGTCTCACCCTGCCCAGAGCTGATCTTTCGGTACACGGGCCATCAGGAATGTGGAGCCCTGCTACCACGTGAGCGTTTTGCACATCTACTGTGCCCAATACTCCTTTTAGTTTCGCCAAAATATGCCTTATCGCTAGTTGGTAGAGAGGCTTCTTAGCTCAGGGGCTGAGAGTTCAGTCGCGCGTGACCCATCTCCTGGAGGATTCCAGCTTCGGGTAGCATTGCAGACGGCTTCGTGTGCCGTTCAGCCGCAAGAATTCGTGTAACCGGTCTTTCGCCAAGCGCTCTGGGGACAGTTTAGAGCGTATAGAACAATACCATCTCTATCGAATTCCGAAGATATGCACGGTTTCCAGCGAAGCGTGTCCCTAAAAAAAAAACCCCCCTCTCAGCCATGCCTTGGAAGTAACATCATGCAGATCTGCAATTAAGCAGATCTACGGTGAATCAATGGGAAAACGTTTAGACGTAGGGAAAGATCTTCTCTAAAGTCTCCACCTGTGTCATGAGCCCTTGCTGCAGCTTTAGACCCTCCCAAGTATCATCCTGGACGCCGAAGTCCGTTTTCAAGCACTTCACCACAATATCTTGGTATTTCTGGTCTTCCTTATCGCTCAAATCTTGTTGGACATGGCTTTTCAGTTAATCCCAGATGATCTCTGGGTTCGGCGCGTTTCTGAATTGAGTCTTCTCTACAGTGATGGCCTGTTGTCAGAGTCCGATTTCGAGGGGAGTAACACCTTAAGGATAGCTTTGATGAGCAGTCTGCATTCCAAAATGCAAACGACGTGTCACACGAGAACATGCGCACACGCGCATTCTCTTACTCTATCTCTGTTGTTGTTTTGTGTGAGTAGATGTTAATGTATAAACGTGAATGTGTATTGAAGATGGCGCATGGGGAGATCTACAAGGTAGAACTATTCTCACCTAACCGATAAATATGTGGTTCTTGCCAAATAGCCTACGTGGTCTTTCTGACGATCCGGTTACCGGTACGAATCCCACTCGGGACTGTTGTTTCCTAAGGCGATCGAAAAGTCTGCTCTAGGCGTACCATACACCCCCCTCGCGCGGCCGGTGGCTAGCGCGAATTTTTTTTTAGACATGTCATGGGTAGCTGAAGCTATCGTCCGGACGAGAATGTCGAATTAAAAATTCTACATATACGTCCGGACGATAGCTTCAGCGACCCACGTATGTTTCCTTTTTTTTTTTTTTGTGAAAGAGCTGAGACAGTTACGCCCGGGGCCTTACTATTCTTCACACTAGCCATCGGCTGCGAGAGGGGACTGTACTCGAAGATAGATAACGACGGCCTCCTATAGTCTATGCTGCCTGTTGCCCTTATGACTTGTTTATTTTCTCATTGCATTCTGTTATATTACCACGAACATGATATATGTTTAATTGACCACGCCAGAATGAACTCTTAATTGGGTTTACATGGCGTAGCATGTAACGGGACCTTAACAAAATGCCCGCAAGAGCTGAGCTACACACAGCACTTTGGTACATAAATAAATTTGGGTGCTTTCAGGAACGTTATTGGGCGCTCCACGGGGTCGATGCCTGCTTTTCCCAAATGCCTTTTCCTGTAGGCTGCTAAGGATTGTGTGGGTTCCACTAACATAAAATTTTAGCCGATACGAGGACTTTGTATCATTTATCGCCAATCGAAGGCGTCGGACAATTCTAGTGAGAGGCTCTCCACAACGGGCGTAAACTCGGCTGTTGCACACGATTTGCTGTATCCTACTGCGGTGGCTGTTTATGTTTCGAGCAGCCACGATTGCCGACCTCGCGAAGTCTCTTTGCAGTTGGAAATTTGCGTAGACCAACAGATACCGCTTAGGCTTGTTAATCGCTTGTCTACGTTGTGGCAATAGGTGAAGATGAAGCAACAACGGTATTACTTAGGCTCAGAGCAAACTTCGCTTTGGGGGTCCACTTTCTGAATATCTTACGAACGGAGCTTGTGCTTTAGCGTGGACAAGGAGCGCCTAATTATTACTGACGATAGCAGCAGCAAGTTCGCGGTCAGAGATATTGGCATATCCATCTACTCCTGTGATGGCAAGGGCAACTGACACCCTAATGGAGTTACTCTACTACTACTAAGTTTCGACATGAGCGATTGCAACCCAACAAGACACTCCATGGAGGCCCCCCAGCAGGCCACATCGCCATAGGCGGTCCTCTGGAGCTCTCCTGCAATACGCAGGCTTCGTCAGGTGCATCGTGTGGCTGCCACGGTCATCCGCATCAACGGATCGCCGCCACCGACAGATGAAGAAGGAATTCTGGTACTTCCGAAGGACCATCCGGATGGCTATACAATGTTGTCCCGTGCTCACCGGCTTCCTGGGATATTCTAATGCATCACAAGGCGACGATTGGAGAAGCTGTAAGAGCGGTACTTCATGTTGACAGGCGGCCTGGTCTTCTGGCAAGCCATGCTTCAGAGGTTGGTAATGCTATCCATCATCGAGCCGAGTGCATCGCAATGCCGCATGCCACGCGGAACGTCATGAACATCCTCGGAACCTGTGCGGGAGCCTCGATCAACATCCTATGTTAATAAAACGTCCGGCCATGCGTTCCACCGCTTTGGAGCGGCGTCTTCAGATTCTATGAGCACCCTTCAGGCACAATATGGATATCTTGTGCAGCGTTAGTAAAGGACGACTCCCATGCAGCGTCTCCCGTCATCTCAGCAAATAGACTTCTCTCCCGCTTCTTCGTTGTAGCAGTGGAAGGTTTAGTAGTAGTATTCAAACCACCGCTTGACCCGAGATATGCGTCCCTTCTAGCAGTAGTGCGATTGTATGCACGTCGCATTTGTTGCTAGTCGTCTAGTGGGAAACGTTCGATCGTTCGCCTTTGAGAAACTAATCCTAACGCACGCGCAAAGTTAGCATAACTGCGTCTCTGCTCGACAAAGCCACCCCTCTACACGTCACTAAAGCCAAAAAGAGAATTCTTCTGCCTTTGCCTTCTTCAGAACACCCTTTTATAAGCAGCGACAGCCTAGAAGCTTTTGCCTCTAGACCATACCTTTTCCGGCTCTTCCTATATTATGTATATTCTCGGGTATTCGATGTTGCTCATCATGTGAAGGACTTTGCATCGTGTGACGGGGATCTTGATTGCGAGGTGGAAGGCTCTGGCTTACATTTTGGAACGCGAGAAGAGGGCAGGCCAGCGGTGCTCGATCGTCGACGCGGTAGTACGCGTAGGCAGCAATGAGGACCCGCCCCCTCCAAAGGGCTCTTCAACTCATCGCTATGGCGGTTGGCAGTGTTGAGGGTGGTGCGCCGGGGAGTGCGCGTGCGTCGCGTGTCGAGAAAGAGGAGTGTTGACGCGCAGGCGAGGGGAAAAAAGTTCGCGAGGTTTCTTCCCAACTGCCGGTCATCGGCGTTTCGGGGAAACCGTCTTTCCGTGCTACACCGATGGAGAGCATCAAGGTACAGAGATACATTTCAAAATGTTTGCCCAGGTTGGGGAATTCCATCGCATTGGCTTGAAAGCTAGTGTGGCTTGATATCTCGTCCATACAATAGGTAGTTGAAGCCATCGTCCGGGCGGAAATGTCGAGTTAATAATTCAACGTTTACATCCGGACGATAGCTTCAGCTCCCCAGATAAGTCGAATAAGCCCCGGCAAATATTGTGACACATCTGGGAACACAGGCATCCGGATGAGTGCTCCAACTACCTCAGCTCTGTTGCAATCGAAAGTAGTCATGCTACAAAGTCTGTACATTTGTGAGCCTTACTACTAGTATCTATCTTGGTATCAGTCCTATCAAGAAAAATTCCCTAAACACCTTTTTGTTCCCAGTTCTATAGCAATCGGACCAACCTGCCAATTCAGTGTCTTCACTACGCCATTTTAACACCTGCCTTCTCCAAGCCCGACTTGAACTGCTCAGCAATGTCCTCATTACCAGCCGAGTCCTGTCCATCCTCCATCGGGCGGTCTAGTTCACCCTTCGCCTCCATCTGCTCAAACAACATCTGCGCGACAATATCTTGCATGACTTTGGACGTCTTGCCGTCGTCGCCAAACGCACCAGCACCCGCAACCTTCTTATCCAGCTCCAGCTTGGAGTTACCGAGCGCCAGGATCTGCTCCTCAATCGTGCCACGCGTCACAAGGCGGATCACCTCAACATCGCGGAGCTGTCCGACTCGGTGCGCCCGGTTCTCAGCCTGGATGTCCTCTTGAGGGTTCCAGGACAGGTCGTGGATGATGACCTTGTTGGCAGCAGTGATGTTGATGCCCGTGCCACCAGAGCCAGTAGACACCAAGAAGATGGGAATCGTGGCATCCTGATAGAATTGGTCAATGATATCTTGGCGACCCGAAGTGTTTGTTGAGCCGTCGAAGCGCAGGAAAGGAATGTTCTCGGACGACAAAAGCTCTTCCATGACATCTAGAACCATCTTGAACTGAGAGAAAAACAAAGAACGGTCGCCGTTCTTGGAGAACTCTTTCACAAGTTCGACCGTCTTTTGAAACTTTCCTGAGGCGTGCGTCAGGTCATCCTCCATCTGGTATTTGCCCCAGAGCTGAGGATCGGCGTCTATCGCTCGCATGATCTTGAAGTCGTTCATCTTCCGGAGCCAGTCGAACGACGACTTCACGCTCGTGCTTGCACCAACGTTGAAGTGGTCCTCCGCCATCTGCGTGATCTTCTCATCGTTAAAGAAGTGGCGGTCCAAAAGAGGGTGACACGCAGTAAGACGAAGCTTCATCAAGTAGTTCGAGCTCGTGGAACTGGGCAGCTTCAACTTCTTCCTCTGAAAGACCTTTTGCTGAAGAGCAAGAACGTCGCTGTACACCTTCTTCTGCTTGGGATCCAATTCGCAGTACTCGACTCGGCAAATCTTCGCTGGAAGAACCTTGCCCAGAACCTGCTCCTTCCTTCTGCGCAGAATGAACGGGGTCATCATTGACCGTGCTCTGGCGGTACGTTGGACTGATAGCAGGCTGGCATGGCTGTTTTCCTCTGTCGTTGTGGCTTTTCGGCGGAAAATAAACTTCAAATTCTCCGCGTGCTCGGCGAAAACCGCCGGCATGATGAAGCCTAAGAGTGAGGCCATTTCCTGCAGATTGTTCTGTAGCGGAGTGCCCGTCAAAAGAAGACGCATCGTTGCAGGAATGCGCATTGCGCATTGATACTTCTGCGATGAGCTGTTTCTCAACTGGTGCCCTTCGTCGAAAACGCAAACAGTCGGTTCCAATCTTCGCAGAAATTTTGCGTCGTTCTTGTCGGTGCTACTCATCGTTGAGTAGGTTGTAATGATTACATCGATATCCTCCTTTTTGCTATCGATATCTGCCCTCATACTCATGCGCTCAGCCTGGCTGCCGTAATAGGGCTCAACGTGCATTGTTCCGTCTTGGGTGAATTTGTTAAACTCCCTGAACCAGTTCTCCAGGGTGGTGTTGGGAACCACAATCAGGTGAATTCCCTTTTGACCAGTCTCTTTGAGGTGAGCCAGGAACGAGATGACCTGGCAGGTCTTGCCCAAGCCCATATCATCGGCTAGAATACCTGACAGTTTGTTGGCCCAAAGGATGTTTAGCCAGTTAAGACCGACCAATTGGTAATCCTTTAGGACCAGGTCTTCGGCCATAATGGAGGGCTTCTGTAGCTTCGCAAATCTCGACTTGGTGACAATGACATCTTCGTCATCGTCCGTTTGCGAAGCCGAGCTTGGAGTGCCAATGCCGGAGTCGTTCTTGACCTCCTCAAGACTTCCAATGTTGAGCTCACCAGAAGCGTCCGAAGCAAGAGACTTGCCTCCAAGCTGCTTCATAGCTGCTTTGATGGGTTCGCCAATCTCCTGACACTGTGACACGAGCTGGTTGATCGACTGGTAGGCAGTCCACATCTTTTCCGCATCGTTCAAAACCTTCATTCCCGTGGACATGTGGGTGCGCGGCACTTTTCCGGTCTTCGTCAGCTTAGGTGGGTTGAGCTCCACCTTTCGAATTTGGTCCAAGTTCTTGAAGGGCCTTCTCTCCAACACGCCCTGGCAATCTTCCAAAGATTTCTCAGAAAGATCCGCGAGGTCCTCCGCCGAGCACTTGTTGATGTACGTGAGCAGGCTCTCCTCGATTTCCTGCAACGCTTGCTCATCAACTTCTTCCTTATCCGAAGCGTCAGAGTCTGATTCAATGGTGAGAACCTTCTTCCGCTGGCGGTCCAGTTCTGGCTTCTGGGGCGTGTGCTTTTCTTCCGGGGTGGGTGATCTGGCAGCGGAGGGACGGCCTCGCCTAAGGCGACCGCGAGGTTTGACAGCAGGTGACTCAGTGGCGGAGGAGTCGTCAGCGATGTCCAAGACCGGAGTCTGCTTTTCCTTGGGCTTAGGCGCGCTGATGGAGCTCCACTTAGAGGCGATGGTCTTGCCTGACTGAATCGACTTGTTCGTAGTAAACTTCGAAGGCTTGACCGGTGATGCGTCGTCCTCAGTGAGATCAATGGTTTCCACCTTGGGCGCCTTCTTGCGTTCCTGCTCCTCTTCCAACTCGCAGACGTAGTTGAGGGCATCGTCATACTGTCCCTTCTTACGAACAAGTGCCTCGTACAGGAGTGATACGGGTTTGTCACCAAATACGAGCAACATCCGCTTTACCCTCTGCTTCTGGACCCAATCTGGGATGTCCTCCAACTTCATGCCGTCGAACGGAGAAGAATCGCCCTCATCCACGGGCAGAGCGCGAGAGGGGCCAGTCTGACGTGGCTGCGTACGAGGCCTTTTCGGCGAGGAAGAGTAAGCGTTTGCCATTTCATCGGCTGAGCGCTTCTGGGGTCGGCTGGCGGGACCCTGATACTTGAATTGGTCGAGTACCTGGCTGAGAACAGAGGGTGGGGCATCGCTAGGGGGAGGAATCCTAGGCTTGTTCTTGGTAATGAAATTAGACGGTTTGATCTCTGACCTTGAGATCGGCTTGTGGAGCTCGTCATCTGATGTTTCCTCTGCCGGAGAGTCGTCGCTGAAGCTACCAGCATGGGTCACTGGCAGTCGAGACGGTCGCGCGATGGTACCCGGCGTTGCTTTTGACATAGTGTTGCGTGCTGCGGTCGGCGAAGGTGAGGCGACCGGGCCACGAGCTTGGAGTGAAGGTGAGGACGCCGGCACTTGGACGACAGCGTTGGCGTCCGTTCTGTCACGCACTGGTGTGTCCAAGATCTGGGTCGGCTGAGTCGTAGCAGGTGCCGGTGAATCGAAGTATGGCGATGCTTGCGTCGGCTGGGCAGGCTTGTAGGGGTGAGAGAGAGGAACAGTTGCCTCAATCTCCTCGTAACCGGCAAAAAGATCGTCGCCGTCATCATCCTGCGAGTTGTAGCCGGCGCTAGTGCAAATATCGTTGGCCATGGTGAAAATGTGCACTCGATCGGGTCGAACGTGAGGAAATCGCGCTTGAGTGAGGTTGCGATCCAGCGCTGGCGGACGTGAAAGGCGAATGAGTGGATCTCGTAATGATTCTGCTCTCAGTCTCGGTCTGTACCCAAAATCGAGGGAACTCCAAGAACGCAGAAGGTCGGCGGGCGTCAGATAGGACGCGGCGAGAGGGGAGAACAGCAGTCACAGAGCTGGTTGGGTGGGGGGAAGAAAGCGAGCGGTTGTGAGCTGGTACAACAAAAGAAACGCGGGTTTGCGAAAGGTCGACGTGCAAGGGTCCGAGCGGACGGTTCCTTGAGATCGCGCCTCAAACGCGCAAACCCCTGCCACCGCCCTAACGTCACCGCCCCGGCCGCCCCGGTCTTGGCGCGCCGTCGCATCCGTGCGCAAGGCACCTGCCAGACCAGAGCGGAAGCGGCGAGCGAAGCGGGCTGGCCAAAAGTCGAATGTAGCTCTTCACATCATCCCACACGCTCAGCTTCCACAACTACAAGCGACAAAAATGACTTCCCGAAGAATCGTGTCGACAGAGAAGACGATCCTGGATCAGGACGATGCTGCAACTGCGCCGGGCAGCGGTGCGCCGCAGGGCGATAGCAACATCGCGCCCGCTGTTCCTGCGTTCGTATACCCTTCCCGACACTGCACACATCTCTTTTATATACCATGCCTGCTTAGTTGACGACGAAGATAATGGGGAAGGTGCTGCTGCGCACGCAAGTGGTTGTCGTTGCGCGACAATTATTACATTTGCTAACAAGCGCTTCTTTCCCAAAAACTGTAGGCACGTCATCTTCAAGCTGCTGGGCTTCACGTTTGCGATGATCACGCTGCCCATCGGCACCTATTTCATGACAGTGAATACGATTTTCAAAGGTTTGTAGCTACTCTCAGCGTCGTTTCCTTGACGATAAATGTTTGAAGGCTTAGTGTTACCGTCACCATTCTCATTGCTCTCAAACACAAGCAAATTGAACATTATGGCCTATTCGACGCGCTAACACTTCAAAAAGGCAATTCGACCTTTGCTGGTGGCTTGGCCGCGGTCATGGCGAACGTGGTGCTGATTGGTTATGTCATCGTCGCCATGAAGGAGGACCAGTCCGACAGGCTTGAGGCGGAAGCAGAGGCTAAGAAGGCCAGATGAAGAGGCCTGGTTAACATGGTTTCCCTTCCCACGAAAATTATGAAGTTGAGGAGTTGCAGGCACCATAGTGGCC